>CM059189.1:1996332-2331332 GCA_030323885.1 Branchipolynoe longqiensis
ATACAGAGCCAATTTAATAGAACCTGTTGCTGCAGAAGCCTATGGTGTCAAGAATGTTGGCATGCTTGCCAAAATGGCATGTTTGTACTTCAAATATCTCAAAATTTAGCCATTTAAAACCAAAGTTACTTCAAGCTAAAGTAAAATAGCTTATAACCATCAACCTAATATATTTATTTAAGAAAATGACAGAAGCTCAAAACCATCGGACTATGCAACTTTAAGCAGTTTGATGCTTTCATAGGGCTGTGCTGCTTTAACACAGTTAGACTGGACCTGATGAAGGCAGATTACTAGTGGTTGGTTGTTGGAGTTTTACGTCCTATCAACATCTAAGGTCACATCAGGACGGGAACCGACTTATGACAGTGCACACGCATGACGACTTTATACTGCTGCCATACTGGGACACCAGACTGTCAGCACCATGACCCTGACATCCAACTCAGTCACATTTTTCTTGAAGATTTATACTGCCTATCATGGATAAGCCTGAATAGGCTTGTTTTCACCATTAGACAGTTTGTCGATAGAAAGCCCGAGCCTACACTTTTACCGACCCAAGGGATTTTTAACCTCCCACACCACATAGACATGGTATGAGAGCAACCAGCCTTTGATGATGCTGTAAGTTATACACAGCGGTGGAAATCCAAATTGGCAGAGATGGTGGCACAGAGAATCGAACTGCTGACCTTCAGATTAGGAGTCCGACCTAGAAAAAAGTCAGACACTCTAACCACTCCGCCACAGAGATGCCAGATTATCCTGACACTGATCCAACCAGTCCTTGCCCTATCCTAATTATGCCGAGCGCCAGGCTAGGAAGCAACACGTATTAATTTGTAAGTCATTGGTATGATTCGACCAGGGTTCGAATCCCACGATCTACCAAAACGGGAGAAGGACGCTAAACTCATTCGGCAATCCCGTCTGTTGGGCAGATTAATCCTAAGTGCTTATAAGAGGTTAGGATCTAACAAACGGCTTGACATCACATTTGCGATATCGGTGCCATTGTCATGTGGGTAATGAAAATGGAAAATATTACACCCAGAGCAGGATTCGAACCCACAACTTTTGCATTCCAGGCTAGTGTACTAAAGCTACTAACCATTACATCATCTAGGCTCCCTGATGTCATCACCCTATCCACGGCCACCTGTCTATGTGGCTCCTTGCTTGAGAGGTCACTGCAGACTACTACACTCGTCTACCTGGAATTGTAAGTCATTTAAATGGTTCAGATCTACAAGTCATTTAATGCTTACAATTGCATACACCCAGGCAATACACTTGCACATATATACATATGTCATGGGGGATGATGAAAATGGGAAATATTGCGCCTAGAGCGGGACTCGAACCTACATCGCTTTGCATTCCGGGCCAGTGTGCTAACCATTACACCACCTAGGCTGCCTGATATCACAACACTACCCGGGACCGTGGACCCGGGACCTTGGACTAAAAATCTCCCCAACCAAGACCAAGATCATGCACATGTTCAGAGGTCAACCACTTCACCCCCTCTACCTAGATGGATCCCCTATCGAATGGGTCTCCACCTTCGACTACCTAGGTATCCGTCTAGACCGAGACATGAACATGAGAGCCCTCTGCCGCCACTTGGCCACCAGAATGACCAACAGACTCCTCCTCATGAAGAGGATCTCCGGCTTCTCCTGGGGCGCCCCGGTCAGTGTACTCGCACTCTTCTACCCCCAAACTCGACTACCCAAAAATAAGATCTTTCTGAACGAGTTCCGGAAACTTGAGAACATCCAACACCGGCCTGCCAGGCTTGTCCTCCGTGTTCCCAGCACCACCAGGATCGAGATCCTCCTCCTTGAATCCGGCCTCCCTCCCCTCCACCTCCGAGGAAAACAACTTCTCACCACCCACCTCACAAGAACCCTTTCCTCAGGCCTTTCACCAACATGGGACCCGCGGTCACCGAGATGGGACCCGCGGTCACCCTCACATCTCCTACCGCTTCAAGGACGCCATCACCACCCTCAAGGACTCCCATGGACTCCACATTGCAGACTCCGCCGTCAGCCCTCACAAGCCACCATGGGTTTCCATCCCAGTGGAAACCCGAACCACCAAGCTAGTTGCTGCCAAGGCGGCTTACACCACCCCAGAACTCCACTCCCTGGTTCTCGAGGCCATAACTCAGGCGAAGGTGGAATTTCCTCTCGCAAAGACTGTCTACACCGATGGCTCCCTGAACCCAACATCAGGTAGAGCTGGAGCCAGAATCTTCATCCCCTTCTCCAACACAATGAACACCACCAGTGTGTCAGACTTTGCTTCCACTCTCGATACCGAGCTCGCCACCATTCACTTGGCCCTCGAAGACCTCCACAACTCAAGTGCCATCATCATTACCGACTCTCTGAATGCCATCAAAGAGATCACCCGCCCAAATGCCCGACACTCCCTTGCCGACGCGATCCAGATTATAATCTTGACCAGACATCAGGCACACCTCAACACAGTCCTGCTATGGGTCCCCTCGCATATAGGACTGTATGGTAATGACCAGGCCGACTGTGCCGCACTAGCTGGTGCCAACCGAGCAGACGTGGAGACAGCCATCCTTCCATCCATCACCAAACTGACCGCCGCCGCTTCTCGAGCCATCACCAAACTCTGGGAACGAGCCACACAGAAGGAACAAGTACGGAACCCTTATTCAATAAGCTGGCTCTGGTAAACCCTGGTCAGAACTAACATCCCCCATCCAGTCGGCCTTCCTGCTTCTACCCAAGTCACCGTCAACCGCTTCAGGACTGGCTACCGCTGTTGGATTGATGTCCCCAACCTCCAGCACTGTCCCTGCAGCACTAAGATTTTCAATGTGGCCCACATACTCGCCTCATGTGGCGCCGTCGACAGATCTGCCATCAGTGACTTCATGGAGGATGCTGACCGCCAACTCAGCGACAATAGGGCCGCTCTGGCTATCCTCTCCAGGATTTCCAAGTCATCCTGGAATGCACTTGCTCGCTTCTACCACTAGAACTCAGACATCATCAACACTGTCGGTCACCCAGACCATGACATCGAGGACTAGCAGGCCCCACCTCATCGCCATAGCTGACTCGACACCACTACCAACTAACCACTAATTTTCACTGGCAACAAACAGGTAACCCCACCCACTGCCTAACTAATCCCATCCTCTTCACTTCTTCCTCTGGCCTTGGCCGGACTTACTGTGCATACCGGTGAATCTGGAGGGACTGAAGTTTGGATCCTGGTCGTGTCAAACCAATGACTTATAAAATAGGTACCTGTTGCTGCTCGGCGCTTGGCGTTATGAGATCAGGACAGGGACTGGGCGCACAGTGTCAGGATAATGTGACTGTGCGGGACATCAGGTCATGGTGCCGGCGGCCTGATTTCCCAGTGGGGCAGCACTATAAAGTCACCATGAGTAGGCGCTGTCACAAGTCGGTGCACGTCCTGGTAAGGCCTAGGGGTCTTACTGGGGCGTAAAACTACACCAACCACCCAGCCTCCCCCGGCCCTCTCAGAGGACTGTGGTTGGGCTCTTAGGCTGCCTTTTTCCTTCCTCCCCCCCTCCCCCCTACTCCCCCAATTCCTCTGATCACTCTCCATCGGAAGCCAAGTCTCGACCTCATGGGACTGCTTTCAGCAGTACCCATTCAGTGCTGCAGATTTGCAGCCATCAGCGCACCAATGCGACTGAAAACTCCCCAAAACAACAACAACAATAAACTACCCACACCTACCTGTCTATAGCCCTGTTTACACGGGCGATTTAAAACGCCACATATAAAACGCCTTGCCTAGATCGACTCACATTTGCCATGTAGACGCACCTCTGTGGCGTTTTAGGGCTGAATCGATTCATATGAAACGGTTCATCTATACCACCTCGCGAGGTAGTATAGATGAAGCGATTCAGCTGGTTCCCAGGTGGCAATGGTGTAAAATAGTGGTGCTCGCCGGCTACAGGCGCACCACAGGCTGCTGGTTCCCGGTCGCCGACACACTTTCAAACTCCCTCGTGTAAACGCACCACTACATCGCTTCATATAAATCGATTTGTCTAGATCGTTTCACAATTCCCTGTGTAAACAGGGCTTATGTCGCTCCTTGCCTGAGAGGTCAGTGCAGACTACTACACATACATAGGGCTGGTTCAACAACCATACGGCGCATCGCTTGTACAGGATCCAGATCATGGCGCCCAGTGTCGTAGGGGCGGGGGGTGATGAAAATGGGAAATATTGTACCTAGAGCCGGATTCAAACCCACATCTCTTACTCTCCGGCCTAGGCTCACTGAGGGTCATCACCCTATCCATCATGGGATCGTGGGTTCGAACCCTGATCGAGTCAAACCAATGACTTAAAAATTGATACTTGTTGCTTCCTAGCCAGGCGCTCTGCATTATTATGATAGGGCAATGACTGGTTGGCTCAGTGTCAGGATAATGTGACTGAGTGGGATATCAGGTCAAGGTGCTGGCAGCCTGGTCTCCCAGTGGGGCAGCAGTATAAAGTCGCCATGAGTGCGAACTGTCACAAGTCGGTACCCGTCCTGATATGAACTTAGATGTTGCTAAGACATACAACAACAACAAACAAACAACAACAAACAAACCCTATCCACACCGTCCTGATATGACCTTAGATGTTGCGAGAACGTAAAACAACAACAAACAAACCCTACTCACACCTACCTGTCTATGTGGCTCCTTGCCTGAGAGGTCAGTGCAGACTACTACATCATCAACTAATAATTTGGTGTGAACGTCAGTCTGGCTAATCAACAACAATCAAGCATAGTTATCGTGGATGGCTTTGAGTTAATCATGCCGATAACTACTTACTCTCGCTGCAGACAAAGTAGCGCAAGTCTGGGTGCTCGTATTATCGCCTATTTAGTGTTGCTGAGTTCAAGTTCTGAAGAACACTGTACACATACTGTGCACCTACACATTGCATTTACTGTGCCCTTAATCGCACTGTGCACCTACACATTGCACTTACTGCACACTTAAACACACTGTGCACCTACAGTGCCCTTAAATACACTAAAATACATACTGTACACCTATGCATTGCAGGTACTATGCACTAAAACACACACACTGTGTGCCTACACATTACACCTACTGTGCATCTACACCTTGCACTAACCACCCACTTAAATACACTACACACACTACCCACACTACCCACATACTGTGCACCTAAACACACTACACACATACTGTGTACGTAAATACACTACACACATACTGTGTATGTAAATACACTACACATATTGTTTATGTAAATACACTACACAATACTGTGTATGTAAAAACACTACACAATACTGTGTATGTAAAAACACTACACAATACTGTGTACATAAATAAATACACCACACAATACTGTGTATGTAAATACACTACACACATACTGTGTATGTAAACACACAACACACATACTGTGCACACACTGTGTATGTAAACACACTACACACATACTGTGCACTTAAACACACTATGCACATACTGTGTACTTAAACACACTACACACATACTATGCATTTATACACACTAGACACATACTGTGTATTTAAACACACTACACACATACTGTGTACATAAATACACTACACACATAGTGTGCACTTAAACACTACACACATAGTGTGCACTTAAACACACAACACGCATACTATTCACTTATACACACTAGACACATACTGTGCACTTAAACACGCTACCCACATACTGTGTATTTAAACACATTACACACATACTGTGTACGTAAATACACTACACACATACTGTGCACTTATACACAATGCACACATACTGTGCACTTAAACACACTACACACATACTATGCACTTATATACACTAGACACATACTGTGCACTTAAACACACTACACTCATAGTGTGCACTTGAACACTACACACATAGTGTGCACTTAAACACACAACACACATACTATGCACTTATACACACTAGACACATACTGTGCACTTAAACACACTACCCAAATACTGTGTATTTAAACACACTACACACATACTGTGTATGTAAATACACTACACACATACTGTGCACTTAAACACACTACACACATACTGTGCACTTAAACACACTACACACATCCTATGCACTTATAGACACTAGACACATACTGTGCACTTAAACACACTACATTCATAGTGTGCACTTGAACACTACACACATACTGTGCACTTAAACACACTAGACACATACTATGCACTTATACACACTACACACATACTGTGCACTTAAACACACTACACACATACTGTGCACTTAAACGCACTACACACATACTGTGTACTTACACGCACTACACACATACTGTGCACTTAAACACACAACACACATACTGTGCCCTTAAACACACTACACACATACTGTGCACCTAAACATTGCACCTACTGCACATGTAAGCACACTATGCACATACTTTGCACATAAGGCTTACACCTACTGTACCCTTAATCACACTACACACACGACCAGACGGGATGGCCAAATGAGTCAGGTTGGCTCAGTGTCAGGATAATGTGACTGAGTGGGATATCAGGTTTATGGTGCTGGTGGCCTGGTCTCCCAGTGGGGCAGCACTATGGAGTCACCATGAGTGCGCACTGTCCCAAGTCGGTACCCGTCCTCAAATGACCTTAGATGTTGCTAGGACATAAAGCAACAACAAACAAACACTACACACACTGTGCACCTAAACATTGCACCTACTGTGCCCTTAAGGACACTGTGCACCTACTGTGTACCTACTGTGCCCTTAAGCACACTGTGCACCTACTGTGTACCTACTGTGCACCTACTGTGCACCTACTGGGTACCTACTGTGTACCTACTGTGCGCCTGATGTGCACCTACTGTGCACCTACAGTGCACCTACTGTGCACCTACTATACACCTACTATGCACCTACTGTGCACCTACTGTGCACCTACAGTGCACCTACTGTGACCTATTGTGACCTACTATACACCTACTGTGCATCTACTGTGTACCTACTGAGCACCTACAGTGTACCTACCATGCACCTACTATACACATACTGTGCTCCTACTGTGCACCTACTGTGCACCTACTGTGCACCTACTGTGCACCTACTGTGTACCTACCATGCACCTACTATACCCCTACTGTGCTCCTACTGTGCACCTACTGTGCACCTACTGTGTACCTACAGTGCACCTACTGTGCTCCTACTGTGCTCCTACTGTGCACCTACTGTGCACGTACTGTGTACCTACCATGCACCTACTATAACCTACTGTGCTCCTACTGTGCACCTACTGTGCACCTACTGGTGCACCTACCGTGCACCTACTGTGTACCTACTGTGCACCTACTGTGCACCTACTGTGTACCTACTATACACCTAATGTGCTCCTACTGTGCACCTACTGTGCACCTACCGTGTCCCTACTGTGTACCTACTGTGCACCTACAGTGCACCTACTGTGCACCTACTGTGTACCTACTGTGCACCTACTGTGCACCTACTGTGTACCTACAGTGCACCTAATGTGCACCTAGTCTGTACCTACAGTGCACCTACTGTGCACCTACAGTGCACATACTGTGCACCTACTGTGCAACTACTGTGCAACTACTGTGCACCTAACGTGCACCTACTATACACCTACTGTGCTCCTACTGTGCACCTACTGTGCACCTACTGTGTACCTACTGTGTACCTACTGTGCACCTACAGTGCACCTACTGTGCACCTACTGTGTACCTACTGTGTACCTACTGTGTACCTACTGTGCACCTACTGTGCACCTACTGTGTACCTAATGTGTACCTAATGTGTACCTACTGGTGCACCTATCGTGCACCTACTGTGCACCTACTCTGCACCTACTGTGCACCTACTATACACCTAATGTGCTCCTACTGTGCACCTGCATATGCACCTACTGTGTACCTACTGTGTACCTACTTTGGACCTACAGTGCACCTACTGTGCACCTACTGTGTACCTACTGTGCACCTACTGTGCACCTACTGTGTACCTACAGTGCACCTATTGTGCACCTAGTCTGTACCTACTGTGTACCTACTGTGCACCTACTGTGTACCTACAGTGCACCTAATGTGCACCTAGTCTGTACCTACAGTGCACCTACTGTGTACCTACTGTGCACCTACTGTGTACCTACTGTGTACCTACTGTGCACCTACTGTGCACCTACTGTACACCTACTGTGTACCTACTGTGCACCTACTATACAGCTACTGTGCACCTACTGTGCACCTACTGTGACCTACTATACACCTACTGTGCACCTACAGTGCACCTACTGTGCACCTACTGTGCACCTACTTTGTACCTACTGTGCACCTACTGTGCAACTACTGTGTACCTACTTTGCACCTACTGTGCAGCTACTGTGCACCTGCTGTCGCACCTACTGTGTACCTACTGGTGCACCTACTGTGCACCTACTGTGTGCCTACTGTGCACCTACTGTGCACCTACTGTACACCTACTGGTGCACCTACTGTGCACCTACTGTGCACCTACTGGTGCACCTATGGGTGCACCTACTGTGCACCTACTGGTCCTACATCTACCTGCTAATTGTGCCCCAGCTGAAGTTACTGCTAAATTAGAAAGCAGACAAAGCAGCCAGGTTCATACATCCCCCAGTCCGTCAGATCTCTCACCAAGGACATTGTCGCAGCATTCTTCAGCCCCGGGCAATGTCCAACTAACATTCCACCTAGTCAAAAACGCCGCTTCACTAACGATTACATTTATACAGACCAACCCCTTACAAAAAAACCACCCCACAGACAATACAAAAAACCCCAACAGAACACCGCCCCCCCCGCTAAAAAAAAATCCCAACAGCAAACAAACTCAACAGAACAACACCCCCCCCCCCCCCCCCCCCCCACCAAAACAACCAAACAAAACAAATCAAAACAACACCCTCTCCCAAAACCCCCAAATCACTGGAATAAAAGACTAAACTCACCACAGGGTATTTTTTTCCCTACCCACCCTGCCACATATGGTGCATAATTTGAAAAATTGCATTAATTTCGATTCATCCTCATCACATATTCATCTCTGGTGGTAAGCAACTGGAGTTGTTGTTTCATGTCATAGCGACATCTAAGGTCATATCAGGACGGGTACCGACTTGTGACAGTGCACACTCATGGCGACTTTATAGTGCTGCCCCACTGGGAGAGCAGGCCGCCAGCACCATGACCTGATATCACATTATCCTAACACTGAGCTGACCAGTCCTTGCCCTATCCTATTAATTCTGAGTGCCAGTCTAGGACGCGACAAGTATCAATTTTGTAAGTCATTGGTTTGACTCGACCGGAAATTGAACTTCCGATCTCTCACACCGGAGGCCTGCGCTCTACCGACTCGGCCACCGCGTCCCGTGAGCCAGCCAGAGAGATGGACATGCTCCAAACACGTGGCCTGTCTTACCCTGATGGAATATATTAAAGGTGCATAGTCCGATGAAATATGAAATTGTCAAAACCAAAACAATTATCTACCTTTGATTTTTACATATCTAACTTAGATACTGATGCACTTTTAGAACATTTGATTCTGCATAGAAGGGAATACTGAGTCAATTTAATAGAACATGTTACTGTAGAGGTCGATGGTGTCAGAGTTTTGGCAAGCTTGCCAAAACTAATTTTTCATGTTTGCACTTCAAATATCTCAAAAGTTTACCATTTAAAATAAAAGTAACTTTAAACTAATGTAAAGTAGATACTAGTGATCGATCTAATATATTTATCTCAGAAAAATCACAGAAACTCAAAACCATCGGACTATGCAACTTTAATAATATGAAGCAATATTGGTACATTGCCACCAGCGACGCATACCCTTTCTACTGTGACTAACTGCTAATCCTCCTAATAGACAAAAGAAATGCAACCTGGTTAATTCGCTTCAATCCACGGGTCGCCCCTGGTTTATTACCACCAGTAGAAATGACGTATCACTTGACTTGACTTCTGGGGTGTTTGTAACCTTACAATGGTTACCGGCTGCAGAACTGCAGCAATATAGAGAGGCACCGATAAATCGGTCCAATCTGTGGTTGAAGATTAATCTTCTGGTGGGACGGTTGTAGAAGCTGAGGGATGTCTTTACAATGATTAAACGACAAGTCGTTTGGGCGGCCCCAAATCACTCCGTTCCAGCGGTAGCACAGCACTTGTATCCAGCAGACAGCAGCAAGGGTTTATGAGGAAGGGACGGGTAAAGGTGGGTACAGCGGTTCCAGCAACAAGAACCAAGCGAGAGAAACGATAAGGTAAAGGGCCCCACCCAAGCAAACTACTTCTCCCCCTTGATATGGGGGAGAAGTAAGCCTGGGAGAAAACAAAAAAGGGTAGAGTATAGGAAAGAGAAATGAGGAGAGTTGAGTCAAAGGACCTTGTCTATTTGCTCTATGGTGACCAGCCAGCGAGCCAAAGACACGGACAGAGTAAGAGTAGAAAGTGAAATGCTGGCGGGCTCCCCTTTCTGGAACTCTTTTTCAGACAATATCAAGGAGGAGCATGGCCAGCGGAGAGGAGATAGAGAGAGGTGTGCATGAAGTGCGGTCCGGATAGCAAGTGACCTATCACTGTGTATCCAAGTACTGATATAACCTTTAGCGGGTGAACGTGGTGGGGGTGGGGGGGTGGAGGGGGTCGCTAGCTGGGTCCTCGAAGTCCCCAGTCTTGCGTGCTACCACCTGGCGGTCCTTCTGACATGACAAGGTCAGTTTAGGCACCATTGCCTGGTAGTGGTGCTCATATATATGTACTTTCACATGCTGTCAGATGTGGGGTATGTGAAAGTACGACGTCTGAACACTTTGACTTCTGGATACTGAATGGTTTATTCACGGCTCGCTTGACCCGCCGGCTAAACTTTCCATGACGTCATCTCATTAGCATATTCCTTTGTCTCAAACTCTGCATCTCGTTAACATATATTAGCCACACACCTGTACATCTATCACGCATATATCACAGACACCTTCCGAGACTCGTACTGGACGCGGTGCCCGAATCGGAAGAGCGCAGGCTTCCCATGTGAAAGCAGGGGGAAGGGAGAGAGGGGAGAGAGGAGAGAGAAGAGGAGGGGAGGGGGAAGGGGAGGGGTGAGGGAAGGGAGGGAATGGAGGGGAGGGGGAGGGTGGGGGGAGGGAAGGGGAGGTGAGAGGGGGGAGGGGAAGGTGGGGTGGGGAGGGAGGGGGAGGGAGGGGGAGGGAAGAGGAGGTGAGAGGGGGGAGGGGAAGGTGGGGAGGGAAGGGGAGGGGAGGGGTGGAGGTGAGAGGGGGGAGGGGAGGGTGGGATGGGGAGGAATGGGAGGGAGGGGAGAGGGTAGGGGAGGAGAGGTAGTTAAAAGTCAATAAAGAGTAACCCTTATATTCAATTATTGGCAGAATTATTGATTAATTATAGCAATAGGGTAGTGTTTTCACTTACGAAGCTCCTCATTGTTCTGATTGTAGTCATTTTTAATGTCAATGATTGAGTTAGTCTAACCAGATGTTGACTTCTATTTAAGGTATAGAATCAATCACTTTTTGCAAGTACTGGTATGCGCTTACTTCCTTAATTTGGTCTCCAGCAACGCGCAGTGTAATGCATTGCACTCTTGGCTTGATTGCTTTGCTTTGGTACTATAACTTATAAATCTGGCTTTAATTGGTGTTTAGGGATAGTTTGTTTTCACTTTACCACATATTAACTCTGGTCAACACTGTCAAAACATCAAATCTTTAAATGCAAAATACTTATCTAGATTTGAACCTATATATCCAACTTAGACACTGCTACACTTTGTAAAGACTAGGTCTCCATAAAGTAAAGTTGAATCCTCTCCTCCAACTAATAGATTTACCAGTTGTTGTGGTCACCAGGGGCGTAATTGATTAATCGACTCTGGCCACCCGAGCCACTTTTTGGCGCATGCGCACATCCTGCAGACTCGGGTCGAATAATCGAATACGCTTCTCCATGCTCGGGGTGAAAAAAATGGTGGCCCTTTTTTTGTTTGTTTTTTAATAGCCGATATAATTACAGCAAAATATGATTTAAATATTTTTATGATGGCATAGTTTAGTGATATTTCCATTTAATTAATCTATGTTATTGCAGGATGGTACCAGAGCAAATGTGATGTCATCGCTTCTGCAAACCCGAAGCAAGAGGTGGGTTACTGGGGTCGGGTTGTTTTGCACATGGCACATGTATTTGTCAACTCCACTCGCAGGCAAAGAGAAAGGAAGAGTATAAAGTGTGAACGAAGAGAGAGAGTCAAGCCCTTGGGTTTATTATTTATATGGTACATGGGTTCATTGTAGAGTATCACCCCCCCCCCCCCCCCCCCCCCCCCCTTTCTCCCCGCCCCCAATGGGAAACAAGCATTCTTAGCGGCACCAATAGGAATCCAGCATTCCCAGTCCCCATGGTTACCAGTGATCTGCCCACCACCACCAAGCTGTGTGGCTCCCCTGGCCACCACCTGCCTTGAGCCTGAGTGTGGTGATCCTACCTAGCAGAGGGGGGAAGGGGTAGGCTCTGAGTGCCCCTTACACACAGCCCTGCCAGCACCACTATGTCTATTTCCATCTCAATCAGGCACCACCAACACCTACATATACACATACATGCACCTGGTAAGTAATAGAACATTTGCAATCCCCCAAATGCAGTAAATCGGAATATTTGAGAACTTGTTGCATAGAATGCGATACTAAGTCAATTTAATGGAAGTTGTTACTGCTGAACCCTATGTAGTCAGAGTTTTGACAAGCACGCCAAAATTAATGTGGCAGATAGTGCTGCGACTATGGGGAATACAGCAGGCAGATTAGAACATTGTATACCAACAAAGCACTCCCACCGAAATAATACTCGTATAAGATGTTATGGAATGTATAAACCTATTATGTGCATATTACAGTACAACCCCGTTAAACCAAGCTCGGTTAAACCAAACGATCGGTTAATCCAAAAAAATTTCGGCTGCCCGGCAAAATACTACCATTTATCATATAAAAAAGTTGGTTAAACCAAAGTCAGTTAATTCAAATTATCGGTTAATCCAAAAAAAATTGTCGGGCCCCATGCCACTTCCGGTACGGTTAAACCAAACTTTCATTTGGTTATAAGGTCATGTGAGACCCCACCAACTCTTTGATAAATGGTAGTATTTTGGCGGGACACACATTTTCTTTTTGATTAACTGATCATTTGGTTTAACTGAGCTTGGTTTAATGGGGTTATACTGTATATATACATAAAAAACAATAATCAAAATGTCTACATATATTGTATATTACATTCATAATGCACCCACATTACTGCCAAAGCCAAGTCAAAGTCAAAGCCAAAGCTCGGTTAAACCAATGATCGGTTAATCCAAACAAATGTCTAGGGTCCCTTCATGTTTGGTTTAACAGGGTTATACTGTATGTGCATATTATTCACGTTATTATCCTGCCTTGGTTGCCATCTATTATCAACTTGTTTCTCTGCTAGTGTTCATTCCCTTGCCTATATTTTCTTGTATTGTACTTGCCCGTTCCTATTATGTGTACTCGGTATTTGGACACTTGGAGGTGCGTGAGCGGCCTGGGGTGCGCATGGGTCTGTAGCTAAGCAGGCATTCTCGCTACCCGTGCTCCAGATGCTGCCTGGCTGCCTTCCACTCGTCCCATTTCACAGACAATTTCGCTTTAATAAACTCTAACGGTGGGATTTAGGTTCAGCCGGAGTAACTCACTCCAATCCCCGTCTCATGTCATTCTGTATGGACTATTTTAACAATGCATCACAGTAAGATGCTGCCAAAACACTAAAAAAAAACATCAATCAATCGATCAATTAATCCTTTGAAGGATAGCAAGGCTACGGTACTCATAGTTAATTGAATGCACCCCAAGACGTATATGTATTATCTAGTTAGTATTGATTACTCACAATGGCCATTGATTGTTTTAGCAAGCTCTCTATTATCGCCCAGGTTACTTTTACTTCTTGCAAAGGATGAGGCTACATAGGCATTAGACATGTTCTTTCTCTTTCTCTCTCCTTCTCTCCCTCTATCTCCCTCTCACCCCCTCTCGCCCGTTCTCTCGCTTTCTCAATCTTACCAATCAATGTATTGACCGGGCATGGTGGCCGAATTGGTAGAGCGTGCGGGAGATCGAGAGTTCGGTTCAGGGTCGAGTCAAACCATGGACTTATATTATAAAACTGATACTTGTTGCTTCTTAGCCTGGCATTCGACATTAATAGGATAGGCCAAAGACCGGTTGGCTCGGTGTCAGAATAATGTGACTGAGTGGGATATCAGGTCACTGGTCTCCCAGTGGGGCAGCACTCTAAAGTCACCATGAGTGCACTCTGTCACAAGTCGGTACCAGTCCTGATATGACCCTAGATGTTGCCAGGATGTAAAACCTCGAAAAACAAACAACAAAGAAACAAGCAGTACAGAGCAGTTGAAACTTTCTAGGATTTGAATATGTATCGAAGACGGGACATGGAAATCGGGAGTTTGGTTCCCGGTCAACTCAAACCAATGACTTATAAAATTGATACTTGTCGCTTCCTAGCCTGGTGCTTGGCATTGATAGGATAAGGCAAGTATTGGTTGGCTCAGTGTCAGGATAATGTGCCTGAGTGGGATATTGGATCACTGTGCCAGTGGCCTGATTTCGCAGTGGGGCAGTACTATAAAGTCGCCATGAGTGCGCACTGTCACAAGTCGGTGCCAGTCCTGATATGACCTTAGATTTTGTCAAGATGTAAAACTCCAACAACCAACCAACTACCCCTAGATGTTGCCAGGATGTAAAACCCTGACAAACAACAAACAAGCAGTTCAGCTCAGTTGAAACTTTCTAGGATTTTTTTATTTTTACTTTTTTTTATTGATACAGAATTTATTCTGCCCATAGCGTGTAAGCTCATGTGAGGGTGCTTGTTTTCAATGCTGGATAGGTATTGGGAATGTTATGGTGTATGCCCGGGTTCCAGTTCCGGGTTGGTATCCGGGACATTCACAAGCATTTATTTAAGGAGTTATCTATGTTAGTTTTTTTTTTTTTTTTTAGGGGGGTATAACTTCCTGTCATATAACTAATATCGTCGCCTAGTATGTACATCTAGTGAGATGGTAATAGGCTTGTGGATGAGGATGTGTTCCCAGAATTTGTTTGTTTGTTTTGTTTGCAGCTTTCCTTTCACTTGTGCCCTGTCCCTAGTTAGTGCCTAGATTTGAATATGTAACACAGACGGAACAGGCAGATATTCAATATATATATTCATGTCCGATAACTAATCACGTGATGTGACCTTTTATGTTGAGACCTACACCTGGTGGCTTCTGGAATGGCTTTGGTTGACCTCCCTCCACACAGACAGGTGGCATTGGATTGACGACAGAAGCGCTTTGACGAGGCATTCTGCTAAGCCGACTTGGCTTACCTCCAAGCCACTGTTTCTTGATCCCAAATCAGCCTACTAGCCTGCCTGCCAACCTGCCAACCTGTCAGCCTGCTTAGCTGCCAGCCTGCCAGCCTTCGAGATTCCCAAAGTGCCAGCCTGCCTGTTGTCAGCCTGTCTGCCAGCCTTCCAGCCTGCCAGCCTTCGAGCTTCCCAAAGTGCCAGCCTGCAGGCCAGCCTGCCTGTTGCCAACCTGTCTGCCAGCTTTCCAGCCTGCCAACCTTCGAGCTTCCCAAAGTGCCAGCTGCCGGCCAGCCTGCCTGTTGCCAGCCTGCCTTCCAGCAAACTAGCGTTGCAGCCTGCCCACCATTTGAATGCTGCTCGTCACCTAGATTAAAGCTGCATAGTCCGATGAAGTATCAAATTTTCAAAACCAAAACAATTATCTAGATTATATTCTACATATCTTCCTCCGCTAATGGTGCATTTATCAAGCATTTCTTTCTGCGCCGAAGGCAATACTGAGTCAATTTAATAGAACCTGTTACTGCAGAAGCCTATGGTGTCAGAGTTTTGGCGTGCTTGCCAAAAACTAATTTTACATGCTTGTACTTCAAATATCTCAAAAGTTATCCATTTAAAATTAAAGTTACTTCAAACTGTAGTAAGGTAGATACTAATGATCAATCAAATCTATTTATCTCAGAAAAATGACAGAAACTCAAAACCATCGGACTATGCAACTTTAATTACACTTGTAGAGGATTTCCACCACTAACCTGCCATCTGATGGCAGAAGCACGAACTAGTGTTGTGGGTGATAGCTGACTGTGTAGCATGCTCTGTGGATGTGTAATAGAGGATTTTCACGACCATTTGTTGATGTCAGTGAAAGAATTGTAGTTGTGGCTAGCAAATCACTGCGTAGCATGCTCTGTGAAAAAGGTCCTGTAGAGGATTTCCACCACAAACCAATCCCTCTGATGGCAGTGGTGAGAACTAATGTTGTGTGTAGCAGCTGACAGTGCATGGGCCTGTGGAAAAGGTCTGGATACCCAAGGAATCTAAGAAAACATGGCATCAGAAATGTTATCTGCTTGAATTACAAGAATTGTATTATGGAGGTCATCATCATCATGCTGTCGGTCGTGATGCGACAAAGACTGCTTTCATTACTTGACTGCCACTCTTCATTTAGCTCTCTGCTGTGAGAGTGACCTCCATGAGTTGGTCTTAATGTCTCTCAGCTTCAGGTTTCTCTTGATAGTATCCTTGAACTGGAGACGAGGGCGCCCTCTCTTTCTGTAACCAGAAGACAGTTGAGAATAGAGGATCTGCTTTGGTAGCCTGTCTGATGACATCCTCATGAGGTGTCCAGTCCACCAGAGATTCTTTTTGATCAGAAGATCTTCCATAGAGGGCAGCCCCGTCCATTTGAGTATTTCCTTATTTGTCATTTTGTCCTAGCCTCATGATTGAACGCAGATGTCGCATCATGAAGGCATGCAGCTTTTTCACCTGTCGTCTGTACACTGTCCAGGCCTCGGCTCCGTATAGGAGGGTGGATAGCACGATTTCATGGTAGATCTTGCCTTTGACCCGCATGGACACATGGTGGTTGTTCCAGAGTCTCTGGCATAGTCGGCCAAAAGATGCGCTAGCCTTGGCCATCCTCCTCTGTGACATTTCATGAAAGCTGCCTGCAAAAGTGTTGAAGTGCTGCTGGCTTTTTGCAAGTTACCAGCAGCACTCTCTCGGGGAGCAAATAGAGGTTTCACACTGGCAAGAACATGTCAAGACAGGTGCAAAACTATTTGTCCCTGCAGTGGCTGGTCGGGAGATGTTGGGAGTTCCATACATCAACCGCCCTTAATGCTGCCACAGTGACATGGTTTTCTGTTTAGGGTTTGCTCCCTTAGCCTTCGGTTCTCTCAAGAACCTGTTCCACAAGGCAGTGGTTTACAACTCTGCAGGGCAGGGGCCTCAAACTCCCTGAGGTATTGCAATACCTGCATACCACTACACACAGACACAGATACAGACACACACCCACATACACCTAACATAATAGTACATCCTTTAGTTATCGGCATAGTCGTGTTATCATACAGAACTAGACATGGCCTTACAGCTCATCTCAAAGTGGTATAATCCGATGAAAGCATAGCATTTTGGAAACCAATACACTTACCTAAATGTGTTCGTACATGTATACACAACTTTGATATTGATGCACTCATTAAACATTTATGCAAGTTGCAATAATCCTACCAAGTTTTAGTCATCAGGAGGCAACATGAGTTTAACTATGTTTAGGGTTTGCTCCCTTAGCCTTCGGTTCTGTCAATTGAGATGAGCTGTAAGGCCATGTCTAGTTCTGTATGATAACACGACTATGTTGTGGCGTTCTCTGTGGCAGAGTGGTTAGAGTGTTTGACTTTTTTCTATGTCAGACTCCTAATCTGAGGGTCAGCGGTTCGATTCCCCATGACCCCAGCTCTGCCAATTTGGATTTCCACCGCTGTGTATAACTTACAGCGTCATCAAAGACCAGTTGCTCTCATACCATGTCTGTGTGGTGTGGGAGGTTAAAAATCCCTTGGGTCGGTAAAAGTGTAGGCTTGGGCTTTCTATCGACCAGCAGTGGAATGAGGAAGACCAGTGGTCTATGACTGAAATTTCCCCTGCTTAAACAACAAATGGACCAAAGAAAACAAAAAAAACGTATCTAGTCTATAGCAAAGGATAAGGCTGAGAGGGGAATGTGCATGGTGAAGCTGCGACCTGACAATTTGACATGCTGGGTCGCAGCTTCAGTCTTAATTCGCAAAAGGGACTAGCGCTACCTGTATTCAGTTACTATTACTAGAAATAAAATAGTAACTTATTTTATTACTTAAAATAGGTAAAAAAAAGAATTATACTAAAATGCACACTTATTTGTTGGGCTTTGTGGTGGTTTAAACCCCCCCCCCCCTGCCAAAACCAGTATTTTATTGAATGAGTTATAATGGTTGTTCTGATACAGCCTCGTAGTAAAGGGAATAGGGAGGGGATCAAATATATGGGTCACTCTCCTAAAAACCGGTCAGCATGGGATGGGATTTTAAAACATCAATAAAAAAACTTCCTTCTTATTTTTGTCCTTATACTTTTCATATTCAAGTTCAGATTTGATGTATGGAGGTAAGCAACACAAAATCCCGCGAACAAAGATGTTCCTTTGATTGTTGTTGTTGTTTTACGTCCTAGCAACATCTAAGGTCATATCAGGACGGGTATTCCTTTGATGTCAGAAGTAGGAATGTATTGATTTATAGATCTGCAAACGCAAAACACTGCGCTATGACACAGTGGGTGGTTCGGGTATTACGTCATAGCAACCTCCGCGGCAGTGGCCTGCAGAGGTTTTGTGATGCCGGGGGCCAACTCCTTGATTGTATGTATGCCCCTAAAACTCAAGCGTAAGGTCTAGTACTGAGAAATGTGAGCAAGGAAGACATTTTAAATATGCCCCGATATGGATGCCCGAGGCCGTCGCACCCTTTGCCCTCTCTCTCTGCACGCTACTGCCAACGGATGGGTATGACATCCACCTGTGCTGGGTGCCTGGCCATGCCGGCATACAAGGAAGCAAACGAGCTGATCAGGCTGCGAAGAAGGCCCTGAACTGTGATCTTGAACTGTGTCTGATTCCTCACTCTGATCTGAAACCACTAATAGCCACCCACATAAAATCCAAATGGCAACATGAGTGGGATGAAAACATTAATAAACTTAAAGAAATTGAACCATCTGTGGGAAAGCCACCACAGACTCATGCGGAAGGTCCGCGGGATCAAGTGGTCCTTAGCCACTGCCGTATTGGCCACTCGTGGCGTACATATGCTTTTCTGCTCAAGGGGGAACCTCCCCCTGAATGTATTGGGTGTCAGTCCCCGCTGACACTCGAACACATTTGACTAAGTTGCGTTGATTTTTTGGCCCTGCGCCAACAGTTCTACACTGCAGAGAGTATGCATGACCGTTTTACTAAGGTAAAACAGGAAAACATTTTAGCCTTTTTGAGGGCAGCTGGACTGTACCACCTCATATAGTTTACTAAATAGATTTTTATCAATTATTAATAAAACTTTTCTTTTTCTATGGGAATTTGTTTCCCTTGACCACAAATATATGATTGTGAGCTTTCTAATTTAATGAGTGTCTATTGGCACATAATTAATTGTCTGCTTTTACATGTAAAAGCGATGGTTTGAACAAAAAAGAAACATTTCTCGCCATGAATATGGCCTATACTGCCAACACGGCACCAATCAATCAATCAATCAGCATGCTACTGCTCTGATGTCCAACCTTGGACACTCATCGTTGCTTTATAGTGCTTCGCTATTGGAATGCAATGCCTTCACTACCATGACATGATATCTCACTTTTTAAAATCTCACATTATCTTGACACACAGTAAAGCGCGGCTTATCGGAGTTATCCTATCTTAATCATGCAAAGTGCCAGATAATGATAATCACGCATTTTGTTAGTCATTTGTTCGACCTGGGCCGCGTTCAGGCTCCGTCTCGGAGGCGCCTCGGCGACGGGCCTGACGTCACGCTAGTCTGAACGGCAAAGGCAGTTTATTGTCTCGAAAATGGCCGCCCCCATAGGCGGCGGCCATTTGCAATGGATAAGCTGCGCTGTAATTGGCTGAAACCAATGGAAACGGCGGCCATTTTCGAGGCGCTTTTTGTCTCCTGATTGAAAAGGGAGGCATCGCCGAGACGTCGCCGAGACGTACCCTGAACGCAAATAGAGCAAAAAGCATCGCCGCGACGTCGCCGAGACTTCGCCGAGACGTACCCTGAACGCGGCCCTGGTGAGGGATCGAAACCACATCTCGCACGGAAAGCAGACGCTTTATTCACGTAGCCATCTGCACCCGGTGCTGGAGGTTGAAAAATCAAACCCCGACTGAGTTAAACACAAGACTTGCTAAAATTAATAATTGTCCCTACCTTTTTATTTATTTATTAAAAAGAAAATTACATTTGTTCATTAAGCAATATCAAGATCATTAAATTGAATTGAATATTGGGCCATAATGCCTGTGGCACGGTTTCCCGGAGGGATATCCCACTCAGTCAGAGTATCCTTCTAAGGATATCCAACCAGTACTTGCCCAATCCTATTAATGCCGAGCACCAGGCTAGGTAGCGAAACATGCCAATTTGGTAAGTGATTGATTTAACTCGGCCACGCATTCAAACCGACAAGCTTCAACACAGCAAGCCAGCCAGCACTCTCACTAATTCAGCCATCTTGTTCAGTTGGGCATAAGCACAACAGATCGATTGCAATAACAACCTAGTTTATCAAAGATATCGATTATCTATCTTACACCAGGGCCCCTAGATATGGTGGAGATATCAAACTACACAGAATTGAGCTTAGCCTACCTGTTGGAGGAGGGGGGGGGAGTGGATCCACAGGAAATTGCCTGGATCCATGATCAAAAACCCAAGTACACCTCATTAACATATCGCCTTGTATGCACTGTGTGGTTAGCCATTGAGGGCAATCGCCAGAGGCCAAGCGGTGTCGTTAAGCCCTAGTCACACATACCCGGATCAGGGGCCGGACGAGCCCCGGACCGCCATCCGGGGTGGTCTGGGGCGATCCAGGGTGATCCGTGGCTCGTCCGTGGGTCGTCCGTGCCGACCCCCCCTTGATCCGGCCTGATCCGTGGCTCCTCCGGCGCCGTCCGGGCTCAGCCCCGGATGTTTTAAAATGTCTAAAACATCCGGGGTGGTCCGGGGGATTTTGCGATCCGGGCTCAATCCGGCCTGATCCGGGGGTGGTCCGGGGGTGGTCCGGGGGTGGTCCGAGGGTGGTCCGGGGGTGGCCCGGGGTGGTCCGGGGGTGGTCCGGGGGTGATCCGGGTTTGACCCGGACCATCCCCGGACTATCCAGGACTAGCCACGGCCTAGCCACGGACCACTCCCGGACCACCCCCGTAAGACCCAGATTACCCCAGGGGTGGTCCGGGATAGTCCGGGGGTGGTCCGGGGGTGGTCTGGCCTCGTCCGGGTTAGTCAGGGGCCGGTCCGACCCAGTCCGGGCTCATCCGGGGCCGTTCCGGGGGCAGTCCGGGGGTGGTACGGGGCAGTCCAGGGCAGTCCGGGGCAGTCCGGGGCGGTCCGGCCTTTGGTCCGGGGCTTGTCCGGGGCTCGTCCGGGAAAGTGTGACTGCGAGGCAAAAATCAATGAAAACAGTGATTTTATCCGTGGCGATCCGGGACAGTCTGGGCCGTTGGTCCGTGGGTGGTCCGGCTCAAAATCCGGGGCTTGTCCGGTTATGTGTGACTGGGGCCTTAGATTAAGTGGTCCTCATTAAAGGTGCTTAGTGCGATGGTTTTGAGTTGCCACCATTTTCTGAGATTAGGTTCATCGGTATAGGCTACCCTACTTCCCTTTGAAGTAACTTTTATTTTAAATTGCCAAAACTATGGAGATATTTAAAGGGAAAAGATGCAGGAATTAATTTTGGCAGACGCAAACAAATTCTGAATTACAAGAATCTGTTACTGCTGAAGGCTATGGTATCAGCATGTTGGCATGCTTGCGAACATTAATTTGGCATGTTTGCACTTCAAAATATCTTCAAAGTTAGCCATTTAAACCAAAAGTTGCTTTAAGCTAATGTAATGTAGATTGTAACCATCAGACTAAAGCCGTGTTCACACGGGGAATGTAAATCGATTCGTAGAAATCGACTTGCCTAGTTCGACGCACATTTCCCGTGTGAACGGGCGGCTGAGTCAGATTACGCCTGATTACGCCTGATTATGCCTGAATCGATTCCTGTGATGCGGATACTGTAAACCACCTATTGAGGTAGTTTACGTGAGGCGATTTCTGTGATGCGGATAATTTTGCCCGTGTGGACGCATCTGAGGCGGATTAAGCATCTCACACGCATGCTCAGTCGACCATAGTTTGTTGACTTTCCGGTCGATCAAAAGCGCATATTATATAATTTGGTCTATGAACCTGCTAGAGGTGCAAAGATATTTTTTTTATCATTTATTTTTAGGGTTTCACTGCCCAGCAGAAGTTTTGACTGTTCCAAACGAATACGATTCATTAAATACATATCTAGGTCGAATCCACTGTCTCGTGGTGGCGCTGGTCAGACTGGACTTGCTCATGCGCAGATATCCACTTCCGCCTTCAAGCGCTGCCCGTGTGAATGGGCGGCTAATTCGACTCACCTGATTCGATTTGTCTGATTCGCCTCACATTTTGCCCGTGTGAACACGGCTTAATACAGTTATCTCAGAAAATGGCAGAAACTCAAAACCATCGGACGATGCAACTTTAATTTTATTTTCATTAAATATTTGTTCATGTATTTAGTCTAATATCAGAGTGACCTCTTCGACAGGTATAGCTGAATTATGCTTATGGTTCTGTGTTTTATTAATTAATTAATTAATTAATTCCTTCACATTGATTTGGAAGCATTGGGCAGGCACATACAGTGACAAATACATAGGGAACTAAGATGTAGTACATTTGCCAGTTTTGCCAGTTTGAATATTATACAAATGATCAATTTAATTGAAGGATTTTGCTATTGACTTCTGTATGAAATGTCACTGGTCTGCTTTGTTTTTGTTTTGTCAACCTGGACGATTCCGAGGTGAAAATCACATGCCAGTGACGTCACTGGTCAATGTGTCTCTAAACATCAACAATGGAGGTGGATAAAAGATTCACTCCGTAATTGTAGTAGGGTGAATAACAACGTAGTCTAAATACGGGCAAATTTGCGTTAAGGCTCTGTCACACCTCACCGGATTGGGGGAAATGGACAGAAACCGAACAAAGTCCATTTTGTGTCTGTACAAGTTTTGAACATGCACAAAACTAGGAATGGATGCCACCGGACTGACGTCTACGGTCCTCTGGGATAGGGATCACCACACTCAAAGGTCAAGGTTGGTGGTGGCCATGGGACCATACAGCTTGTGGTGGTGGGCAGACCACTGGTATCCATGGGGATCAGGAATCCTGGATCCCTATTGGTAGGGCCAAGAATGCTTGTTTCCCATTGGGGAAAAGGGGTGGGGTGATACTCTACAATGAACCCATGTAACGATATACATAATAAACCAGAGGGCTGGACTCTCTCTTCTTCTTTACACTTTATACTCTTCCTTTCTCTTTGTCTGTATTGATTTCACCATAGCCTGCCTACACAGCCACATATTCGAACATTAGATTTGACAAAACTGGTGACCACGATGGTTAGTGACACACAGTGTTAATTTAACAAGTAGTGTTTTTTCTGCTATTTTTTACTCTGTGGGTGTTTGAAATTTCTTCAGAATTTGGTGTGTCGATGATTATTTCCGACAATATCACTATTTTAGAAGGTCCGCTAGACTTTATTGATGGTATGTCTGTAACATGCCATCATTGAAGCCTTGCATCGCCACTAAGATATTTTTTTAAGGACTACTTTCAGCTTTTCTTTAACCTTGACACAGAGGGAGGAGCGTAGTAATACACTACGTCATTTTATTTTACTATTTCTTCTACTTTACAGACATATCTATACTTGGATTCAATTCTGCTAACTCTTATCTACCACTGCATACAACAGCAGCTTGAAGATGCCGCTCACACATGCAAGGGAGGAATTGCTGCATGATGAGTTTCAACATCGGTTTCAAGGTCAGTGTACACTGGGAAATTATTCTGCTGAAACGGGAGCGTTAGAAGCATGGTCTAAATTTATGGCACTTAGGCTAGACATTCTTAAAGAAGAAAATGAGGAGCATTTATCTGATCTTAGGGACAGGACAGAATTATGGGAGGATAGAGAAGAACATAAGGAGGCACGTGAACTATTACAGGTTGAGCATAGGCAGAGAGGGGTATGAAATAGATCATTAAAAGCATATGGCAAGTCTGTTCCCCTACTAGACGGGTCAGACAGAGGGGCATTACATAATTGGATTGACTTGATCGAACGTATTGGGACTCTTGCAGATGTTTCAGACCTAGACATTATTCGCTTTGCTTTGTCAAATGCAACAGAAACACTGCATGAGGTTCTTTTCACTGCTTTTCAGCATGAAAATGCTAGGTCCTGGAAGGAAGTTAAGGAAGGGATAGCATCTACTCTTTTGACAGCGGATGAACGTAGTCATTTAAAGGGGGTAGTGATGGCTATGAAGCAAGAAAAAGGGCAAACAGTAGCTACAAACTGTCAGCGGTTTAAGACTGCTGCAGCAAAAGGTTGAGATCTTCCAACTGCAGTTTTTAGCACTGATACCTTTGATATACTCCTTTCGAGATTTCTCGACTCCTTAGTTGATGATAATACCATGTGGTATGTAGAAATGAATTGACCAAAAACTCTTGAAGAAGCCTTTGAAATGTCTATTCTCAGTGATAGGTCTGTTATTAGGCCGCAGAGACGTGCTAAATCATGTCTTGGTAATTTAGTTATTTGTGAGCAAATGGATAGTCTAAATGGTGCGTCTTTGGATTTTTCCAAGTCTTTCTCTTCTCACAGAGGTTCTAAATACTCTGGTTCAGATAGGCAGGTCCTGAAGACTATTCAAGGTGAGATAAAGTCTCTTAGGAAGTGCATAGTTAACTTGTCGTTGGGCAGTGGTGTTTCTGAGCATTCAGAGATTCACACTGTGAATGCTGCGACACCTTCTCATGTCAGTTCTTACAACCAAGGCGTATGTGGTGGATTGCCGCTCTTAAACCTAGGGCAGTCGGTTGGGGTAGAAAATGCCGCTGCAATTAGGCACACTCCAGTCGCACAGCACACGGTGGGGCATGTTCTGTCAATGCAACAGCAGGCGAGCAATGGAAATTTTCCACCCATTGCGCATATTGGACTGTTCCAACTTAGGTGCTGGTGAAACACAGGAAGACACACCAGCCCCAAAGCAATGTACTATGCTTTGGGGCAAAGAAAGCATAGTACAGTGGCAAAGCATATGATATCTTGTTACTTATGTAATGAAGCACACAATGATGCGCGATTGGCCATATAAAATAAAATAACTTTCGGGTAACGTTAACATGAGCGGTACTACACCGTCAGGAAACTAGAAAGCACACTTGATGCAGATCCTTTGATTAATATTGAATTTGACGGATTTAATTTATCTGGTCTTGTAGACTCAGGTGCAGCTAAGAGTTTGATAGATTTGTCTGTTTTTCAATCTTTAATTGACATCGGTGTATCCAATGGGCAATTGTATCTGGGTAGTAGATTGAGATCTCTGTTAGGACATCTAATTCCTACTGAGGATATAGCGTATATTTCTCTTTACGATATGTTATGTCCTTTCTTTGTAGTAGATTCACTGAGCTTTGATATGCTCATAGGTACAGGTGCAGCTGAAATTAATTATAAAAATTAATTTGTTTCCTCGTGTGTTATTCTACATCTGTGGATAGGTTTAGAGATATAAATAGAGGAATTGCAGGGATATTTCTAGAATTAGACTATTGGAAGATACAATTTCCTTCTTTATTTCCTGAATCTGATGTTAAACTCAGAGCTACTAAGGTTGTAGAGATGCATATCGATATGGGTAGTGCATATCCTGTAAATCAGAGACCTTATACGATATCTTTGAGTAGAAAACATCTTGTAGAAATAGAGTATATATAGAACGCTTGAAGATGATATGATAGAGGCAAGTTGTAGTCCTTGGGCTTGACCACTCACAATAGTGCCAAAAAACGATGGTACCATTCGTCTTTGTGGGGACTATGACAAGCTAAATGCAGTGACAACTAAAGATGCTTATCCTCTGTTGTTTGATTTATTTAGATGATATTTTAATGTATTCATCTTGCAGGATAATTGTATGACTATTAAAGAATCAACATGTGAATTTGGAGTGGCTGAAGTAAAACTCTTGGGTTACATTGTATTTCAAGCAGGTTTAAGACTGTATCCTGAAACAATTACTGCAATTAGGGATATATGGCTTTTCCAACTAGTAAAAAGGAAGTAAGACATTTGCTAGGATGGGCAGGATATTATCAACAATCAATTCCTAATTATGTTGATGTCGTAGCATCTATTACTTATTTAACTAGTAATAAATGTAACTTTGTTTGGACTATAGAATGTGAAAATGCTTGGAATGAGTTAAAAAGTCTATTATTAGAATGTGTCCGTCTAAAATTTCCTGATTCTTCTAAGCCTTATAAATTGTATACAGATGCTTCTGAGTACAGTTTGGGTGCTGTCCGAGTACAGGAAGACGAAAAAGGGATAGATAAGCTTGTACATTTAATACTGCTGGTGAAACACCGGAAGACTCACCAGCCCCAAGCTTCTCTCCCTCATTTAGTAGCGGAACTTGTCATAGAAAAGAAAGAAGCGAAATAAACACAAGTATCGGAAGACCTTAGCACAGCCTGTAATCAATGGACAGAACAGGACAGACTACCTAGCCTGGCACTCAGCATTATTAGGATAGGACATGCTGCAGTGGAATGCAGAAGACTAATCGTCCACGATTGAAATTTCCTCTGCTTAATCAACTAATGTACCAACAAAAATAAAATTACTGATAGCTGGAGAGTAGCTTTCCGATCACCGATTAACCAGATTGCCAGACAAATTGTCGTAGAGTGTGCACCAGCTTAATTTAAAAGCAGAGCCCACGAATGATACAGATTTCACAAGCAATTGTTGGCGGTGAAGGTTGTGAGGATTGGGGAGTGGGTGTGGGTGGGGGCAGGAGTGGGTAGTATTGATTGTTTCAAAGAATAGTATTCAGATACATATTTATTTCCTAGACTTCAAAGAGTTTGTTTTGACAGATATTAGCAGAGCAAGGTGAGGAACGTGCCACTACACCATACAACCCGGCATTACCCTCTCAATTGGTTGTTTGGCTGTTGAAGTTTTAGGACCATGCAAAATCTAAGGTCATATCAGGATGGGTACCGACTTGTGACAGTGCACACTCGTGTAAACTTTATAGTGCTGCCCCACTGGGAAATCAGGCTGCTGGCACCATGACCCGATATCACACTCAGTCACATTATCCTGACACTGAGCTAACCAGTCTTTGTCCTATCCTATTAATGCTGAGCACCAGGCTAGGAAGCAAAAAGTATCAATTTGATAAGTCATTGGTTTGACTGGACTGGGAAGCGAATTCCTGTACACGAGGCCCGCGCTCTACCGATTCGACCACCGCGCCCTCCTAGTATAAAGGCTCTGTCACACATCAGCAGATTGGGGAAATGGAAAGAAACCGAACAAAATCCGTTGATATCTGGCAAAGTCTGGTTTGTGTCCGTTGCATATCTGTTGCATATCCATTGATATCCGTTGATATCTGGCCCGATCCGTTACAAGTTTTGAGCATGCACAAAGCTTGTAGCGGATTGCGCCGGACTGACCTATGCAGTTATTATCTGTTACCATCCGTTCCCCATCCATTCCCCGTCCGTTCCCCGTCCGTTCCTCGTCCGTTCCCATCCGTTCCCGTCCGTTCATATCCATTACACATCCGTTACCCATCTGTTACCTATCCATTACCCGTCCATTACCCATCCTTTACCTGTCTGTTAACCGTTCGTTACATAATCGATACATTTCAAGTCCGAATAACACCAGACTAGAATATTCTTTGTCCGGTTCTGTGCCCCATAGTGTGACAGGCACTTAACCCAACCATCACCGTGAATATAGCCTATGCTGCCGACACGGCGTAAAGCAACCACCAATCAATCAATTAATCCCAACCATCCAAACCGTGCGGTCCTGTACCTAGCCAACCCACCACCGTTAATGATTTACAATACCTGCCCCATGCAATCCTCCCACAATCTCCGTGTAAATACCGAAACCCTGACAGCCCTCCTACGATCTCCCTGTCAACACACACCCTGATCATCATCATGCTGTCGGTCACAATGCGACAAAGACTGCTTTCATTACTTGACTGCCGCTCCCATTTCATGAAAGTTGCCTGCAAAAGTGTTGAAGTGCTGCTGGCTTTTGCAAGTTACCAGCGGCACTCTCTCAGGGAGCAAATAGAGATTTCACACCAGCAAGAACATGTCTAGACAGGCGCAAAACTATTTCTCCCTGCAGTGGCTGGTCAGGACATGTTGGGAGTTCCATACATCAACCACCCTTAATGCTGCCACAGTGACATGGTTATCTCCCTCTCAATACACGCCCTGACAGTCCTCCCACAATCTCCCTGTCAACACACACCCTGATAGTCCTCCCACAATCTCCCTGTCAACACACGCCCTGACAGTCCTCCAACAATCTCCCCGTCAACACATGCCCTGACAGTCCTCCCACAATCTCCCTGTCAACACACGCCCTGACAGTCCGCCCACAATCTCCCTGTCAACACACATCCTGACAGTCCTCCCACAATCTCCCTGTCAACACACGCCCTGACAGTCCTCCCACAATCTCCCTGTCAACACACATCCTGACAGTCCTCCCACAATCTCCCTGTCAACACACACCCTGACAGTCCTCCCACAATCTCCCTGTCAACACACGCCCTGACAGTCCTCCCACAATCTCCCTGTCAACACACATCCTGACAGTCCTCCCACAATCTCCCTGTCAACACACACCCTGACAGTCCTCCCACAATCTTCATGTCAACACACACCCTGACAGTCCTCCCACAATCTACCTGTCAACACACGCCCTGACAGTCGTCCCACAATCTCCCTGTCAATGCACACTTTGACAGCTGTCAATACATATCTGGTAGCCCTCCCAGAATTTCCCTGTCAATGGACACTTTGACAGCTGTCATGCAATCTCCCTGCCAATACACATCCTGATAGCCCTCCCACAATTTCCCTGTCAATGCACACTTTGACAGCTGTCCCACAGTCTCCCTGTTAATTCACACTCTGACAGTTATCCCACAGTCTCCCTGTCAATACACACTCTGACTGCTGTCACACAATCTCCCTGTCAATACACACTTTGACAGTTGTCACACAGTTGTCTGACAGCTGTCCCACAGTCTCCATGTCAATGCACACTCTGACAGCTGTCACACAATATTCCTGTCGGTACACACTCTCACAGCTGTCACAAAATTACCCTGTCAATGCACACTCTCACAGCTGTCACACAATCTCTCTGTCAATGCACATCCTGACACCTCTCCCACAATCTCTGTCAACTCAGAGTACCTCACACATATTTTATGAACCTCCCTATGTAACTAGCACACTACCCCCCTTCCCTTACCCCCTCCCTCCATCTACCCCTCCTCCTTTTCCTGCCTACCCTCTCCCCCTTCAGCAGAGTGCACTCGCCCACCTCAGCATCCTCCCATAACCGTGGAAACAGGTAGCAGATCTGCCTGCATTGATTGGCTGCTAACAACTGAAATAAGCCGTTCGTTCAGCTTACCAGAACGAGGCTC
Source organism: Branchipolynoe longqiensis (assembly GCA_030323885.1). Taxonomy (NCBI): domain Eukaryota; kingdom Metazoa; phylum Annelida; class Polychaeta; order Phyllodocida; family Polynoidae; genus Branchipolynoe; species Branchipolynoe longqiensis. The sequence continues at coordinate 2,026,302 of CM059189.1, forward strand.
TCCCACACACCACCAACACCACCACACACCACCACCACACCACCACCACCACCACGCCACCACCAACAATCCCACACACCACCACGACCTCACCATCACCACCACGACCTCACCATCTAATCACCTCACCACCACCACACCACCACCACACACCACCACCACCACCTAACCACCTCACCAACACCACCACCTCACCACCTAACCCGCCCCCCACCACCACCACCACACTACCACTCCCACACGCCCCACCCCACCACCTCACCACCACACCACCACCACCACCTAACCACATAACCATGACCACCACCACCACCACCACACCACCACCACATACCACCACCACCACACCACCACCACCACCTCACCACCACCACACCACCACCACCACACACCACAACACACCACCACACACCACCACACACCACCAATACCACGCCACACCAACACCACGCCACCACCACCTTGCCACCACCACCACACCACCACCATCACACCACCACCTAACGACCTAACCACCTAACCGTGACCACCACCACACCACCACCACCTAACCACCACCACCTAACCACCTCACCACCACCACCACCACCCACCCCACCACACACACCACCACCACCACACCACCACCACCACACCACCACCACATCACCGCCACACACCACCACCACCTAACCACCTCACCACCACCTCACCACCTAACCACCACAACCATCACACCACCACCACCTCACCACCACCTCACCACCACCAGCACCACCGCACCACTACCACCCCACCACCACCATCCCACCACCCACCACCACACCACGACCACCTCGCCACCACATCACCACCACCACCACACCACCACCACCTGGCCACCACCACCATTCCACCACCCCACCATCACATCACCACCATCACATCACCACCACTACCACCACCTCCCCACCACCCCACCACCACGACAACCAGCACCATCGGCATTCTAATACAAATCACCTATGAATGGTGGCTCTCAAAAACATGGATGCGCAAAATGCGAATCCACTACCTAACTATGAAAAGCACCCAGACGGGATGACCAAGTGAGTTGAGCGTCCCTCTCTCGTGTGGGTAGATCGTGGAATTCGAACCCACGGGTTCGAACTCTGATCGAGTCAAACCAATGACTTAAAAATTGATACTCTTCGCTTCCTAGCCAGGCACTTGGCGTATATTAGGATAGGGTTGGCTCAGTGTCAGGATAATGTGACTGAGTGGTATATCAGGTCATGGTGCTGGGGACCTGGTCTCCCAATGGGGCTGCACTATAAAGTTGCCATGAGTGTGCAGTGTCACAGGTCGGTACCCGTCCTGATATGACATTAGATGTTACCAGGACGCAAAACTCCAACAACCAACCAGATTTGAGAACCTGTTTCCCATGTGACAGGTCGTGAGATTTGAACGCGCGAAGTTTGAAATTCAGCAGAGGAAAATTCATGACTTAAAAAAATGTATGACTTAAAAAATGTATACTTGTCGCTACTTAGCCTGGTGCTATGCAGTACTAGGATATGGGGGGGGGGGGGGTAGCGGGGAATTAGGAAGATCAATAGTCCATGCTTGTAATTCCCCCGTATTAACCAGTGCACGTAACAGCACCAAAAAAGTAATTATTCATTTACAAGCAATACCAAACACTGAACATAGTGTAGTGGTCTGCACTGACCTCTCAGGCAAGTAAACACATAGACAGGTAGGCGTGGGTAGTGTGGTAATATCAGGGAGCTTAGGTGGTGTAATGGTTAGCACACTGGCCCGGAATTCAAAGAGATGTGGGTTCGAGTCCCGCTTGAGGTGCAATATTTCCAATTTTCATCAACCCCACGACACTGGTGCCGTGATCATGATCCTGTACAAGCTTTGCGCTGCATGGTTGTTGAACCTACCCTGTGTATGTATGTGTTAGTGCATTGCCTGTATGTATGTCATTGTAAGCATTAAAAGACTTACAATTCCAGGGGGACGAGTGTAGTGGTCTGCACTGACCTCTCAGGCAAGTCACCACATAGACAGGTAGGCGTGGGTAGTGTGGTATTATCAGGGAGAGCCTAGGTGGTGTAATGGTTAGCACACTGGCCCGGAATGCAAAGAGATGTGGGTTCGAGTCCCGCTCGAGGCGCAATATTTCCCATTTTCATCACCCCCACGACAATAGTATAGATTCTGAATGTGCATTGTCCCACCTAAGGCCAACTAACAACAAAAGTCCTTTTGATCACACAAATCAGGGTCAGGCGACCGGGCGGATTTTATGTGTACAGTATAACCCCGTTAAGCCAAACTTGATTAACCGATCATTGGTTTAACCGAGCTTTGACTTCGAATTTGACTTGGCTTTGGCAAAAACATTGGTGCATTAGGAATGTAATATACAATGTATTCGGACACTATGATTATTGTTTTTTATGCATATACAGTTTAACCCCATTAAACCAAGCTCGGTTAAATCAAATGATCGGTTAATCCAAACTTTTTTCGGCTACCCGTCAAAATACTACCATTTATCATATAAAAAAGTCTCAGATGACCTTAAAAGCACATGAAAGTTTGGTTTAACTGTACCGGAAGTGGCCTGGGCCGACACTTTTGTTTGGATTAACCGATACTTTGGATTAACCGACTTGGGTTTAACCAACTTTTTTATATGATGAATGGTAGTATTTTGCTGGGCCGCCGAAAAAAGTTTGGATTAACCGATCGTTTGGTTTAACCGAGCTTGATTTAATGGGGTTGTACTGTATATGTACATTTTTTCCCAGCCGTATGACATAGATGTAATACGTAACTATCATCTGGTTAATTCCGTGACTCAGAACTGAATACAGAGAGATAGCCGAAGATGTCCTAGGATATATATGTATATAGTTCTGTGTGTGCTGCTCCTAATGGATAATAAATACGAAATTTACAACTGACTCAAAATTTACTATGTTGCACATATTATGTGGTTATAAAAGCACATTTTTAACAGTAAAAAAAAAGTAAATATATATATATATATATGTAGTGGTCTGCACTGACCTCTCAGGCAAGGAACCACATAGACAGGTAGGCGTGGGTAGTGTGTTGATATCAGGGAGCCTAGGTGGTGTAATGGTTAGCACACTGGCCCGGAGTGCAAAGAGATGTGGGTTCGAGTCCCGCTCTAGGTGCAATATTTCCCATTTTCATCGCCCCCACGACACTGGTTGCCGTGATCAGGATCCTGTACAAGCTTTGTGCTGTATGGTTGTTGAACCTACCCTGTGTATGTATGTGTTAGTGCATTGCCTGTATGTATGTAATTGTAAGCATTAAAAGACTTACAATTCCAGGGGGACGAGTGTAGTGGTCTGCACTGACCTCTCAGGCAAGGAACCACATAGACAGGTAGGCGTGGGTAGTGTGTTGATATCAGGGAGCCTAGATGGGGTAATGGTTAGCACACTGGCCCAGAGTGCAAAGAGATGTGGGTTCGAGTCCCGCTCTAGGTGCAATATTTCCCATTTTCATCGCCCCCACGACATATACATACATATATATATACATACATATATATGATTTTGAAAGTGAGCAGAGTGACAGTTGGCTCACGGGTATAGCAGGCGGGGGAGGAGAGAATGCCTCCTCCGCAGCAAATAACCTGGAAGTTAAGGTGGTGCGAGAGAAACATTTAAGGGCCTGCCGTTATTTATATCGACATAATAAAACTATATAGTACATATATATATATGTGTATATATATATATATATATTTATATATATATATATATATATGGGCAGGCGATCTTTTAGCAACGGGCGGGGACGATCACCAATTTTTTTTCTTTTGGCCTAACTGCTACTGCGCATGCGCAGACAAAGTATTGCGTGCAGCGTTGCAGGCAAGGCTATGTATTGTCTTCAACAGAACTATTACTACACCAGACAGACACTTCAAAAGGCCGTGCAACCTTGTGGATTCTACACCTAGTGCAATTCCACATCCAGCAGGTATATCGCGGACAGAGTGACTGCGCATGGCCAGACAAGTTACCGTGCTTAAAGACAGGGGGCGCCACACTCGGCCTCAGGTTGCATAGTCGATGACAACAGTAATATTTGTTGTTTTTGTTTTGCGTCATAATAACATCTAAGGTCATATTAGGATGGGTTCTGACTTGTGACAGTGCACACTCATAGTGACTTTATAGTGCTTCCCCACTGGGAGACAAGGCTGCTGGCACCAGGACCCCATATCCCACACAGTCACATTATCCTGATGCTGTGCAAGCCAGTCCTCCAATCCTTGCCCTATCCTATTAATGCCAAGTGCCAGGCTAGGTAGCGACAAGTATCAATTTTATGTCATTGGTTTGACTTGGCTGGGATACTACATATATATACATTATGTGAGATATAACGTATTATATGAATATAAAGGGGCGGAGCATCTTGTGATATTTATTTCTCTTTTAATATGCATGCTATTTATTATTTATTTATTTATTCATACACCGGTTCAGCCGATTTACTGCGTCCCGGACCTCTTTTTGTGCAACACCACTCCGGTCACACGCTGGTACATAGAGTTGGCGTCAGATGAGCCTAAATTTCAAGCTTTGTAGTAGGTAGGGCGGTATATTGCTCGGCCAGAGCCTCAGTCAATAAATCAGAGGCTTCCACCACTCCTCGCTTTGTCTCTTTTCTCCTACGAGGGCGTAGCCATCTCTTATATGTTATATATTTTATATATATTATATACATTATTTATATTATATGTATCATACACGTGAGGGAGGGGGCATACATCAAGTAAGGCACCTAAGCAGTAATAAAAGGAGCAAATAACATTAAATTCCATTCCGTGGCTTTATAGTCGGATAATGCTTATACATCACATATTTTCTATTATATATATATTATATTAGATATATAATATATTATATATATTATATATATTATATTTGTTATATACATTATATATATATATTATATATGCCATATATGCATCATTCTTGACACTGTTGTGTAAGAGTTCCAATCAATGTGAGCTCCTTGTTTACAATTGACTGACCTGCTGACCTGCTGACCTGCCTGTGTTCCTGTTGCAGACATGGAGGCGGTGGAGCTACAGCTGGAGCAGCTGCTCCAGGGTCGAGCCCTCGAGGACTGCACCATCGACATTGAGATCCAAAGTGAGTTCACATCTTTTCACTGTCTACGAACATAATTCAAAACCAGACACAGGTAGATTTTTATGGGCTAATAATTTATTAATCAGGCTTAATAAATTTTACAGAAGCCTTTTAGACTACACCTTTATGAACAAATTAGTATATTAGCTTTACTCAATAGTACAATGGAGACTATTAGCTTTACCTACTTTTATCTATTATCAGGTAGAACAACCTGTGAATTATTGTTTATTCTGATCTCGTTACTTATTTGCAGCTTTAAATATCTAAGGATATTGGCCAGCACTACATTTTCATTACTTATTTGCAGGACATAGTATTGATTATACTATCAATCATATGAATTCAGTTATTCATTTCTGTGAAGAGCTTGACAAAATTGAAGACATGAGGCATCAGCTAGGGCAGATCACGGTCACACATCCAGCTCGCATCCGGCACACTCACACACATTCGCACTTTTTTATGTCATACAGCAAACATTTATGTCATGGGTCATAGGGACCATAAGCTCTCAGCCAAGCTAAAGAATGGGAGGGTGGGATGGTCAAAATTTCAGTATTGATCACCAATGAACCGACTTCAGCGATGGTCAGGTAAGGACTGGACTAGCCTTTGAATCTACTACCGGAAGTTAACTTTGTACATAGCGACGCGCGCTACGAACGGTATCTATGGTATTCGTAATATCAGCCCGTCGTCAGCGTTTTGAATTATGCATGTTTCCGGCAACATGGACAATTCAAAACCAGACACAGGTAGATTTTTATGGGCTAATAATTTATTAATCAGGCTTAATAAATTTTACAGAAGCCTTTTAGACTACACCTTTATGAACAAATTAGTATATTAGCTTTACTCAATAGTACAATTGAGACTATTAGCTTTACCTACTTTTATCTATTATCAGGTAGTACAACCTGTGAATTATTGTTTATTCTGATCTCGTTACTTATTTGCAGCTTTAAATATCTAAGGATATCGGCCAGCACTACATTTTCATTACTTATTTGCAGGACATAGTATTGATTATACTATCAATCATATGAATTCGGTTATTCATTTCTGTGAAGAGCTTGACAAAATTGAAGACATGAGGCATCAGCTAGGGCAGATCACGGTCACACATCCAGCTCGCATCCGGCACACTCACACACATTCGCACTTTTTTATGTCATACAGCAAACATTTATGTCATGGGTCATAGGGACCATAAGCTCTCAGCCAAGTTGGAACAGGAGAGCTAATGGTCCCACTCTACAATACATTTTTATTCACATAGTTAAACACACTGTTTGACTTCCATCTCCCAAGTGTTTTTATGCACTCAAGTGGCATTCCCACTCTTGCATACTCCTGAGCTCCCCCTCGCCGTAGACTATGACATGTCACCAATGGCCACCAGGGAAGTCCAGATGCTTTTAACGCAACTTGCATACACTTGCTAAACAGTTGGGCAGTCAGAGGGTCCCCATTTGACATCATGAATGCCGGGGCACCCTCTTGCACTGGGAAGCGACGCTTGTACTTGTTCCATGCTCGGACAGGGCAGAAGTCAGTACTTGATACATGAGGTAGATTTATGCTGTATACATCCTCAGGTTTGTGTGTCGTCTTCGTGCTGCTGACTGTTACCATCAGGTGTGTGCCGTGCGCCGTGATGTCACCGCCGAGCAGCATGTGACCGCCATCCCCCGATACCTCGGAATAAAACAAATTTGACTGTCTTAGCACACATAAATATCCTATTAATAATGCAATAATCAACACCAGTCCATCATCTCCAATCTTTTTGAATTTTATAATTATTAGTTTAATATGTTTAATCTTCAATGGATACGCCTTATTTACAGTATTATTTTTTAACTTAAACATACCACTTTTAATTACTGACATTGCATAACAATCAAATGATGCTGTATTTCCTCTCAACAATCTAATCCATGTTCTTGCCCCACTCATGTAATTTCTTATTGCTCCTCCAGTCTTGAATTTATCATTTAAATACAAAGCGTATGACATTACCGTTTTAAGATTGGGTCTCTTAGGGTCGTCTTTAATGTTACTGCAAAACCTTAAATACTCCCTAAATTGCACCCTCTTATTCCTCCAAGTACCCTCTGACAATCCTGCCGAGAAATACACGCTAATGTTTCCAACTAATGCATGATTACCACCTGCAAGTTGATAAAGGCAAAAAACAAAATTATCAACTAGCAGTCAACCATCACAACAGTAAATCAAAAGCATCATATGAATGCGAAACATGTATCTCCGTCAACAGTTTTTCCTGACACAATTTATCAGCAATTATTTTATATTTATTATCGAAATACAACCTACTTAGGGCATCCGCTAACACTAGATCCTTCCCTGGCTTGTGAACGACCTGCACCTGGCAACTGTGAACAGCAGCAAACTGCCAGATCTCCCTGGCGCAGGCACACAAGACAGGATCCTTACCAGCGCCAGAAGATAGCACCTGTTGGGAAGCAGCATTATCAGTGTTAATGATAATATGAAAGTTATGAGGATCCGAAGGTGACAAATTTGTTAGTGCTACCACTAGGTTAATAGCCTCCAATTGGGCAATATGGAATTTGTGACTTAGTAATTTATCATCATATAAACCGGAATAAAAGTTAGTAGCACTGAAAGCTCCCCCACCATGCAATGAAGAATCACACTCAATTACCCACTTTGTCTCCGGGAAATGACGGAGCAAAACCATCCTGTTATGTCCTTCTGCGAAACGTAGAAACCATAGGATATCTTTAACCAACTCGTTAGTAACCTGCACCTTCCCTAAGAAGGGGGAGGCTCTAAGAAACTCTAAAATTCTATTCATAAATATCCTCGATGCCATAACACATTTAGAAATAAATTGTAACCGCCCCACTAACCTTTGAAATTCTTTTCTGGTAACGGTTCTACCCACTACCCATTTACGACATTCCAATAAAATATCTAAAAGTTTTTCATCCGGGATCCTAATCAACATATTTACCGTATCCAGTTCATAACCTAGCCAAATTAAACGCCTAGTCGGGGGAGTACACTTTTTAACCGAAAGAGCCAAGCCAAGGGTATTTGTCAAACTCAAAATGAAGTCATAAGCTTGTTGTGCCTTACTCAAGGTAGTTTCAACCCCCACGAAATCATCTAAAAAACACCAGGCAAAAAACCCCTTTTTTCTCATTAAGTAAACCACAGCCTCTGTAGTCCGAGCACATGCCATACTGGAGGTTCTGCAGCCGAAAGGAGGAGCCGTGTCAAAATAAAACTTTTGGTCTACCTTGATTCCGAACAAGGGCACACTCAAGGGGCAGGTCCTTAACTGTGTGTACGCCCTTGCCAAGTCTATCGACCAAACAAAACAATTTTTACCCAGCCTAGTAACTTGCTTAGCCAATGTCATTATAGTTGGCAAATTATATTTATATTCCTTACCCTGATAAAAACCTTTAATTATCCCATCATTTACACTTCGCCCCTTCGGAAAGCTAAGGTCTACAATGATTCTACGTTCCGCAGTATTCTTTTTGGGGCGGGTCATAATAGGACTAATTTGAGCCCATGGAGAAAAAGGAGGATAATCAAACGGACCTAACAGTGCACCATGAGACAGTTCAGTGCTTACATATTTGTTGATCCAAAATAAATCGTCCGCATTACATGCGCATCTGGCGCTTGCTTAACATATATAACGTTCTCCGGCGTTCTGCGAACGTGCCGTGAGCGTTTTGCAGGTGGGTCGGGTGCGCCCCGCATGTTAGCATGTGTTAATCACACGTTATGCTAATGTCGCACGTGCTGAATGCATGCTGGCACAACGCCAAAATGCGCTGGACTGTCGTTGGACATGCATCGCTCATGCGCTGGCGCTACGCTCTCATACATTGTGCAACACGTTTAACGGTCGCTAGCAGAACGTTGGGAGTGCGTTATGCCAATGCTAGGTAAACACCACATGAGAGGCACGTTAGCCACACATCGTGCCAAACTTAACATATTTTTTTCCTCATGCGTCGACATACGCTACCACTATGTCGGACCGAATAGACAGATTTCCAGGTTTAATGCTATGATGGCATCAACTGTTCTGGTAATGCGTTATCATTTGGACGTGATCTATCGCAAATGCGCCGGGTTTTGGGCTTAACGCCATGACAGCAGCAGCCATTCCGCAGCATATCCATTGGCGGACTGCTTGGGATCGCAGAGCATGCAGTTCGTCATAGGTGAGTGTAGAAAGTGATATGGTGCTACGACCCCAGGCCGTCCTCCAACACATATGCTGTGGAACGGTGCATTTGCGATGGATCCCATCCAAACGATAACACATAGGCACAACCAGAATGGCTGCTGCAATCATAGCAATAAACCCAGAAACCTGCGCAATTGCGGCGGATCCCGTCAAACCATTAATGCTCATGCCCGGCTGAATCATAGAATGTGCAATTTGGTGGGTGGTTGCATAGTTTGATGTTTTGAAATTTCTGCCATTGGGATGATGTCAATCATATACCGATGTATATGTGATGTTGGATATTCGATGCTACTTGGTAAAGTGGATAGATATAAATCAAATTAAACTTTCTACAAAATTATATTTTGTTAAAAACCCTAGTGCCATGGGCCTATGGCACTAATCCGTTCCCAGAATGTTTAACCCCAAACAGAAATCCCTACCTACAGTCCTGTCAGGTTCTAGGATTAGTAGGTCATCTCACATCACATGGTCACTGCGAGATGACCATCTGGGTCATAGCCACAGTACTTTTGACAAGCTTGTCAAAATTATTTTTGGTTCTTTCAGCTCAAATTACTTCAAAACTAATCATCTTTAAGCAAAATCACTCTGGACTAATGATTAGTAGCTCGTAACGATCAATTTGATATATTTATCTAAAAAATAAGACAAAAATTCAAATGCCATCGGACCATGCAACTTTAAAGCATCAACTTTTCAAAATCAAAGCAATTATCTAGATTTGATTCTACATATCTAACTTAGATACTCATGCACTTATTAAGTATTTGTTGCCACATGGAAGGGAACACTGAGTCGATTTAATAGAACCTGTTTCTGCAGACCTATGGTATCAGGGTTTTGGCGTGCATGCCAAACTAAATTTCCATGTTTAAATTTCAAATATCTCAAAAGGTAGCCATTTCAATTAAAAGTTACTTCAAACTAAAGTAAGGTAGATTATAATGATCAATTTAATATACTTATCTCAGGAAAATGTCAGAAACTCAAAACCATCGGAGTATGCAACTTTAATCAACTAATCTACCAACAACAACAAAATGCTATAACATCAGAACTGCGTTTGTACTGCTGCATTAATTCATAGACTCAACTGCCGTTTAAGCATGACAACTTTTGATAAGGAAATGAAGAAATTCAGTACAATCAATCAATCAATCACTAATCAATCATGATTAGGTGCACTACATAATTGAATTCAACACTGTAGCACGGTAGAGTGCATGCTTCTCGTGTGGAAGGTTGGGAGTTCAAAACTTGGCCAAGTCAAGCCAATCTCTTACACAATTGATACTTGTCGCTACCTAACCAGTTCGCCTGACATCACTAAGATAGGGCACGGACTGGTTAGCTCAGTATAAGGATAATGTGACCGACTGGGTCATGGTGCCAGTGGCCTGATCTCCCAGTGAGGCAGCACTATAACATTGCCTGCCATGAGTGCATATTGTCACAAGTCGGTACCCATCCTAATATGACCTTAGATGTTGCCAGGATGTAAAACTCCAATAAACAAGCGAACTATATATAAATATATGATATATATGGAAGTGCAAAGCATAAATATATATGCATATACATGTATTGATGAAATGTATATATACAGTAAAACCTCTCTAACCAACCACCTCCACAGATTGACCACTCCCTTATATCGATCGGTTTATTTGGTTTCAAACGATCGCCCATACAATACCATTGTAATGATAACAAAAACTACCTAAACCGACCACCTCCCTAAATGGACCATTTAAAGTCGGCCCCATGGTCCGTCGATTTAAGCCCTGTTCACACACGGGCCTTAAGTCGCCTCAACTAGATCGCTTCATCTAAGTCGACTCAGATCGCGCATGTGAACGCTCCTCTCAGGCGAATTAGGGCTGAGTCGACTCAACTAGTTTGCCTCAAGTAAACCGCTTCATGAGGTAGATTAGATGAGGCGAACTAGCTTGAGTCGGGCTAAGTGGCATGTGTGAACGCAACTGGTTTAGTTGAGGCTGCGTAAGCACATGGATGGAGACTGCTTCCTAACAGGTAGTTGCTTTCATAGTGGTTAGAACACATGTTTGGACCGTCCTACATGTTTGGATAGATACTGGGTTGTTTGTAACCTTACAACGGTTACCGGTTGCAGAACTGCAACATTATAGAGAGGCTCCGATAAATCTTCTGGTGGGACGGTTTTAGAAGCTGGGGTATGTCTTTACAACGATTAAAAGACGAGTCGTTGGGGCGGTCCAGAATCACTCCGGTCCAGCGGTAGCACAGCACTTGTATCCAGCAGACAGCAGCAAGGGTTTCAAGGAAGGGCGGGTAAAGATGGGTCAGTGGTGGTTCCAGCAGCGAGAACAAGCGAGAGAAGCGTAAAGGTAAAGGGCCCCACCCAAGCACACAACTCCCCTGGTCAGGGGGAGAAGTATGCCTGGGAGAAATAGAAAGGGTAGAGTCTAGGAAAGAGAAATGAGGAGAGTTGAGTCAAAGGACCGTGTCTATTTGCTCTATGGTGACCAACCAGTGAGCCAAAGACACGGCCAGAGTAAGAGTAGAAAGTGAACTGCTGGCGGGCTCCCTCTCCTGGAACTCTTTTCAGACAAGGAACAAAAAAAAAATCTTCAAGCGGAGAGGAGATAGAGAGAGGTGTAGACGAAGTGCAGTCCGGATAGCAAGTACATGTTTGGATCATCTCATTTCTTCATATATCATATGGAGACTGCTTCCTAACAGGTAGTTGCTTTTGATAGTGATTGGAGCACATGTTTAACCATCCTACTCTTCCCAACTCTTCGTTAGGTATGTTGTTTGTATGTATGCATGTGTGGATGTATATGTGGCCTGTGAATGTACGTGTGGATGTATGTGTGGATGTATGTATGTGTGGATACCCATCCTGATATGACCTTAGATGTTGCTAGAATGTAAAACAACAACAAACTTCAATCTGAGCCGGTTTAACGCACATATCTGAATGCGACACACTTTGAAAACTTTGTATGTGTGAACACGCCGCTAGTTTGACTCATGAAGTTCACCTCATCTGAGCTGTACGTGTGACCACGGCTTTAGACTTAGGTTTTACTGTACATGTATTGATGCAATATATATATATATATATATATATATGCGCAAGTTCCAAGCCGGCATGTGCACTGTATGGTCAGACACCGGATCCGGAAGCGGTGGCTGTGCAATGACCTATGCGCAATAGATATCGCAGCTCCCATGGCCTTTGTAACCAAGCTGGCTTCACGCACTGAAAACTCTTTGAAATATATATATATATATATATATATATATATATATATATACATATGTACATATGTATATAGTAACCCTGGACCACAAGGCCACACGTCACCATGGACCTGTCACGTGATCTAAGTGACGTCACATTCCGCCTCCAGCGACTGCTTGCCGGCAACACAGTAGTAGACTCACAGCTATGGGGCTCCATGTGTAAATGTAATAAATTTCGTCGTCACCAAAAGAAAAGAGACAAACACTAGAGTGTCTGTTCTGATCTTTATTCTGGGCTCCATAGGTCATTCCGACATATTTCTTTGGAGGAAACCTGCTGCCGCCACATATGCTACTCTTTCCGATAAGCAGCAAGAGGTCTTTTATATGCACTTTCCCACAGACAGGACAGCATATACTACAACCTTTGATGAACCAGTTGTGGACCACTGGTTGGAGCGGAAAATAGGCCAAACTGTAAATAAGTCCACTGAGCAGGAGCGACAGGATGCTCAGCACCTTCACAGGTGGACACTCTACCGCCTGAGCTACGTCCTGCTCCCCCGATGGTGACGCTGCTGAACCCTGTTTGCTAAGAAGTAGCAACAGGTGGCAGCACGCTACATGATGGAACAGTCCCTATGGTGGACTCTTCCATCCATTACTAGCGGCCACCCACCTAGGGAGGTTACATGCTACCCGGCTGGACAGTGACAGGTCATTCCTATTCTGACCTTGCTTGCTTTTGTTCCTCAAGTAGATTAAGATACAATCCATCACAGAATGGTGTAATAAGAAGTACTACAACCACACTGGTACCAACGCAATGACTCATCCGCCATCCCCCCTCCCCGCCCGCCGCCTGCCCCTCATCCCAGTGCATATTATTATGTAATAAATATATGCCGGGGCGCGGCGGCCTAAGCGGTAGAATTCAGTTCCCGGTCGAGTCAAACCAATGACTTTAAAATTGATACTTGTTGCTTCCTAGCCTGGTGCTCGGTATTAATAGGATAGGGCAGGGACTGGTTAGCTCAGTGTCAGGATAATGTGACTGAGTGGGATATCAGGTCATGGTGCTGGCAGCCAGATTTCCCAGTAGGGCCGCACTATAAAGTCAACATGAGTGTGCAAACTCAAAATTAACAGCAAAGAAAATATCTCCATATATAACTGGGATCTCACTGTAAAAGCAACACAGGTAGCGAATGAAGAAGACCAATATTATTGTCCGCGATTGAAATTTCTGCTGCTTAATTAATAAATATACAGAGTACAAACAAAACACAACAACAACAAAAATTGCGTAAGCAAAAAAACAGTGCGATTAGTTGGAAAACAAACGCCTCAGAGTCAGAGTCAGAGTCAGAGTCAGAGTTAGAGTCAGAGCTTCAACAAAACAACAATGCCTAATAGACTACATCACGGTTCTAGCGGCGCGGTGCATTGTGGGATGCATCAGAGCAAAACGTACCCGCGAGAAGCACTTGGCTAATGCTAATACACTGGGTGCAGTTATGAAATGTGCTAGTTTCAGCTCATCTCAGCTCTTGTTTGGTACATAGAATACCAACTAAAAAATATATATATAATAAATTAAGGTATGAATCTTTTATCCAGCATTGCATTTACATCAATATACTCAGCACATCTTATGCCATGTGCATTTAGATTGAAACAAATCTAGGCACTCAGACTAGTGTTAGAGCCATAGCCAGAGTCAGTTTTATTTATTTTATTCATGTTTATATTTATATTTTTTGTTGTTGTAAATATAGTTTATTCATTGAATAAAGTCTTTTGTCAGCGCCGTGGCACTGGTCTTCCAGCCATGTGACAATACAGTTATTTACAATATATGCAGCTAGCCCAAATCAGCTGAACTAACAATATCAAACATTCAAAGGCTTACATATGGTATAGTTTGACAATTCACATACAAAAATAGCAGTTATATGTTGTATTCCTACACACTTGATACATACATGTGTATTGATTAGACCTTTACATTACGGAGTGGTTAGGTACATAGTTTTCCTTCATAGGTTTGTATGCCTACTATGTTGTGAATTGCAAAACTATCATGTTGTTGGAGTTAACATTTTGAGATGGAGTGAGTGTTAGTAGAATAGTTTGTTTATTCTGTTAGATAGAGTGTGGTTAGCTTATAGGGTTATGCTTAAAAGGTTAATACCTCAGGTGTGTTTTTTGACTACATGAAGTAGTTTGAGTAAGTAGGTTGTTAGTAATGATGGGATAAACAATGCTTGGAGGATTGTATGTTTCAGTCATTTAGTAGTCTAGTACAGACTTTATTAGTGTCTATGTGTGTACAAAGACCCCATAATACCAAGACAGCTCACTCAGCCTGTACTGTGTAATCAAAATGATCAAACCCACCACGTGGTGCGCTGGCCGTTCCCCCGGCTAAACAGATGCCACAATATATGCACAAATGAATATATGAATATATGAATGTGAAAGCTGTGTGACAATGGCGACGATGATATGTGCCTGTTCATAGCAATCCGATATTGATGTGTATTCACGCTTACCCGCCTCATGCATGATATAACCGTATGTGTTTACATGTGAAACACCAACCAGCAGCTGGGTCAATCAAACCCACTACAAGGTGGCACCGCAAAATTTACATCACATGGGAGAGATAGGGAGTGAGCCGTCCCAGTACCATAGGGCCCCCGGTCTATAGCAATACTACCAGACTGATACACCTTTCCGAATTTGCTGGGCAAATAATTTGTACGGTGGATAACTTGGTTTGTTGGCAGCAGGCAAAGGAGCGCGTGGGGTGGTGGGAGGGGGCAGGGTGGCCATAGGTGCTTATAATAGATAGCTAATTAAATATGGTGACCTCATCACTAGGCCTGTAGAAGGGCCTGATTGGCTTGGTGAAATCTTACCAGGTTCTTGAATTCTAGTTGTGTTTGTGCATGTCTAATTCTGACTGGGAGTTCATTCCATAATTTGCTGCCTTTGTAGATAGGGGCTCTTGTCAGTCTATTTGTGAGTGGTTTAGGAACTTTGAGGAGTGTAGCATCCCCCTGCCTGGTAACTCTGGTAGTATGGTCTATGTAGTTTTCATCCTTGGCTCTGATAAACATAAGAGATAGCAGATGTGCATCTCTCCTTTGGCTCAGGTATGTGATATTAGATCTAGTGTGCATCTCATTCACTGAGAGAACTTTGCCCCTATATACTGTTCTAAGAGCTCGGTTTTGAGTTCTCTGTAATTTATTTTCTTGTTGTTTTGTTAAAAGGCCATAGATTAGATCATTATAATCTATTATTGGCAGTATAGTTGCCTTATACAGTTTGAGCGCTGTGTTCTCACTCATGTAGCATCTTATTTTTCTAAAGGTTGTCATTCTCATACCTAGAATTTGGTTCAGCCTCGATAGTTGCCGGTTCGCATTCAGTGTAGAGTCAAGTGTGGTTCCTAAGTATTTGTACGAGTTCACTTCTCTTAGCACTGCATTGCCTATACATAGCTCTATATTTTGCGCGTGCGATTTTCTAGATTTTGTTCCAAATATCACATATTCTGATTTTTGTGTGTCTAAGGTAAGTCTGTTATCAGCACACCAAATATTGACCTTTTTTAACACCTTGTTTACCATAGTAGCTGCCAGAATAATGTTTTTATTGTGCACTGTGAGGACAGCATCATCCGCAAAAAGTGTGAAATTAGCACTGGTAGACAGCAATGGTAGGTCATTAATAAATATCAGAAAGAGGAGTGGTCCCAAAGTGGAACCTTGGGGCATTCCTGTTCTGACAGTTCTCGTGGAGGATTCTGTATTATTAATTTTTGTGACTTGTTGTCTATTGTTTAAGTAGTTGGATATGAACCTACATGATCTTTTTCCCAGTCCAGCTCTTTTGATCTTACATAGCAGGATTTTGTGGTCAATTGTATCAAAAGCTTTCTTGAAATCAAGAAAAACAGCTATTGTAAGCTCACCTCTGTCTGTGCTAATCAACAATTCATCCATTAATGAGGCAAGTGCCTTAGTCGTTGACCTTTCTTTTCTGAAGCCATTTTGTTGGGTGGCTAAATAGTTAGTGTCCTCAAGAAATGTTTTTATTTGGTCGTGAATTATCTGTTCAATTATTCTGCCAGGGAGAGGTAGTATGGACATAGGTCGCAGTTCATTACAGGACTTTGGGTTACCTACCTTCGGTATAGGGGTAACTGTTGCTCTCTTCCATTTTTCTGGGAAAATTCCAGTAGTAATTATGAGGTTGCATGGGTATGTAAATTCATCTATCAGAGCCTTGATGGTGCCCTTGATAAAGGTTGAACTGATGTCCTTCATGCCTGAAGGTTTGAATGGTGATAGATTTTGTACTTTGGTAAGGATCTTGTCTTTTGTTGTTTCTATGAGATCATATCTATGTTGGTTAACTACAACCTTATAGTTTTCCTGGACATCATCTTTTGGTTGAAATTTTTGGGCTAGGTTAGCTCCTATATCAACAAAGTATTTGTTGATCTCTTCTGCTAGTTGAATATCAGGTATTGTTTCACCAGTACTGTCATTTATTAGATTACTGATTTTTGGCTTGGGATCAGGCTCTATTTGATCTAGTTCATACCAAAATTTCTTGGTTGGCATAGGTAGTATCTGCTACAGGTAGCAGATACTAGCCTTGTGCTAGTATCTGTAGCAGATACTAGCACAAGGCTAGTATCTGCTACAGTATCTGCTACCTGTAGCAGATACTATTTATAACCCTTCAGCATCATGACAAGCCACTGCAATTGATGTGTTCTAGGATATATGCTTCTGTCAATGTAGTTGACAACAGTGACAAAGCAATGATAATTGATTTCATTTCTGTGTGTTGATTAACCACAGGTCACACATAATGACAATATTTGTGCGCCTACTCACTATCGTCAGCATAGTCAATACTGAAACCCAGCACTCTGCATGATCTGGATGAGCATCAATCAATAGGTCTGTCAAGAATGAATTGGGAAACATACCAGACAAATATCAGGAATCATGCAGGTATCGTTAAAGCTCTCAGCATCACTGTTAGTTTTATGTTAAAGTCGCCCAGCCTGGCGAAACATCCTACTTTCAAAACCGAAACAATTATCTAGATTTGATTGAACACATCTGACCTAGATACTGGTACACCTATTGAACAGTTCTTGCCACATAGAAGGAAATACTGGTGCAATTTAATAGAACCTGTTACAGCAGAAGCCTATGGTGGCAGAGGTTTTGCATGCTTGTCAAAATTAATTTGGCATGGTTGTACTTGAAATATCTCCAAACTTGGCCATTTAAAATACAAGTTACTCCAAACTAAAGTATGGTAGGTTATAGTGAACAATCTTTTATATTTATCTTAGAAAATTCCAGAAACTCAAAACTACCAGACCATCAGTCAAACTAACCAGGGGTCATGCGGATATTGTTTACAAGATTTCTGTATCATCTTAAGCTGTGGTAATTTGTGTGTTCTGGATATATACCTCTGTCAATGCAGTTGGCAACAACAAAACAATTACATTCAACCACATAGTTGTGTGGCAATTTACATGCTCTACAATATATATATCTGTCAATGTAGTAGACAATAGTACCAAAAATAATGACAATTGATCACATTGTTGTGAGTTGATCAACCTCAGGCCACACATGACGACCATACTTGGACACATTTTAGTCAGTTTTGGGACGTAGATAATAAAACTAACGCATCTGGGTTATATTTCTGACTAAGTAACTTCAAATGTAATCCAAACCACACATTTAATTGAATGTGACAATTAAAGAAATACAAAGACACTGTGACTGGTATTGGTAATGTTAACACTGCGGTCAAGTGCCCCAACAAGGATAAATAGAACAATTCTGTCATTTATGAGCGTGATCCAATAATAATGAGAGAGTACTAGATTTGAAGAAAGTGCTTACATGAGCCGGCGGGCAGCAATCAGGGTCACAGCGGCATACAAATGCGAGCAAATGCCATCAAGACAAAAGCACAACAAACCTTTCACTGCTTCTAGTTAAATTCTGTTATTTACTGTTCTTTAGTTTGGGTAGTCCTAAGGTGTTCCCGTGTGGCCTGGAGTGCCAGGCCCAGCTTATTTAGTCCCTTAAAGGATTTCTCCCTGAAGTCCCTGCTGTGTAAGGTTGTTCCAATTCCGAAATATTGGTTGGAAGTTGCTTCGTGCAATGTCATGTTGCCTGTCCCAATTAGTTTTTCCGCTAGGCATGGGTTTTGCATAAACTTTTGCTCCAGGATTTCTTCCATGACTGCCTGTCTGCTGTGGCGCCACTCAGGAGTTTCTGGAATAGAGTCAGCAATACGCTTAGCCTCCAGTGGTGTAGGTGCGCTTATTACCTGAGTGAGACGTGCAGTATCGCCAGCCATTTGACACTTAGTCGCCTGGTATTTATGTTCTGCAGTTGGGTACACAACATCCTCCTTAGCAATATATATTGGAGAAGGGTGGAAGTTTGACAAGAAGGAATGTTCTGAGTGAAAGTAGATTCCCCCCTCCACTTCCAGTGATTTGGCATTAGCCAGGCTAAAGCGATGGGGGAGCAGGTCAGCATCCTCATGTCTGTATTTCCTTCCGTCAATAATTATTCCATCTCCATGGACTCGGACCTCACATCCCGCGGTTCTGGCCAGCGTTGCTACTGAGCGGAACTCGTCCCTATGTTTGTGTGTTAGCACAGTCACATCATCATTGAGGAATATTCCTCGGTAGAGTTCCGTATTTTTTAGTTTGGTACGTGCATAGAAAAGTAAGTTCCTGTCATGAGTGCTACGGAAAGTTACCATGATTGGTCGGGGCCTAGGTTGCCGAGAGTGCTGACTTGCATGGGCCTGTGGCGTTGGTTTCTTTCCAATCCTGTGAACCGAAAGAATTGTAGTTGGGTCCGCATCAGTGGGATTTAGGAATTTAGCCAGGTCCAACACATACTTGCGTATATTTTCAGAGTCAGTTTCCACCTTTCCATCGATTCTAAGTGAGCATGATCGTGATTTGTTTTCTAGATCATTTAATTTCATAGCCAGTCTTTTGTTGTTTGCATCGGCCATGCACAGGTTGTGCTCGGCTATCCGCAGTTTCCGTCTGTCACTAGACTGTTGGCGGTAGCTATCCTCTAGCAGCGCTGTCAACCTATCCATGTCCTCGGTGGCATTGAGTTTGATGTCATCCGTGTTTTTTTTTGTGTCTGCAGAAATTTTCTTTGTGTCTGCAGAACTCTTTTTGAGTTCTGAGATAGCACCCTCAAGTGAATCCAGTCTTGCAAGCACTAATGCAAGGGTATTATTTCCATGATCATCATGGTCTCCCATTGTTTTGAGTGGGGACTTGGCTGCTGGTGACAGTGACAGTGTTTTCCCACGAGTGCGGGCCTTATCGCCAGCTGCTTTCTGAGACATCTCAATTTTATTTTATTTTCTGTTGTTGTCAAGCGCGTTCACCAACAACAACCAACACTCCCAAAACAGCACAAGGCAGGCAAGGGTAAAGACCACAAGTATAGAATGTTGTCACATGTAACAGTCACTTGCAGTGGGAGATGTCTGGCTGTCGCCTGCAGTCACTCTCAATTTACTGGTATTATGATCAACTCACCCAACAACAACACTGGCTTATTGTGTGACATCCAATGACACTCACAAAACAGCACAAGGCAGTCAAGGGTGAAGACACCAGCAAAGAATGTTGTCACCTGTATCAGTCTTTTGCAGTGGGAGATGTTTGCCTGTAGCCTGTAGTCACTCTCTCAATTTACTGGTATTATCACTCACTCACTTAACAACAACACTGGCTTGTTGAATGATATTCAATGATTTTCATTCAAGATTAGTTCCAAATCTGGTGTAGTGTGTTCTCCTAATATTAATATTCCTCCTTGAGCAGTGGTTATCTGTGTTATAAAGTCAGAGACATGTATTTTGCTTTATATTTACTCCAGCTGTTAACGCACGTGTTTTACTCGCGCGCCATTTCGTCCGTTTGGTTAATGACATATGTAGAAATAGAAAATGAGTAGGGTTAATCAGATATTGGTTACATATTTCTTTGAAACAAGTTTTTGTTGACACATTTGACATTTTAATATTTAGAACAAGAATTACTTCTGGCTAATCAATGGTGATGTAAACATCAGCCTGTAAAGTGACTGAAATTGCATGTTTCTTAGCTCAAAATGCTTAATTATGGAGAGTTGTGTCTTAAACATATTCATTATATTATTATATTGCATCCTTCCATCCATGTTTGTGCCAAATTGTTATGTATTTCTATTTATTTTGAAAAAAATACCAGTTTTGCCCTACGCGTATCGGTAAACTCAATGGCCATTCGCCTTTGCTTTGCTCCCGGCGCCGTTTTCAGCGCATGCGCAGTCCGAACCGTGATGTAGTCTATTTTAACGCGGTTACAGACTGGTCCCATCACCCCCATACCGTCTGGTCCCCTCATCCTTAGGCGTGGCGCCATCTGGTGCGGGGAACACTAACTATCTCAGTATGCAAACCGTCACCATGTTGTAAACCGATGCAACCGTCGTTGTTGGTTGGGTGTTGGAGTTTTATACTCTGGTCACATCTAAGGTCATAACAGGATGGGTATTAACTTCTGACAGTGCACACTCATGGCAACTTTATAATGCTGCTCCACTGGGAAATAAGGCCATCAGCACCATGCCCAGATATCCCACCCAGTCAAATTATCCTGACACTGAGCTAACCAGTCTTTGTCCTATCCTATTAATGCCGAACACCAAGCTAGGAAGTGACAAATATCAATTTTGTATGTCGTTGGTTTGACCCGACTGGGAATTGAACTCCTGCATTCTAAAAGCCCGGTCACATTCACATTAGTGGATGTAGTTGTACGTAGTGGAGGCTAATGTAGTTGAACGTAGTTGAACGTGGTTGAAAGTAGTTGAATGTATTTGAATGTAGTTGAACATACCGGAAAAGTGCAGATGCACCTACATGCAGTTGAACGTACCGGAGAAGTGCAGATGCCGGTACATTCAACTATGTTCAACTACATTCAACTACGTTCAACTACGTTCAACTACGTTCAACTACGTTCAACTACGTTCAACTACGTTCAACTACGTTCAACTACGTTCAACTACGTTCAACTACGTTCAACTACGTTAAACTACGTTCAACTAGTTCAAGTACGTCACCCTCCACTACGTTCAACTACGTCCAGTAACGTGTATGTGACCGGGCCTTTAGGGAATGGGATACTGAACGCGATTATTAAATTCATGACGGATATGAGGCAATTAATTAGCAAACATAGTTTCAGTAATTTGTGTGCAGCTAGCACTGATGGCTTTGTAAAAGGGCTCCATCCAGGGAGTAAGTCACTGGATCGTTGCCACCAGGTGGAGTGTCTAAAGGCCCTGTCAGACTACGACGTAATGACGTCAACGTAGGGAGAACGTGAAGAACGTTGAACTTCTCGGCGTAGTATGCAAATTTGGGAACAAATTGAACGTGGATGCAGCGTAGTGGACGAGAGCATAACGTCCGTAAAGCGTAGTGATACCGTCATTACGCTCACGGAACGTTATGAACGTTATTCCATCGCCAGAAGAACGTTATGTGACATTACCTACGTCATGAGAGGTTGAACGTACGTTGAATGCACGTTCTCCTGACGTTCTCCTGACATTCTCCTGACGTTCTCCTGACGTTCCCATTACACCACGTGGGCATTTGCACTCGGTTTAATGTGGGTCAACGTAGTGGAACGTAGTTGAACGTAGTGAGCAGCATTGGAAAAACGTCCGTTTAACGTCATTGACGTTCACTGAACGTGAACAGAATGTACGGCGAACGTAAACCCTTACGTTCGAGCTACATCAACATTTTTGAACATGTCCAAAACCTCGACGTAACTCGACGTAACACAACGTAATGTGACGTAGCTCGACGTCAGTCTAACGTCATTATGACGTCATCATAAGGTAATCCAACGTACATCAACGTAATGACGAAAAATCGACACGTTAGCCTCACGTTCGCTTGTTACGTTGTAGTGTGACAGGGGTAATAGGTACAGTTGAGAGGCGTAGGGGTGGGTGGGGAGGGATGTGGGTGTGTGGGGATGTGGATCGATTTTGGCAGGTGCATCAAAGGAGCCGGCTATGTTTACAACTGACAGTGAATAATTTATATAAGCCCTCGTTCATTGTTATCATCGTCACCATTCCACCATCACAATCACTGTCGTCAATGTCATCATCACTGTCATGATCATCACCATAACCACCACCATCATCATCATCATCTCCATCGTCATCACCATTGCCATCACCACCACCATCACTGTCATCATCATCACCATCCCTGTAATCATCATCATCGTCCTTCTCATTCTCATGCTCATTCTCATCTCCATTGTCATCGCCATTGCTATCACCACCACCAAGGCCATTGCCTTTGTCATTGCCACCGCAACCCCCATCACCACCATCATCACCACCACCATCATCATCACCACCGCCATTATCATTAACCATCTCAGCCATTGTTTGAGGTTTGTGGATCCCCCCCCCCCCGCCTCACTATCTCCCCTGGCTGTTTGAGAGTGCATCCATCGAGCCTGTCTCCTTTCAGCTGATTACGTGCCCATCACCAAGGAGACCGTCGGCTACATCGTCTGCGGCATCGCCATCAACGACGTCGGCGAGGTGCTCATGATGCAGGAGGCGAAGATGAGCTGCTACGGGGAGTGGTACCTGCCAGCCGGACGCATGAAGCCGGCCGAGACCATCGTGGTGAGCAGTGAGCAGAGCCAAGCCACCCACACTGAGACAATGTATAAAGCAGCACAGTGTCACGCAACCCACACAACCACCTGCATACAGTTAGACAATGTAATGAGCAGCTCACAGTGTCAGAGAACGAACACAACCACCTGCATACAAGTACACAATGTAGTGAGCAGGTCACAGTGTCACAGAACCACAGAACCACCTGCATACAGTTAGACAATGTAGTGAACAGCTTGCAGTGTCACAAAACCTACTCAACCACCTACATACAGTTAGACAATGTAGTGAGCAGCTCTCAGTGTCACATAGCCCACACAACCACCTGCATATAGTTAGAAAATGTAGTGAGCAGCTCTGAGTTTCACAGAACCCACACATCCACCTGCATACAGTTAGACAATGTAGTGAGCAGCTCTGAGTTTCACAGAACCCACACATTCACCTGCATACAGTTCGACAATGTAGTGAGCAGGTCTGAGTATCACAGAACCCACACATTCACCTGCATTCAGTTAGACAATGTAGTGAGCAGGTCTGAGTTTCACAGAACCCACACATTCACCTGCATACAGTTAGACAATGTAGTGAGCAGGTCTGAGTTTCACAGAACCCACACATTCACCTGCATACAGTTAGACAATGTAGTGAGCAGGTCTGAGTTTCACAGAACCCACACATTCACCTGCATTCAGTTAGACAATGTAGTGAGCAGCTCTCAGTGTCACAGAACCCACACATCCACCTGCATTCAGTTAGACAATGTAGTGAACACCTCACAGTGTCACAGAACCCACACATCCACCTGCATACAGTTAGACAATGTAGTGAGCAGCTGACAGTGTCACAGAACCCACACAACCACCTGCATATGGTTAGACAATGTAGTGAGCAGCTCTCAGTGTCACATAGCCCACACATCCACCTGCATTCAGTTAGACAATGTAGTGAGCAGCTCTCAGTGTCACAGAACCCACACAACCATCTGCATTCAGTTACACAATGTAGTGAACACCTCACCGTGTCACAGAACCCACACATCCACCTGCATTCAGTTACACAATGTAGTGAACACCTCACAATGTCACAGAACCCACACAACCACCTGCATACAGTTAGACAATGTAGTGAGCAGCTCTCAGTGTCACATAGCCCACACATCCTTTGTTAGACAATGTAGTGAGCAGCTCACAGTGTCACATAACCCACACAACCACCTACATACAGTTAGACAATGTACTGAACAGCTCACAGTGGCACAGAACCCACATATCCACCTGCATACAGTTAGACAATGTAGTGAGCAGCTCCCGGTGTCACAGAATCCACACATCCACCTGCATACAGTTCAACAATGTAGTGAGCAGCTCACAGTGTCACCGAGCACACACATCCACCTGCATACAGTTAGACAATGTAGTGAGCAGCTCACAGTGTCACCGAGCCCACACATCCACCTGCATACAGTTAGACAATGCAGTGAGCAGCTCCCAGTGCCAGAGAATCCACACATCCACCTGCATACAGTTAGACAATGTACTAAACAGCTCACAGTGGCACAGTGTCACAGAACCCACACATCCACCTGCATACAGTTAGACAATGTAGTGAGCACCTCACAGTGTCAGAGAAAAAACACATTCACCTGCATACAGTTAGACAATGTAGTGAGCAGCTCACAGTGTCAGAGAATCCACACATCCACCCGCATACAGTTCAACAATGTAGTAAGCAGATCACAGTGTCACCGAGCCCACACATCCACCTACATACAGTTAGACAATGTAGTGAGCAGCTCTCAGTGTCACAGAACCCACACATCCACCTGCATACAGTTAGACAATGTTTGCGAGGAGCTGTGAGAGTCACAGGACCCGCACATTCACCTGCATTCAGTTAGACAATGTAGTGAGCAGCTCAGCGAGTCACACACCTCACACACCCACATGCATACAGTTAGACAATGTAGTGAGCTGCTCACAGTGTCATATAGCCCACACGTCCACCTACATACAGTTAGACAATGTAGTGAGCAGTTCGCAGTGTCACATAATCCAAACATCCACCTGCCTACAGTTAGACAATGTAGTGAGCAGCTCTGAGTTTCACAGAACCCACACATCCACCTGCATTCAGTTAGGCAATGTAGTGAGCAGCTCAGCGTGTCACACACCTCACACATCCACATGCATTCAGTTAGACAATGTAGTGAGCAGCTCAGCATGTCACACACCTCACACATCCACATGAATTCAGTTAGACAATGTGGTGAGAAGCTCTGAGTGTCACAGAACCCACACATCCACCTGCATTCAGTTAGACAATGTAGTGAGCAGCTCAGTGTGTCACCCACCTCACACATCCACCTGCATGCAGTTAGACAATGTACTGAGCAGTTCAGTGTTTTGTATCCCACACATCCACCTACACTTAGGCAATGTACCAATCAGTGCAGTCTTATGTAAACCACATAGCCAAATACACTTAAAGAATGTAGTGATCAGCTCTCAGTGCTATGTAACCCACACGTCCACCTACACTTAGACAATATCGTGATCAGCTCTCAGTGTTATGTAACCCACACATCCACCTACACTTAGACAATATACTGAGCAGCTCAGTGTGATGTAAACCTATCTAGGTGTCTACTGAACTACCAACTTACAATGGAATATAAATGTCCGGAAGACCAGAGCCTTGGCGCTGAAAAATTGTATGTTCTGACGAATAAACTGTTTTAGCAACAAAAACAAAGATTCCTGCGATGCACCGATAACGGAAGTCTGTCTACTGTCAGGAGGGAGTTAAACGTGAGGTCCTGGAGGAGACGGGAGTTGAGTTCGAACCCACGACCCTCATCTCTGTGGAAGTGGCTTCTGGATTCTGGTACCGCTTCACACTGACAGGCAACGTCACAGGTGAGTGTCAGAAGTGAGGGACAAGGTCAAATGTGAGCTTCACTCTGACAGGCAATGTCGTAGGTGAGTGTCAGCAGTGAGGGGGTCACATGGGGTCACATGGGGAGCAAGGTCACGGGTGGCTGTCAGCAGTGAGGGACAAGGTCAAATGTGAGCTTCACACTGACAGGCAATGTCTTAGGCGAGTGTCAGCAGTGAGGGACAAGGTTAAAGGTGAGTGTCACATGGGTAGCAAGGTCACAGGTGGGTGTCAGAAGTGAGGGATAAGGTCAAAGCTGAGTGTCAAAATGGGGAGCTAGGTCACAGGTGGGTGTCACTATTGAGGGATAAGGTCAAAGCTGAGTGTCACATGGGGAGAAAGGTCACATATGGGTGTCACTAGTGAGGGACAAGGTCAAAGGTGAGTGTCAGCGGTGGGGGGCAATGTCAAAACTGACCTTCACACTGACAGGCAAGGTCACAGGTGGGTGTCAGCAATGGGGGACAAGGTCAAAGGTGGGGGTCAGAACTGGGGGTCAGAAATGGGGGACAAAGTCAAAGGGCAGTGTCACTCTGACAGGCAAGGTCACATATGGGTGTCAGAAGTGGGGGACAAGGTCAAATGTGAGTGTAACATAAGGACCATAGCCACAGGTGGGTGTTATCAGTAGGGACAAGGTCGAAGGTGTGTGTCACACTGGCAGGCAAGGTCACAGGTGGGAGTCAGCAGTGAGGGACAAGGTCAAAGGTGAGCTTCACACTGACAGGGAGCGTCACAGGTGGGTGTCAGTATTGTTTTGGTTTTGAAAATTTAATGCTTCATCGGGACTATGCAGCTTTAATCGTTTTACACCGTTCATTCACATTTATAATTGATTCTATACATCAAATTTAGATACTGATGCACTTATTAAGCCACATAGAAGGAATACTGAGACAATTTAATAGAACCTGTTAATGCTAAAGCCTATAGGGTCAGAGCTTTGGCATGCTTACCAAAACTATTTTCACATGTTTGCACTTCAAGTATCTTCAAACTTAGCCATTTGGAATAAACAGCACTTGAAACTAAATTAAAGTTGCATAGAGTCCGATGGCGTTGGAATCTTTACCTTATTTGTTACATAAATATATCAAATTGATCATTATAACCTACTAATCATTAGTCCGGAGTAATTTTGATGAAAACTTGCTAATTTTCGAGAAATTTGAGCTGAAAGAACCCAAAATAATTTAGACATGAGGTTATTCACAATCCTACCTGCCTCAGTTATCGCTGAATAAAGTGACGTCAGTACAAATCTTTGATCTAATATTACCCATGCTGACTTTTAAGTGAGCATGGGTAATATTAGATAAAAGATTCACCCGGTACTTGTAGTACAGGGGTGAAGGACAACGTACTGTAAATACAGGCGAAAATAGCTTTAGTATGGAACAGGAAGTACAATGCCTGGCTGCAGTATCAAATGTTTACTTATATCGGCACAGAGTTGGTGAAATGGGAGAGAATGCAAAAAGACAAGATGGCGGCCATAGAACGCCGTCAATTTCAATTTTAAATCTTATTAAACCAGATGTTTTATTATATTTTTCAACTCAAAGGTAGCGGGGAAATATGAAGACATATACAAAGAATAAATGTTGCTTCTTAGATTGTGAAAGACTCATTTCATTAGCCTGATTTTTCGACCGTTTTTATATAAGGTTGAGTACCGGGTGAATCCTTTATCTAGGGTAATATCAGTAATACATGACAGTTGAGCAATTACATTGATGATCAATAAGGTTGACTAAATAACTCAGGTAATTACATGAGAGTTGAAATCACATTAGTAAACAGAAAGGTAAAGTAAGTAACTCAGGTAATGAGGTCGGAGTATGAGAAACAAGAACATGATGTTTTGTCAGGATAGTACCTCGATGAACATATGAAGGTCCGCAATTACAGCATTATTCAGTATGGTTCGGTAAGGAATCTATCATCAAACAATGGTATCACAATCAGTAATTAAATCATTAGGTGAGGTGAGTGAGGTCAATCAAGTCATGTGGACAATCAAGGGAGAAAAAGATAAGACAGAATAACGGTAACATAACGGTGACCCTCTTTAATAGTCAGGGGGCCAACTCACATAGGTGTGAAAGTGCGTACTAATGCAATTTTATTGCTGATTGTGCTAGATAGGGTTATTGGTAGTGAGAATCAAGAGGGTGCCACTCTGGCACCCTTGAGCAATTTTTTTTATAAGCCGTTTTTGATATGACATCATATTGGATCAAACTGGCATTTTTTGCGGCATTAGGGGGTAGTGTTTGTATATCAGCTATAGTATCAGTTCTAACTTAGCACTACATATAGTATACCAGAAGAAAGGATATTGAAGTACCGTTCTCATGGTGTAAAAATTATCATTGTAGAGCAAATATACATGCCACAGTATACATTCACAAGCAATTGTCATCGACAACTCAAACTGAAAAATATTCCGAAATACTCATTTCAGTGTGATATTTTTGCTATTAAAATAATAATAAATGTAGTAGTTGTACCTCAAATATGTATCAAATTGGAATAAGCAAGTCCCAATCCTATTTATACATTTAATGAAAACAATATTAAACAAAGCAATTGATGGATACATAAGTAAACCAAACTAAATGGGGAATAAGATCGGACATATGCAGAGATACACTTTTCACAAGATGAATTTGAAATATGTCAAATGGCTTTTAACTACATTGTAGTATTTCTTTGGGAAATAGTACATAAACCAATATAACAAACAGACATGGTGTATTGTCTTATTCATTTGGGTTGCCATACGTGTCATACATAAAGCGTTTGTGACACATCATTTCACATGATTCAGGTTTCAGGATCCAATCCATCAGTCCTCTGCATTTTCCTCATCATCGTCCTCGTCGTTCTCGTCGCCATCCATGAATGGGGCAGATTCATGTTTTGTGTGTTCGTTCGAGCATCCCTCGTCTGCTCCGCATTTACAGTATGTCATGCAGGAAAGCCCTCCTGCCCGACAGCTGCACTTGAGGCTCCCACATGGCATGCTCGATTTGCAACCACATGCCACAAATTGCATGAGGGATGGTGGGGCAGCAGTGGAAGTGCCATTGACAGGGCAAAGAAGGGTTTTGTTCAACTCCCATCCATACTGACTAACATCAAGATCTGGTGAGTGTAGCTGGTCTGCCGCTCGCCATGTTAGTACCTGGATATGGGCTCTCTTGATGTGCTGTAGTGCAGCTTCGCTCATTGGAGGAAGGCTCTTAATCTTTGGTGGATCCTTCTTTTTGCTGAACAGTAGATATCTCAGCCCATCTAGTGTTGACGCCACCACACCTCCATACAAATAGGACAAGAATTGGAAGCCTTCCCTTGTCCAGCCTCTTCTGACGCATCAGGATCTGCAAATGCCCGAAGTGGAACCTTAGATTTCAGTAGCATACTGCACACGGAAGCCTTCCCTTTGCCATATGGCTACGATACGCTATCGCAGCCTGAGAGGGCATGAGCAGGAAGCAAATCTTGACATCTGTCTCCAAGTGCCATGGCCGTTGCGTTGATGTCAATGACTTCGCCGTTGTACTTCTTCATCGATACCTGAGCAGGGGAATTATAGCACCACACGAAGTATACCAGTAGGATGAAGATATCCGTATCATCAGCGAGGGCTTGGATATGCTCTGTTTGTTGGTGCAGATGAAGAAGGTAGCTGACGAGTTTGACATCTGCTTCTTCGTGTGTATATGGACATTCCTCGCCGATGATGTGCACAGATTCATTGGGGTTCTCTGCAGTACACAGGTGCTTGATGAAGCTCTTCTTGTTCTGGTCACTTTTCATGATGATGTCCCTGGCTGGAAGTACCGTTTCGTCTGTCAGGTTGTAGTCTCGTGGAGCAGCACCCTTTGCCCGTCGCCGACATTCATGAGATTTGATGGAGTGCTCCTGGTAGCAGTCGAATACTACATACGTGGTATACGGACGAGTGAATGAGGAAATGAATTCTTTGGTGAACATAGTCATCATTGCATTTTTTGGCCACAGGGTGTGGTAGATTGCCTCATTCCCGTCTATCAACTGCATGTCAACTGTAGGTGGCGGTTCTTTGTAGGTGATGGCCAACTTCAACACCAGGACCGACTTGCTTCACTTGCGCATATCTCCATAATCGTCAAAGAGGGCAGTTGGCACTGGGGCCAATTCATACTCGAATAAGTCGGAAAGCTCCACATCTCTCTTCTAGGACACAATTAGTAAACGTGCGTACAGCTTTTCCATATCGTATATGCTGGAGTCCCCTACCTTCATCTTCTTCTTCATTACTTCCATAGTTATGACAGTTTTCTTGAGAGGAACATAGAACCCATAAGGAAGCTTTGCTGTGAATTCAGCGGCCATGATTCCTCCTCTGCTGACGGACTGATCCACATTCACTTCATCTGCAGCTACGAGACCATTTATAATGTTATACAATGGTTCTGTGGCTTTAGTCAGGAGTGGATTGGTGTGGCGTTCGACTTCAAGTATGATCTTCTTCCTGTCTTCGTTGTCAAGTTGTCGTCATCTCTTCCCTTCTTCTTTGTGTCTTCCTGTGCTGTCCTCCTGATCCTCGTCTTCCGTCTCATTGAACATGTTGTCCATCGCAAGTGAGACAGCATTGCAGATGTGATGTGATAAGGTCCACTCTGCCACTTGTTCATCTGACAATGACTTCCCCACCAAACCCCCCTTGTCCTTCCCATACCGGATGTAGGTTTGCTCCCCAAACTGATCCAAGAAGACAGCATTCCACACTCCCTTGCGATGACGACAAACGTGTTCTCCTCTCAGGAAGGCATCTTGTAGTTCAGATAGAAGAGACGATGCCATGTCTTGTAGGTGCCAGACGATATACTTGGCATAGTGCCAATGGCCTGCTGAAAAGAAGTATGGAACCATCCTCTTCAAAGTGTACATGTGCAGGAGCCAGTCTCCCTCTCGTTCAGCTTGCACATAGAGATGGACAATCAGCAGTGGGATGATCAAGCAGTGCACCCAGAGTGGTGCTGTTTGTGACATGCAGATCGTGTCTAGTTGCTCTTCTAGAGATTCTACAGTAGTCTCCGCTGAGATCAGACCGCAGTAGTGCCACTACCACCATCCGTAAGCCCCGGAGCGCCTTCGGCCATGCCTTGCCATTCAGCATACTTCCTACGCCCTTGAATGCTGCTTCCAGAAGTTCCTCGAGTCCACTGCCGTTCATCAGGGTGCCGATGCATCCAACAAAAGACATTAGGGTATGCATACCTCCCGGACGAACAATCAAGCTCTTCCAGCGATATGGATCTGCCCACTTAACCTGCATGATGATCTTGTAAAGCTGCATGTCTGCTGACAGATGGATGTAGCATTGTTGCCTTAGGGACTCTTCTATGAAAATCAGCGTGGTCAACATGGTGTTGGGGTGAGCAGGCGGTAGGTCAATGAGAGGACCGAATACAAAGTGGTTCGCCATACCAACAGCCCTGGCTTTTTCTCTGGATGAAGCTGTCATTGCTCCTGACCACTCTGGGATCGGTTCTTCGTCGTCTGTACTCTGTACAATGGACACGAGCCAAGCTAAGTCCCTCTCCATGTCTTTGTGGACGTTAGCAGTTGTCTTACACAGTAGGTCGTATGCGATTCCACATGTCAGGGCTACGTTGGGAGGATTGTGCTTTTTCTGTCCGTCAAACTGATACTGTTTGACAGCGGTCTTACTCCCCATGTTGATTGATTTCATGGCCTTTTTTGAGATCCTAGGTATATCGATCGCCAGTGGTTCCTATGCGCTTTCGTTCCCTAGCAATATGTGTCTTTGATGTATAGCTGGATACGCAGGACTTGTGAAACTGTAAGGCGAGGTTTGGATTGTTGTCGAGGTCTTCTTGGAACCCAATATGGATCAAATCTTCGCGTGATATGCTTGCAGAAATAATGTTTTTTATTCGCTCTTCCCTTCCAGTAACGAGGGTTCCCTCCGGCTTGTTGCATCCTGGGAAGAAACATTTTGCTGAGGATTCCATCGTTCACGTCGGGTATCATCTATGATGGCTCACAGGTTCAACCTAGGAGTATATAAACGACTGTTTATATAGTTTGGAAATGAATATAATGGTCAAAACACCACTTCCATACCTTGTTTTACAGAATAGTAATATTTGTGTTTAAATAACGTCTGCAAACACAATAATGTCATAAGTCTTTGAAGGTATCCAAGTTTAGCCATATTTTGAACATTTTCGGTTTTGTTGATTGACATGTCCTGAAAACTTTGACAGATGACCAGGCATTGTTAAAATTGTTTTAGATGGGAATTTTACCTGAATAGCATCTTCACACCTATACATTAATTAAATAGCCATGAATGAGACAAATAAATTGTCTGCAAGTGACATATTATTTTCTTTATTATCGGGATTAGTTTTTCCACAAGAAAATGTACATTTTGATTACCGTGAGTTGGCAGTAATAATTCCTTTTGAGCCTTTCTGTATTTACACATTCGTATCATACATAGAAGTTTTATACATCAGGAGAAAGGTACTTCAATATCCTTTCTTCTGGTATAATATATGTAGTGCTAAGTGAATTAGAAATGATATTACAGCTGATATACGAAGACTACCCCCTAATGTAGAACGGCACAAAAATGCTGGTTTGATCCAATATGACATCATATCAAAAACGGGTTATAACAAAAATTGCTCAAGGGTGCCAGAGTGGCACCCTCCTGATTCTCAAAATATAGGTATATGACTATCACAATCTGCAATAAAATTGCATTAGTACGCACTTTCGCACCCTGACTATAATGGCTGTCTCAAAGTAGGTGTCCAAAGGGATGGGGGTAATAAATTCACTGATTATTCTATCCATGCTGTCCCAAAACCTTACCTAATGCACCGTTATTTAAGTTAGATTATGACATTCAGTTTAATATATTTATCTCAGAAAAGTTACAGAAATTCAAAGCCATCTGACTATGAAGCTTTTATAAATGCACCATTATGTAAGTTGGATATGTAGGATCAAATTTAGATAACTGCTTCGGTTTTGAAAATTTGATGCTTTCATCGCATTTTTTTTTGTTAATTAAAAAAAAAGAAGATTTATGCTGCCTATTATGGATAAGCCTGAATAGACTTGTTTTCAACATTAGACAGTTACTGACCCAAGGGATTTTTAACCTCCCACACCACATAGCCATGGTATGAGAGCAACTGGCCTTTGATGACGCTGTAAGCGGTGGAAATCCAAATTGGCAGAGGTGGGGCCACGGGGAATCGAACCACCGACCTTCAGATTAGGAGTCTGACCTAGAAAAAAGTCAGACACTCTAACCACTCCGCCACAGAGAACACCACAGCAGCTTGAAGCCACTTTTGAATATCAGTCGGCCATGCTGACTAAATGTCTTCTTGAGTAGTTGGAAAACCTCCCGCTCTTTTTTGACATTCAGTGTCTTTGACTACAGTCTACTCCATCTATAATGGACACCCATGGGACTGGAGCAAGATGCCGTTATAGAGAGAGATCCGTTATAGGCAGAGACTGACTGACGGAATGGGTTGAAACCAATGTTTTTCTTTAATACTTGACTGACTAGGACGGTCCTTACATGAGGTTATTGACAGAGAATATTGATCAAATAGGTGAAAATACGCCTCATTGTCCACATAAGACAGTTGTCTGTTAGACACAGAGGCACTGCTACTGCTAGTAAATTAAACCATTGTGAGGAACTGGCAAAAAAAACATGGTACACATGTTAGAATAACAATATGGCATGTCCTTATTGACAGAGAATATTGACCAAATAGGTGAAAAAATGGATCGTTGTCTGCATAAGACAGTTGTCCATTACACACATAGGCAATGCTATTAAATTAAAGGGGCCAGCACTTTTTGCCGTTATTGACAGAGATTCATTATTGACAGAGGCTGTTATTGACAGAGTAGACTGTATTTGCTATGAAGCTGCTGATACATTTCCTCTTCACCTCTTCCCACAACACAACAGCCCACCTCAATCAACCATTCAACATGACTGTATTATTTTTACTATGCGCTAACAAGCACAATGAAATGGTCAATACACCACAACAACAAAATCATTCTGCAACATCCCTGATGAACCACATATCCATAGTGAAATGGCATGGTATAGTTATTGACATCTGCAGGACACTTACTAAGCTAAGTATCATCACTACCATAGCTCATTATCTACTATCACATGACCCTTCGTGGATGCCATTTCTTCCAAAGGGGTTCACTGACCTAGTGTTAACAACACAAGGAAACCACATCAAACATATTATACTTTTAAATAAATCGATTCTGCACCGAAATATAGGAATTAATCTGCATTAAATTCTACTAACTTGTATATTAGTATAAAGTAACCTTGACACTGAAAATATAAAAAGTACACCCCGTTATCTCTTGATGCGCGGCAAGGAAGGACGAGGAGGCATGAGTGGATAAATGGCATTTTATTGAGAAATGCCGGAATAAACATGGATAAGTACATCAAGCCTGAGTATAGGTATATAATGGTAGATAGGCATCAACATGTAATAAGTAGTGATAATCATGAGTATAGGGATATATAGGGTATCATATGTGAGGCATCGTCATGATATGAGGTGTCATGGTTGAAGTGTCAATGTCAATTTGAGCAATGTTATTATTTGGGCCCGGGAGGTGGATCCGAGGAGCCCGAAAAAAGTGTAAGGAGGAGCGGAGTGTCTGGAGGCAGGAGGGCGAGTGGCCTGAGGCGGCCTCGGGGCTGGATTTAAGGGAAGGAAGCACGGGCTGTTATGCAACGGCCAACGGCAGGAGGAGAGAGAGAGGGGGGGTCCTCCTTCGCCTCGCATCAACCGCAATGCGAGCATTACGACCAATGCTGTTGGGTAACAGCACTATTCTTGTTTTCTTTGTATCAAACTTCTGTTGATCTTAGACTCTATTATAAAAGTGAATGAACGTAACATGATAAGGCTGGAAGACCGCTGCCTCGACACTGAACAAATACATTCATTCGCTGAATAAAGTGATCTTTTAAAAAAAAAACCTGTTTTCCCTCAATCCATGCAGGTGGCCAGTTGAAAGGGTACGAGAATCATGACAAGGAGTCTTTACAGGCGAAGTGGGTCACGGTGGAGGAAATCAGGAGTGGCCGGAAGGACTTTCCATTAAGGTCAGTAAAAAAAAAAATAAAAAAAAAAATTGGAACAACATATGAGAATTATTCATGAAACAACAAGAAATACCCAACCCATAGCAGATCTACTATGTATGGCCTAGCTGTAAGAGAAGTGTCATCTCAGGACACAACGATACAATTTGGTTGGTTAATTACAATCTGCAGTGCTGGAGTGCTGGATAAATCAGGCCCTTATCACTGGCTAACCTTGTACCAGTCAGGAGTCAGTGAGGAGTGGGAGGTGTTGGTGGCTCACCCACTCACACTGCCTCCCTCCACCTGCCTCCCTCCACCTGCCTCCCACTCACACTGCCTCCCTCCACCTGCCTCCCTTCACCTACCTGCCACTCACACTGCCTCCCCCACCTACCTCCCACTCACACTGCCTCCCTCCACCTGCCTCCCTCCACCTGCCTCCCACTCACAATGCCTCACTCCACCTGCCTCCCACTCACACTGCCTCCCTCCACCTACCTCCCACTCACACTGCCTCCCTCCACCTGCCTCCCTCAACCTGCCTCCCTCCACCTGCCTCCCACTCAAACTGTCTCCCTCCGCCTGCCTCCCTCAACCTGCCTCCCTCCACCTACCTCCCACTCAAACTGCCTCCCTCCACCTGCCTCCTTCAACCTGCCTCCCTTCACCTGCCTTCCACTCACACTGCCTCCCCCACCTACCTCCCACTCAAACTGTCTCCCTCCACCTGCCTCCCTCAACCTACCTCCGTCCACCTACCTCCCACTCAAACTGCCTCCCTCCACCTGCCTCCCTCCACCTGCCTCCCACTCACACTGCCTC
This sequence comes from Branchipolynoe longqiensis, assembly GCA_030323885.1. Taxonomy (NCBI): domain Eukaryota; kingdom Metazoa; phylum Annelida; class Polychaeta; order Phyllodocida; family Polynoidae; genus Branchipolynoe; species Branchipolynoe longqiensis. Next base: position 2,062,752 of record CM059189.1, read on the forward strand.
CCTCCACCTGCCTCCCCCACCTGCCTCCCTCCACCTGCCTCCCTCCACCTGCCTCCCCCACCTGCCTCCCCCCACCTGCCCACTACATCTGCCTTGTTGAGTTGAAGAGATGGGAGAGATTGCAAAAAAACAAACAAACTAAGGGGCCTCTGGCTGCTCTCGATTTAGATTTGTCAAGTTTATTATAGCTGCACAGTCCGATGACGTATCAATTTTTCAAAACCATTGCAATTATATAGAACTAATTTGACATATCTACCTTATTAGATACTGGTGCACTTATTAAACATTTGTTGTCACATAGAACGGAATACTGATTCAATTTACTAGAACCTGTTACTGCAAAAGCCTATGGTGCCTGACCGTGCTGACCAATACTAAGTTGATATGTTAAGGCTAGACGGCCCTAATATCTGACATAAAGCTAAGATTCCTTATACGCGGTACGCGGCATGCGAATGCGAATGCGGCAAAAAATCGAAAAGCATGTAAATGAATAGTGGTGCTTCCATATGTCCGAATGCAAATGCGAATGCGAATGCGAATGCGGCAACTGAATCGGTGCATGGACCGATCGGTGCGAATGCGAATGCAGAAATGCAAGGGGGCAGTCTGGTGCACTCTCCCCTCCCTCACCCTCTCTGTACCAGACCGTCCTGTATCCGGTCACTTAACTCCCCCCCCCCCCCCCCCCCCCCCCTCCGAACCCTGGTCGAGTCAAACCAATGACTTAACAATTGATACTTGTCGCTTCCTAGCCAAGTGCTCGGCATTATTAGGACAGGGTAAGGACTGGTCTGCTCAGTGTCAGGATAATGTGACTGAGTGGGATACCAGATCATGGTGCTGGCGGCCTGGTTTCCCAGTGGGACAGCAGTATAAAGTCACCATGAGTGCGCACTGTCACAAGTCGGTACCCGTCCTGATATGACCTTAGATGTTGCTAGGATGTAAAACAACAACAAACAAATAAAAACAAACTCCCCCCCGCACTCCCCTCCCCCCGAACTCCCCCCCCCCCCCCTCTAGTGCGCTCATCACGGTCAAGGTCAAATTTTCAAGGTCACGTCAGTTTGTCTGAGAAGGGAGTTGGTTGCGGGTGGTTTGACTGATTTGCCATGGTCTTCCTTCACAAATTTGTAGCAGAAAGAAGGAAAACCACATCGCTATTCACATTTATAGAAACCAAATCGCCGCATGCCGCATGCCACATGCCACATGCCGCATGGGTATGGAATCAACCAAATCACATGCCGCATGCAGCATGCTGCATGTCGCATTCACATTCGCATTCGCATGCCGCATACCACATATAAGGAATCTTAGATTTAGGCGTAATATCCTGCATAAGGCGTAATATCCTGCATAACGCTCAATATCTTGCATAAGGCGTACGATTCAAAGTTCCCCCTTTTTATATCTGTATTAGATAAATCACATGCTAGAGCTTACCCCATAGTAGATATGACACACGACACAACACTCGATCCGAGTTCAGCACCAGCAGAAGTGTAGATCGATAAGAGGCTGATTGCTTAGTTTTATTCACTTATATATTGTTTTCAGATACATACAACAGTGGATGTAATAGACCTTCTCATTGGCTATTACAGTCATGCACACAAGTCACTCCTCTCCCGCATGATCTCTCCCTAACATAGTTCACCACTGGCTGCTTTAAGGACTCACCCCCCTCCCACCCAGCTCTGGCCACCACCTGGCCATCGTGGGATCACCTAACATGACAGATACAATATGGCTGGGCGAGATAAGGGGGAGGGATTCTGCTTAAAGGGGCACTGCTTCCCTCCCCCGGAGTGAGCATTATAAAGGGAGTACTGTTTCTTATTTAGCCATCTCGAAACTCAATATATACTTAATCGGAGAATTTTACACAAGGTTCGAACCTGTGGGTTGAAATCCCATGCTCTACCAAAATGGGAGATGGATGCTCAACTCATTCAGCCATCCCATCTGGTCTGTGTGCATTGTATTTTCCCCCTAGATAGGTAGGTGTGGGTAGTTTGGTCACATCATGGAGCCTAGGTGGTGTAATGGTTAGCACACTGGCCCGGAATGCAAGATATGTGGGTTTGATTCCTGCTCTAGGGTGCTATTAGGGATATGTGGTGTTGTAGGGTAGCATAGGGGTTATTTGGCATTATAGGAGTTATGAGGCATACTACTCGAGGATAGCATAGGGGGCTATATGCATCATAGGCTAGAATAGGAGGTTTTCTGGCACTATAGGGTAGTATAGGGTGTTATATGGTGTTGTAGGGTAGCATAGGGGGCTATTTGGTGTCATAGGGTAGCATAGGGGGGATATATGGCGCAATAGAGTAGCATGGGGGATATATGGCGCTATATGGTAGTATAGGGGGCTATACAGCGCTATAGGGTAGTATAGGGAGCTATATGGTGTCAGAGGGTAGTGTAGTAGACCTGATGTACATACTACTACAATAGCATAGGGGGCTCTATGGCGTTATAGGGTAGTCTAGGGGGCTATCTGGCGCTATGTGGTAGCATAGGAGGCTATACGGCACAATAGGGTAGTATAGGGGGCTATATGGTGTTATAGGGTAGTGTAGTAGACCCGATGTACAGACTACTACAGTAATATAGGAGGCTATATGGCGTTATAGGGTAGAATAGGGGATATATGGTGCTATGTGGTAGTATAGGAGGCTATACGGCGCTATAGGGTAGTATAGGGGGGCTGTATAGTGTTATAGGGTAGTGTAGTAGACCCAATGTACAGACTACTACAGTAGTATATGGCATTATAGGGTAGTACAGGGGCTATGTGGTGCTATGTGGTAGCATAGGAGGCTATACAGCCCAATAGGGTAGTATAGGGGCTATATGGTGCTATAGGGTAGTATAGGGGGCTATATGGTGCGATAGATTATAATAGGGGCTATATGGCGTTTTTCTTCTCTTTTTTTTCTTGAAGATTTATACTGCCTATCATGGATAAGTCTGAATAGACTTGTTTTCACCATTAGAGAGTTTGTCGATAGAAAGCCTGAGCCTACACTTTTACCGACCCAAGGGATTTTTAATCTCCCACACCACATAGACATGGTATGACAGCAACTGGCCTTTGATGACACTGTAAGTTATACACAGCAGTGGAAATCCAAATTGGAAGAGATGGGGGCATGGGGAATCGAACCACCGACCTTCAGATTAGGCAGTATAGGGGGGCTATGTGGTGATATAGGGTAGTATAGAGGGCTATATGGCACTCTATGGTAGCATAGGGGGCTATATGGCACTATAGAATAGAATATGGGCTATATGGTGATATGTGGTAGTATAGGGGGCTATATGGTGTTATTGGGTAGTAAAGGGGGCTATATGGTGATATAGGGTAGAATAGGGGGATATATAGTGCTATAGGGTAGCATAGGGGGATATATGGCGCTATATAGTAAATTAATAGGGGGCTATAGATGGTGTTATATGGTGGAATAGGGGGCTATATGGCACTATAGGTAGTATGGCACTATAGGTAGCATAGGGGGCTATATTGTGTCATAGGGTAGCAGAGGGGGCTATATGGCATCATATTGTAATATAGGGGGCTATATGGCGCTATAGGGTAGTATGGGGCCATATGGTGTAATAGGGTATAATGGGGGATATATGGCACCATATGGTAGTATATGGGGTTATATGGCACTATAGATTAGCATAGGGGGCTATATGGCACAATAGGGTAGTATGGGGGGCTGTATAGCGCTGTAGGGTAGTATATGGGGGTATAGGGTATATAGGGTATTGTAGGGGTTATTTGGCATAATAGCCGCATAGCCACCTATAATACCCTATTACGCCACATAGCCCCTATAAACCCTACAATGCCACACAGACTTTGCCTTTGTCATAGTTCAATATAACCCAGGGACTTAGCTTCCATATACACAGGTACGCAACTGCATACCACCTGAGATTACGAATATATTTTTTTTAATTAACAAATATGATGTTTCATAGCATTTTGTTCCATCGTGTTTTATTCCAATAGCATTTTATTCCATCATCGAAAAAGTCTGTGTACCGTCTGAACATGCCAAGGCCTGTAGCCAGGTATACCTTTGATATAATAAGTGTTGATTTATGTCAAAACTAAAAGTAAAAAAACCGAATCAACACACGCAGTTTGGTCTTATCCTCATCTAGAGACTCGTGCAGCTGTGACAGGGCAGGTAAACAACCCATCTGACAAAGTGTCGGAAGGCTGGGTTATGGCAATGACCGCATACATTTGTAATCTAAAGTGCCCGTCACACTATGGCGGATTGAGCAACGGACAGAACCGGACAAAGAATATTCTAGTCCGGTGTTATTCGGACTTGAAATGTATCGATTATGTAACGGACGGGTAACGGATGGGTAATGGATGGGTAACGGACGGGTAACGGACGGGTAAAGGAGAGGTAACGGACGGGTAACGGACGGGTAACGGACGGTAACGGTTGAAAATGTATCTAATGATCAATGGACAATTCAGAATACAAATAGAACTATAACGAACTGCAACGGACGTGAAATGGATATGTAACCGAAGTGAACGGACGGGTGACGGATGGGGAACGGACGGGGAACGGATGAGGAACGGACGGGGAACGGATGGGGAACGATGGGGAACGGACAGGGAACGGACTTGGAACAGATGTGGAACGGATGGGGAACAGACGGGGAACGGACGGGGAACGGACGGGGAACGGATGGTTATGGATAATAACTGCATAGGTCAGTCCAGTGCAATCTGTTAAAGTTTTGTGCATGCTCAAAACTCGTAACGGATCGGGCCAGATATCAACAGATATCAACAAATATCAATGGATATCAATGGATATGCAATGGATATGCAACAGACACAAACCGGACTTTGCCGGATATCGACGGACTTTGTTCGGTTTCTTTCCGTTTCCCCAATCCGGTGATGTGTGACATAGCCTTAATGCGCAACATATATCATTCAAATGCTTATCTATTATAACTCGCTACATTTGAAGTGAATAATTCATTAAGTCATCTATATTAATAATAGGTACTCCAAAGTGATTTCTATTTTCAATAATAGACTATAAAAAGTCAAATCGAGAGCATTCAGTGGCCACCATCTTGTGTTTTTTTTGCATTCTCGCATAAACATCTGTTTTGATTCACTTTTCTTTCAAATGTATCTAATACTCTTGTGGTGAGTGAGTGTGTGTGTACGGTCGTTTTAAGTGATGTCTAAATTGTCATTTATTAATTATACATGACACTTTAGAATTTAACCAAAAAGTCGCATATTTTTATAATATGATCACATGGTTATGGAGCAATAAACAAAACAGTAGAAATATAAAAATATTAACTTTTTGAAGGTTTGATTCCAATGCTTCTCTCCATTTTTTTCATTGGTATCTATTTGGTTTTGCACATGAACTCTTCATATATATATATATATATATATAACTTCCGAGCGTGTGGAGTGTGCGGCCCAACCCGCGCAGGGGGGGGGGGCGCAGAGAATGCTGGGAGACCCCCCCCCCCACCAACAGGGGGGGGGGCACTATACACTACAGATCTTATTACACGCGATAAGGGGCTTATCAGTATCCATACATATATATATATATATATATATATATATATATGTATATATACTAGCTTAAAGCTAGGTTCTGCATCAATCTCTGGACCATTATTGTGTTGAACTGTCATTATATATATATATTCATGGTCTCTGTCAATATTCAGAGACTGTGTATATATCTACGTCTCTGCTATTTTCCAGACTCGTGCATGGTCCCATTTCAATATTGTGCTGCCATTTGGTGGAATCCATCTATACCATTATGCCTGTACCATACCGGTGGCACTATATAATGCCGGAGTTAACAACACTTGTGGTTATGTGACTCAAAATGGATGCCACCCTGGTTGAAGTGACCAAAGTTAGTAAAAACCATCAAAATTATTATGAGGTTTGTAGAGTAGGCACAAAAAGCATGCTATTAACAACCCGTACATAGTGAAACATCAGTGGAGTGTGATGATGCGCATTGGTAGCGCTGATTAACAGAGAATTAGTGATCAGAATGACCCTAAAACTTAACCACCGTTCAGTATTATATGATAATATAATTCCTCCTGTGTGTGAGACACACCCAAAAACATTCAGCCTCATCAGAGGGGGGCGGGGGCGTACTCCACCAAAGCGGATAAAGCAGAATAATAATAAAACATTGTTCCCCTACAATTTATACTTGTATAATGCGATATGTATCATATATATGTATATATATCATATACACACTGATCTTGTCAGCAAAAAGCTTGCAAAGCACAACTCCTCTTACCGGGGATTCCATCGGGTGACAATAACACATTGTTCCCCTACAATGTATAGTTAGTATATGGATATACGTGTATAAATGATCGTTATGAGTTATTTTTCCTATTATTATTATGATCCGTTATCGTCCATTAACGGACTCACAGTGATTTGCTGCGGCACATTCGCCTATGGTGGTGCCACCACCAGCAGTTCTTTATACTTATTCCTCAGTCTTTGTATAGATCACTTGCTGCGAAAAGTTTTTTATTTATACGATAGGGCTATATTTTCCTGTCAAAGAGAAAAAATAAACTCTCTCAATCCATCTTAGCTCTTTCTCTTTCCTTCTCCACCTCAGCTAGGATAAGTTTATACTTGTATAATGCGCTATACATCATATTATATATATCATGGACACACTGATATTGTCACCAAAAAACTTACTAACCACAAGTCCTCTCACCGGGGATGTGGTCAAGTGACAATAAGACATTGTTTCCTTACAATTTATACTTGTACAATGCGCTGTACATCGTATTTATGTAAATGTGCTCTATAATCTATTATGGGAATATAAACAAGGACACTATCATCTTCAGCTATATCTATATTGTTATACACGAACCATGGCCAGTGTATGCCGGCGATTAGTTCCAGGTTTGGCCACACTGGCGCCACCTGTCAGGGGTGCTGACCTCCTATAGGCCAGCTGTGTCTGATCGTTATCGCCTGCAGAGCACATCCTCTTACCGTGGATGCCGTCACGTGACACCAATCCTCCAATCATCGCATGAGTCTGACAATCAATGCCTCGTGCTGCGGGAAGCTCGCGATGAGATCTTCGCGAATGCCCATCTCGAGGTCCACAAACTCGAACCCCGGGGAGACTGTGCAGCCGACGAGGCTGTACTCGGTCCCTTCATTCGGGTAACACCCAAACCACACCCCGGCCGGCACGACGTGCTGCAGCTCGTCACCCGCCAGCAGGTCCGCTCCAAGGGACGTCTTCCTCAGCACGCCGTCGTTGCTGATCTCGACGATGCACAAGCTGCCGCCCAGGTAGAAGTGCCACACCTCGTCCGTCTGCAGCCGGTGGAGCCGTGACTGGGAGCCCTCCGTGATCAGGTAGTAGATGGCGGTCGAGCACTTCCGGTTCCCGTAGGGCGTCTGGACACTGACCTCGGAGCGGTAGGTCTCTGAGAAGAAGCCGCCTTCTGGGTGACGGCGCAACTGGAACTTGTCCAATATCTGGGTCAGCGTCGGTGCCTGTGTCGTCATGGAGACGGCCTGTGTGTGTTTGTGATGTAGGGTTGGTGATGTAGTGGTGATGGTGGTTTTATATGGCGGTAATACTGTGAGTGATGTAGCGGTGATGGTGGTTTTATATGGCGGTAATACTGTGAGTGATGTAGCGGTGATCGTGGTTTTATATGGCGGTAATACTGTGAGTGATGTAGTGGTGATGGTGGTTTTATATGGCGGTAATACTGTGAGTGATGTAGCGGTGATGGTGGTTTTATATGGCGGTAATACTGTGAGTGAGTGTGTGTGTTGGCTGATGTAGTGTTGGTTATGTAGTGGTGACGGTAGCTTTATCTGGTGGTAATACTGTGAGTGAGTGTGTGTGTTGGTTGATGTAGGGTGGTGATGTAGTGGTGATGGTGGTTTTATCTGGCGGTAATACTGTGAGTGATGTAGTGGTGATGGTGGTTTTATATGGCGGTAATACTGTGAGTGAGTGTGTGTGTTGGCTGATGTAGTGTTGGTTATGTAGTGGTGACGGTGGCTTTATCTGGCGGTAATACTGTGAGTAATGTAGCAGTGATAGTGGTTTTATCTGGCGGTAATACTGTGAGTGGTGTAGCGGTGATGGTGGTTTTATATGGCAGTAATACTGTGAGTGAGTGTGTGTCTTGGCTGATGTAGTGTTGGTTATGTAGTGGTGACGGTGGCTTTATCTGGCGGTAATACTGTGAGTAATGTAGCAGTGATAGTGGTTTTATCTGGCGGTAATACTGTGAGTGGTGTAGCGGTGATGGTGGTTTTATATGGCGGTAATACTGTGAGTGAGTGAGTGAGTGAGTGTGTTGGCTGATGTAGGGTTGGTTATGTAGTGGTGACGGTGGCTTTATCTGGCGGTAATACTGTGAGTGAGTGTGTGAGGGCACTGTAGTGGTGTTGACAGTCGTGGGTCTGCTGGCCAAGTCTTTGATCCACAAAGCGCACTACCCATTTTATAGAGCAGAGGGCGGTGTAAAAACGTCGCAATCCTCCCCATACCCCCGCTCCGCTATCACACCCACCTACCCCACTCATCAAACCCACCCCACGCCCCACACCCACCCACCCCACTCATCCAACCCACCCCACGCCCCACACCCACCCACCCTACTCATCCAACCCACCCACCCCACCCCACACCCACTCACTATCCCCACGTGCGCCCACACGGGTCGCGATTCACTGTGACGTATACGATACCTTTTCCCAAGAACTCAGTTGAAGCTGGGATTGTAGTGTAAAATATTCTGATATACGGCAGGGGGGAGTGCAATTAGGTTATGTGTGATTCGTATGCCTAGCCAGGTGAGCTTGTATATATATAGGTATATATATATATATATATATATATATATATGTGTGTGTGATGTATAAGCATTATGCGAGTATAAAGGCGCGGAAGGGAATTATTATTATTAGTATTATTATTATTCTTCTATTCATTACCTGCCAACCATTGTCCTCGATGTATTCACCTCCCATATCTACTAGCTGCTACTGGTGGCGCCACCTTCGGCCTCCACCTGTACTACGGGCTCTCCCATTGTCATTCAAGCCCTGAATTTTTATATGAGACTGTGATTGAAGATTTATACTGCATATCATGGATAAGTCTGAATAGACTTCTTTTCACCATTAGACAGTTTGTCGATAGAAAGCCCGAGCCTACACTTTTACCAACCCAAGGGATTTTTAACCTCCCACACCAGATAGACATGGTATGAGCAACCGGCCTTTGATGACGCTGTAAGTTATACACAGCGGTAGAAATCCAAAGTGGCAGAGGTGGGGGCACGGGGAATCAAACCACCGACCTTCAGATTAGGAGTCCGACCTAGAAAAAAGTCAGACACTCAAACCACTCTGCCACAGAGAACACCATAGGCGCTAAGCAATATGGGACAAAACTTTGTCCATGTTAACGATCAACACACTATCTACTTATGCATTTGCTCAGGATAAACTGATTTGTTTTTTACATGGTGTTTCATAATCCCAATAGAATACGTATTGATTTGAAGCAAATGTCCTTGTGTTTTCAGCGTAACTGTTTCTGTGCTGTTTTGTGTCAATCGTTACAATGGACAACAACAAAAGTTGCATCACCTTTTGAGACAGGCTCATATATATATATTGGTTGGGTTATAGCTGAGTTTCATGTGGATGGAGATAGTGAGTGCTGGGAGGCCTGAGTGTAGTTGCACTCAGGGCCTGGTCCTTCTGCCAGGTAGGAATCAACAGAATCGAGCTGTGCGTAGCCGCCAGGGCCTGTATGTGCTGGTGCCAGTGCCTTAACCGCGGCTACGGTAGCCCCACACAGCTAACGGTGGAAAAACCGCATTCATGTGCCGGTGCCAGCGCTAACCGCCGACCGTAGCCTAGGCTAAGCTACCCCAGTTTCAAATCAAGTTTAACTGCAAGCCGTGTCGGTTAGTGTGCCGGCCGCCGATATATTAGAGCCAAATCTATTCAATGCTATCATATTTAACAGAATTACATACTCAATAAGTGAAATTTGATCAAATTAACCCTAAATTCGAACCGATATTAATGCTGCCGCCGCATCGGCGGAGAGATTAAATATTGTCGAATCGACGAATGTAAACTAAACAAATCGCCGCCGCCGCTTCGACGTCGATATCCATACTGTCACATATCAACAAAACACACATCACCGCCGCCGCCGCCACCGAATCGGCGGCAATATATTAGGCCCAAATCTATTCAATGCTATCATATTTGACAGAATTACATATCCTAAACATGATATTTGATCAATTTAACCCTAAATTCGAACCGATATTAACACCGCCGCCACCGCATTGGCGGCGTTATTCATATTGTCAAATCGAGGGAATTCCCAAATCTATAAATAAACTCATGGTTAGCTATCCGCGGCGGCTTGGACATTGGTGAATATGACTTGACCTATTTCTCCAACCCGCTACTAGCCGCGGATAGCTACCCCAGAGCTAGCGTGTAGCACCGGCTACGCCTGGCACCACTACATGAATACGGGCCCAGGTCAATGTTGGTTGTGGCCAGGCAGCCACTGGTGGTGAGCAGACTGCCAGTTGCCATGGGGACTGGAAATGCTGTTCTTCTATTAGGTGACAGGGGTGGTGTGACACCCTACCATGGAACCTGGGAACTATAAAAATAAAGATAAAAGGCTTGCCTTCCCTTACCTCACTCTTACTTTCTCTTTCTGCTTGTCTGTATTGTTTTTCCTCACAGCCTACTTGTACAGCCACAGATCCAGCTACCAGCTCTACAGAACTGGTGACCATGACGATGGTGACACTTGGTGTCAAATTGACAATAGGAACTCGTTGGTACAAGTGTTCGGGTGGTGTGCTGTCATGTAGTGCTTTCTTTCTATTTTACTGTGTGCGGGTTTGAAACTTTTATTAATAGATTCGAATTGTCGACGAATTTCCGATAATATCGTTATTTTGTATTGTGCACTATAACTCCTTGACGGTATTACTGTAACGTACTGTTATAGAAGCCTCATGTAGCCGGCAGAATATATTTTTTAAGGGGACTACTTTCGGCTTTTCTTCAACCTTAGCGCAATGGGGGTGGGGGGGGGAGCGTAGTGATACACTACCAAATTTGTTACTTTCCTTTTCTTCACAGACATTTTCTATATTTGGATGCAATTCTGATATTTTTTCTACCACCGCATACAATAACAACAGATAGGATAACTAATAGTGGACTCAAAGACCTGCAGTAGGCCTGATAACCACATTCGCGATAAACAGCATGCCAATGAATTTATCACTACAGGTGCAATCATAATCAGGTCGGAGAGCTTACCTCGTTTTAGCTACGCTGGTCATTTGACCACCGAGTTAATTACCAAGGTCAAATTGTATATAGGATAATGTAGTGAAATGAGATATATGCCTGTAGCACAATGAGTTTGGGATAGATTTACTATTGGAACATATCACGGGATAGGAAACAAATTATATTAAGATCCCTGATTAGTGTCAGGATATTTAGTTAGGGAAAGAATTAGTAAAACGACATTAACATATTAGTGCTTTATGTGTATTATCCAAGTTCCCTGTGTTAGGTTACTATGTTGGTATAACCAAACAACCACATCAAAATAGGGGTACCTCCAGTCAGCCATGGGTGTATATGCAGGTCAGTGGCAGACCCTCTGTTACTGCCTCCCACACCCACACACACCCACAAACACCCTTTACAGCTTACTGGGGGTTGGAGGTTAGTTCAGAGAGGGAGAACAGTGCAAATGCCAGATTAGGTTTATGACCTGTATTAGTATCCATATTTGATCAATTGTCATTATTTTCATTATTATTAGCATTATTATTTTCATCATTATTATCATTGTTATTAGCATTATTATTATCATTACAAACATAATGACAAATATAATGACAAATATAACGACAAATATAATGACAAATATAATGACGAATATAATGACGAATATAATGACGAATATAATGACGAATATAATGACAAATATAACGACAAATATAATGACAAATATAATGACAAATATAATGACGAATATAATGACGAATATAATGACAAATATAATGACAAATATAATGACAAATATAATGACAAATATAATGACAAATATAATGACACATATAATGATGAATATAATGACAAATATAATGACAAATATAATGACGAATATAATGACAAATATAATGACAAATATAATGACAATTATAATGATGAATATAATGACGAATATAATGACGAATATAATCACGAATATAATGACAAATATAATGACAAATATAATGACAATTATAATGATGAATATAATGACGAATATAATGACGAATATAATCACGAATATAATGACGAATATAATGACGAATATAATGACGAATATAATGACGAATATAATGACAAATATAATGACAAATATAATGACAAATATAATGACGATAATGACAAACATAATGACACATATAATGCCAAATATAATGATGAATATAATGACGAATATAATGACGAATACAATGACGAATGTGCTTAGCACACAATTATGCATGCCGTAGTCCGTGCAGTCACCCTGGCCACATTTACGAACCGGGATTCTACTCAGACTATCTACGTTGATATGGTCCTCTCCCCTTCTGTACGCAATGTGCTCATTAGTCACACCTTATTCAGATAAAGTGGCCAACCAAAGCCCCATCATCCCCTCAGCTTCTTTGAAATTCAACAGCGATCGAAGAGAATGATGATCTGTACTGATAATGAAATCCGACCCCACTAGGAAATGTTTCCACTTCCTACTATACACGACGATAGCCATCAACTCAATCTTCGGCTTGCAGTAATTCTGCTGCGCTTTATTAAGTATATTACTCGCAAAAGACAACGGGACCTACACCCCATCCTGAACCTGACTCAACACGCCCGAGATTGCAAACCCTGATGCCTCAGTGTCCAGAATGAACTGCCCCACCACCCGCGGATATCGCAGCACTGGGGTCTGGGCAAAGGCACGTTTTAAGCCCAGAAATGCCGCTTCCCGAGCCTTGCCCCACACAAATGTGATTTTTTTCGCGGTGATGACCAAGTCCTGCAGAGGAACGGCTAACCGCGCAAAATCCGCAATGAAATCGCGGTAATATGACACAAACCCAAGGAATGATCTAACCTCCTTCATATCCTCATGCATGGGCCACCCCACAATTGCAGAGAGAATCTCTGGGTCTGCCTTAATCCCTCCCGCAGAAACAACATGCCCTAGGTACTGTGTCTCTCGCCTAAAAAGCCTACACTTTGAAGCCTTGAGCTTTAGTCCATACAAATGCAAATGATCAAACACTGCTTGAAGCCGATCCTGGCATTCGGTCAGGTTTCGACCAAAGACAATGATATTATCTAAATACACCAGACAGATCCTCCAGTGAAGACCAGCTAGCAGTCATCATCTTTTCGAACGTGGCTGGAGCATTACACAATCCAAACAGTATCACGTTCCACTCGAATAAGGGTGAGTACTAAAAGCAGTTTGAGCAATGTCCTCTGGATCCATCGCTACCTGATGATAACCAGATTGCAGATCCAGAGTGCAAAACCACTCATCACACCCCAAACTCTCAAGTGACTCATCTATGCGCAGTAATGGGTAAGCATTTTTCCACGTCACAGTATTGAGTTTTTTATAGTCAATGCAGAAGCGAATTGAACCATCTTTCTTCTTGACTAAATGGACAGGTGAACTCCATGGGGAGTCACTACTTCTAATCACCCCACTATCTAACAGCTTATGCAGCTCAATCTCCAGTGCATCTTTTTTGGAATGCACGAAGCGCCGATAGGGAATCCTAAAAGCAGCGGAATCGCCAACATCAATGCCATGCTTAACCCAGCGTCTCACCAGGAACCGCGAAAACCTGAATATTACTACCCAGAAATTCCACAACCTGAGAGCGCTCAAACTCAGTTTCCACCTCACACCCCATAGCCAAAGGTAACCGTATCAGCTACGTCCCTCAGCACCGCAATGCCCACTTCCCCTCTACTACTCACAACAATAGAGGGACAATTTAACTGCATCACCCGCTGTTGCGCGACATGCAGATCAGGCCAGCCACTGCCCCAATTACCGTGTAGCTGAGAACAGCTGACCACCCAACACTGCCCCGCACCAACCCCGACCACTGGGTCAACCGCTCTCACAGCTGACTTGGCGACCTAGTTGCCGCGAGCAATGTCAACACCGGATTGTTTACCTAACTCAACTCTCGCGTATTCGCAATGAACATCGCCAAAGTCAGTAGCTTCACTAATCAACCCAATGGTCGTACCCTTCTGCAACCTAACCGTATAACGATTTGGATTAAACAAAGGCACAACTGAATCAAGAGGACTCCACACTAGTGTATTCTGACCCCTTAATCCCAGCTCATGCAACTCCGAGACTAATGGTTCAAATAAGCTTTGGTGATCCCCGTCAACCCCTACAGCTGTAATTTTAACATCACAACCAGTCATCGGAGCAATGTGAACATCTTGCGCAACTGCAGACACAGTCTGACTATCGCGACGCAATTCACACTGCACCATTAGGTGGTACGGATATTAAAGATATAGGCTGCCAGCCTGTCGCAGCTCACAACCATAATACTCCAAAAATTCTGCACCCAAAATACCAGAGCTCCCTCGAAAGTTGCCACCCTCACGATAGCCCCCTCCTGCTGAACCCCAGAAGTTATTACTATCACGATAGCCCCCCCCTCCAGAATTGTGCCGGAAGTTACTACCGCCGCCATCACGTCGAGGCCCTCGCGGCGCATTATAAGCCCCCACCTCCAGCCCGAACTCACTATCCGACTCATCTGAGAGCCAAATAGCCTCTACCGCAGTCGACCGCCCAGCACACAGTGCCTTGGCGCAGTAATCATCGACTACCTCAAACATCTCCTCCAGAGATGATTTGCCCGGACGCCAGCGATCGTAGGCAGCACGCTGCTCACCGGGATCTAAAAGCGAGCACACAAAACGCTCGACAATTTTGGTCTCGATCACGCGCTCACTCATCCCCATATCTCTCACAGCCTCTCTGCCATCAACCTGCAGCTGCAAACCATACGCAAGGTACGATCCATCGCGGGCAGTTTGGACGCGCTTCTTCCACTGATACCAGCGCGCCATGGGATCCACAGGACGGAATTTATATGAGATAATGGGGAGTAGCTCCCTCATCATCGTCAACCCATGACGCCTCCATGCGTCCACACAGTCCTGTGCCGGTCCATGCCTCAACAGAGGCAACAGTTGAATGAGAGCTACATTCTCATCCCACATGATACCTCAAAACATTCTCATCAAGCTCCAAAGTATCCCGATTACACGACTCCCAGCCAGCCCCACCCCCAATAGAAGTAGGTTCACGAATCACATCCATTATTGCTGGATGATTCCTGAACAACCATAAGTCTTCTAATGAGTACTGACGGCCCACCGGCAGCCCAGGCAATGACGCAATGGGTAATGCATCACCATCTGAACTCGCCGGGTTAGAAGTCCCATCTCTACGTATATTAACATGAGATTTTCCCACAAATACGGAATCCCGAACAACCCCACGTCGATGTTGAACAGAAACCCCCCCCTCCCCAGAAGAGGACACCGTCTCCCTTGGACCCCCGTGTCCACCACCACCCCCCTTAGAAGTGGCCGGCAGACTCGGCGAGTTACCCGCGGAAGCCGGGTACACACTATGTGCCGGATACTGCGACTCACGGCTGTCTAACCGTGTCGACTCAGTAACCTTCACACAGCTCTCCCCAAGCCCTAAGCTACTTCGGAACGCAAATTTTTTGGCCTGAAAAGCTGCACGCTCATCTGCAAGAGCAACCATAGCGGAATCAATGCCGCACCTCTCGGCAGCTAGCAATTGTTCACACCTCTGATTCTCATCTTGCAACTGAACATTCAGCGCCTCACGCATGGATAAATCCTCCGTCTGCCTGATCCAAGCAGCTTGCTGCTCTTCAACTAGGATACCATTAGAATTTACCTCCTCTGCGGAAATGCGCCGTGCTGCATTTAGATCTGGTAAATCGTGTGTGAAAGATGCAGAATTGGAGACTCTTATTTCATCCAACACTCGTCTCTCGTCTGCCATCCGGTCAGACTGGAGTCGCTTCCAAGCCCGCAGACGGTGAATACGCATTGACTCCTGATGCTCTACCTCTGTCTGCGACCCCGAAAACGTACGACCCATAGCCAAATCATTCTCCAACGCGAAAGTCAACGAGTTACCAGCTACGGGCCCTGTCTCCAAAGCCGGGTAAATTTCCCTATGACAGGGTTCATGGGGGTCAAAATGCCCGGCCCCCATCCCCACAGAACGGACTGCCAAACAACCCCCCACGGTGAATACTCCAGCGGCGCTTCCCGCACAGAACTCCCGCGTACGTCCAGACCTAAATCATCACGATACACGATTGAACTGCTACCCTCACTTACACCCGCCCCCGAATCAGTATTGATCGACAGAGACTGTATAGCATCAAGAGCGAAGCCCACCTTCATTGCTCTCCCCGTAAGGCCCTCCCGAGTAGTAATATCACCTGAGAGAACCTTCTGTGTCATGTCAGAAGCCACAACATCTTTCAACGCTGTGACACTACCACCTGAGCGAGCGCTCAACTGCGTGCCAAGGCCCCCGCCCTGTACTGCAACCGGTGTAAACAATGGCGCAAAACCAGGCGGCGGACTGCCACTCAACTTCGCTAACTGTGTCCAATAGCTATCAGACACCGTGACGCCTTCAGCGACCCCAGGCGACACCACCCGTGCAGGCACGGGAGTGGCTACGCCCCCCTGACCAATTAAGACCTCGCGGCCCTCCCTGATGACACCGGCACCGCGGCGAACTCGGCGGTGCTGGCCGGGGCATGGATGGCGAGGTAGGGGAGGGGGGAGGGGGGACGAGGGGGTTAGGGGGTGGAAGCCAGGGAGGTGGTCGATATAGGTGGTGTCACTGGCCGACGAGCCGCGGCGGGTGCGGCGGGAGCGGGAGCGAGCTGGGCGGCGAGGGCCGGCGAGGGCCCCCTGCCCGCGCTCCGCCCTGGGGGCGGGTGGTTGGGTGGGGTGATGGTGGCAGCTCCCGTGGCGGCGGGTGGTGATAACTCCAGTGTCTGGGGTGTTACATAATCCACCACCGATGGCCGGGCGGGGCGGCAAGATCTGACGAGGTGGGGGGGGGGTGGAGGTGGGGGTGGAGACATGTGCAAGGTTTGGCAGTTCGCCTGGGAGGGTGTAACGGGGCTCGGCGGTGTCAGGGGGTGTGGCGACTTCCGGCTGTTGACCAGTGGCATCTGGGGTGATAGGGGTGACAGGGGTGGCGGGGGTGGTGAGGTGGGTTATGACGTCTGTGATGACGTCACCGGGTGCGTGGCCATTGTGAGGATGAGAGGCGGTGCATGGGTGTGAAGCGGCCCCCTGGGGGGGCGGTGGTGGTATGGGGCCGGCAATGGTCCACTGCTGGATGGATGGGGCCATGGTCTTGGGGGGCCACGGGGGTGCATCCGTCCGGGTGGGCATTATGCCACGGGCGGACTAAAAATCTGCCGAGGGGCCAGCATCCAGGGTACGCTCACAGGTGCGCTTGGTGTAGCACACTGCCTCACTGTGCGCCGTGAGGATGCGCGGTGCCTCCGGATGCCCTCCTTGCCGTGGGCCTTGCCAGCAGGCATGAGGTCGCACCAGGCAGGGTCGCAGTTCCACGCAGGCAGTGGACGCCATAGGCCTCCCAGGTGTATGGCGTGCAGCCATCAGCCTGGGTTGACCGGGGCTGAGCCTTCGGGTGGGTGGCGTCGGCAGCCCGGGAGGAGACAGCCCAGGAGGATGAGGTGGGGGCGGCCATCCCAGGGGTGGTGATGACCTCAAGGGAGAGAGAGTTTATGGCCATTGGGTCATGCCACCCGTTGGGAAGCCTACCGTCCACGATACAGGTGAAGATCATTTCCGAATATCTACGGATTGCAGGCCAGGGATGCGTGATATTATCCCTGAGTACGGTGAGGGTGTGGTGGGTGAGGCCCAGGATGGAGTCTGGGGGGAAGGAAGGGTGAGTCTCAACCAACCGGAGGGCGAGGTTGTACTCCTCCATGGTGGCCTCCCCTTCTTGACGGCCTTCCCGTCTGGGCCCCTCTTGACCAGATGGTGGGGGAAGATATAGTTGGAGGGAATACCTTTACGGCGCCCCATGTTCTGCAGCCTGGCAGACTCCAATATCTCGCGGACAGCTTCTGCGGTGGAGGCTGGGGTGTGGTCGACGGAGGTGTGCCGGGCGTGTGCCACGGATGTGGCAGGAGGAGTCAAGGAGGAGTCAAGGAGGCTGCCGGGTTCGGCGCCGGGCTCCAGTGCCGGGCGTGTCGTCGGTAGAGAGGATGGAAGGGGTGAAGCGGTGTGGCCGGGGCGGCCTGCTGCGGCGGCGGGCCTGGGGCAGCTGTGCAGGTGAGGGCGGCCGGCGAGTGCTGGGTGGTGGTAGTTGCCAGCGCCATTGCCTCGACGATTCCGGTGAGGCGATCCAGTGCCGTGGATGCATCAGCCACGGAGGTGGGGGCCGGCGTGGCAACTGGAGGTGGCAGGGCAGCAGAGGAGGTCAGCGTTATCGCCTCGATGATGCTGGCGAGGCGCTCCACAGACCGGGCCGTGGCTTGCATTGTAGTCTCCGCCGAGGTGATCCACTGCACCACCTTGATGTGGGGTGCCGAGGTGGAGGAGGTCACGGAGTAGGAGTCTGGGGTGGAGGCACCAGGTGATCTCCGATTCTGCGATGGCCAGCAGGGCGGCCTCGTCCGCAAGCGATCGATGGCATGGCAGATGATTTTAGGCTGGCAAGATGGCTATCTGGGAGGGGTGGTGGTCGGCCCGCAGAGAAAGAGTAGGCCAAAAAAAAAAGATATGGCAGGAGAGCGTTACGGGAGGAGGGCTGGAGGCAGAGTGGCTGGAGACAGCTGCGGGCCCGGGTTATAAGGGAGGGAGCTGGGGGGGCACGTGATGTAATGGCCAACGGTCATGGGAGGAAGGAGGAGTAGGGGGGGCGTACTCCTCCTCCGCCGTTAATCAAACGCAATGCAAGCATTACAACCAATTACACTCTTTCATCATTTACTGTACTTCTACTATTAACCATATGTCCATTACTCCATTAATTTGTTGTATAGCCTTATGTCCACAATAACATGTAGCATGTGACCAGCACTGATAACAAAATGCATGCACCGCCATTTGCGATGGAAATGAAGCTATGTCATTCCCAATGCTCATATCTCACCCTTACGCAATGAACCACACAATCACATTTTTTTCAGGAATGCTATTGGTAAGGCCAAGAATGCTTGATTCCCATTGCGGGAAAGGGGTGGGGGTGATACTCTACAATGGACCCATGTAACTATATAAGCAATAAACTCTCTCTTCTTCTTTACACACTTCCTTTCTCTTTGTCTGTATTGTTTTCACCATAGCCTGCCTACGCAGCCACTTATTCGAGCATTAGACTGTACAAACTGGCGACCACGAGGAGTGGATTGGTGGATTAGACTACAACAAGTCGGTACCTGTCCTTATATTACCTTAGATGTCGCCAGGACGTAAAATTCTAATAACCAACCAATCAACAATTCTGTACCTGTCCTGATATGACCTTAGATGTTGCCAGGCGGTAAAACTCCAACAAGCAACCAACCAACCAACAAGTCGGTACCCGTCCTGATATGACCTTAGATGTCGCCAGGACGGAAAACTCCAACAAGCAACCAACCAACCAACAAGTCGTTACCCGTCCTGATATGACCTTAGATGTTTCCAGGAAGTAAAACTCCAACAACCAACCACCCTTTTCTTCCTTTCTCTCCTCTTCAGGGCCCATGACATTTTGCCTCTGATCGACATCGCCCTGAAACATGGCTCTACAGACCGGAAGTACGCGGACATACTTCCGCTGCACGTGTACCACAGCCAACTTCTACTGCGCACCATTCTCCTGCGCACACTCGACAGGTATGTCACAAGTCAGACTCCACCCACCCACTCACCCACACTCCGCTGATGCAGCTTGTCCACATCTGCCGCAACAAACTTCATATCATGGTGCACTTTCTGAGCCTCCGCACTGGCTACATGCAGAAACACGCAACATTGGACGTTTTCACTCCTGCTATGCACTCCTGCTGCAGTAGCATAAATGTTAAATGCATGAATCCATGTTTTCCAATTGGAGGACAGATTCTCCTCCAGGTTCAATGGCCGATTCCCTGACAGTGCTAATCCTGGTGGGGGGGGGGGGGGGGTACCCTTGTTTTTTTCTCGGAAATTCGCCATCAGTGTAATAACCATGGCTTGGCTTTGTTGGAACCCACTAGGTGGCGCCAGGATCTCGGCCTGATTTCCGGTCTTTTGCCAGATACCACTTTCACCCTTGCACCTATTATTGTTAGTCATCAATAAAGCTGTTCTTCGCTGTTTCTTGTAGCGGTAACCCTGAGGTGCTGGTGGGCAAAAAGCAAGGGCCCCACCTTCCGGTCTGTATGATCTCCGACACCGACTTCTCACTCCAGGTCACCATCTTCCGCCTACTCAAGGTCAGTCACATCTCAAGCAGGGTCAATCATGATAGAGGTCATTCAGTGCAGCATGAGAGGGGGTTTAATTATTTAGGTCTGTGTAGGTCTTTCCAAATGAAGGTCGTCAGATTTGGGGGATGTCTTTTTTTTTCTTGTTCTCTTTTAATGGATAACATTTAGTAAACCCTCCCCCCCCCCAAATACCCTGTTGATTATCTATGGTTCATTTCTAGTTCTGAACAAAGGGCATACTCAGTGCTTACTCTTTGTAGCTGCCGTGAACAATCCATCATGATATTTTTTTTTTGGTGCCAAATATGTTTATTCTGCTGAATAAGTCTTTTGTCAGTGCCCAATCACTGGTCTTCCAGCCATTTTTCAATTCAGGGTTATTTACACAAAAGGTATATAGAGTAAGGTGTACAATACCTGTTGAATACACAATGTGCACCATGTAACACAATAAAATTCTGTAACCCAAAAGTTCCATAGCAATATGGTAACAGTAGTGTCATATAACTAGATCAATATTAGTCAGATCAATGTGAGTATTTACATAGTATTTAGAATGTAAGCAGAAGTTATCTTCTGTATTCAGTTGGTAAAGTTGTTGTAAGTTTTAATGTTCAGTTGCAGTTAGGCAAGTGGTATATAAATGTTGGTTTTTAGGAATATTCTAGTGTAACTCTAATGTAGCTAGTTATGTGAGTTTATGAATTATGTTGTTGGGGTGGGGTTGTTAATAATACACTGGACCAGCTGTGACCAGTGAAGCAGTGGGACCAATCCCAGTGCCTTTAGGTCTAAAATTTTACATTTTTACCTGGACTGTCTCTGTCATCGTATATGGTTGACTGGAGATAACAGAGGAACAGCAACAAATAAAAAAAGTGGAGGGTGGGGAGGGGGAAGAAATAATTGATTATTATTATTATTGATGTCTACAATTAATGTAATGTACAATCAAGGAAAACATGGGAGTTTGATGACGTAGCTGTAGTGAATCAATTAGTTTTTTTTGTTTAACTTTTTTGTTGTTTAGTGATGAATTTATTTACCCTGCTCATAACAGATAACTGTGTTAACACGTCTTGTTTTCAGTACTGGGCAGCACTAATCCAAATTGATTTAAATCTTTTGAATTTTGTCTTAGCGATAATTTTGGTATTCTTGCTTCTTGTAACTCTTTGTAGATTGCAAACAGTCCAGTTATCCAGTGCACAGTTCATTGACTTCTATCTGCGTTTGATGAACAATCCCTAATTCATAGCACCTCCATCTGGATAATAAAATAGTATAAATGCAAATCCATTGAAATGAATATACAGATGGTAGACCTAGTGAAACGCTCTTACTCAATTGTACAGTGAAACCCCGTTATTAAGCTACCTGATTTACGGCAAATTCTGATATAACACGATAATTCATTGAACCGAAAATTCTTTAATTCAAAGGTACTTCAGTAAACTGAAACCTTATTTAATGCGACTCTGCTGTTTTTGTGATGCCAGTGACTAGAATATTTCTAACAAACTGACATTTATGTACCGCTTGCCTAACTCCAACTGAACAGACCCTGCATTAAAACTTACTACAACTTTACCAAATGAATACAGAAGATAACTTCTGCTTACAATCTAAATACCATGAAAATACTCCCATTGATCTGACTAATAAATAGTAATATTGATTTAGTTATATGACACTACTGTTGCCATATTGCTATGGAACTAACCCGGTTCCCCTTCACTCTCCCCCCACCCCTCACCTAACTAACGCGGCTCCCCTTCACTCTCCCCCCGCACCTCACCTAACTAACCAGGCTCCCCATCACTTTCCCGCTGTCCCTCAGTGAGTAACAAACCTTACCCCCCTCCCTCCACCCTCACTCTCTCCCTCCCCTCACCTAACTAACCCAGCTCACTGTCACTTTACTCCCGCCCCCCACTACCTAACAAACCCTCACCCCTCGCTCGAACCCCGCCCATCAGTACCAAACTAACCCTGCCCTCCTCACTCCTCCCCGTCCCTCAGTACCTAACTAACCCTCACCCCCACCCAACAGTACCAAACTAACCCTACCCTCCTCACTCCTCCCCGTCCCTCAGTACCTAACTAACCCTCACCCCCGCCCCTTAGTACCAAACTAACCCTACCCTCCTCACCCCTCCCCATCCCTCAGTACCTAACTAACCCTCACCCCCGCCCATCAGTACCAAACTAACCCTACCCTCCTCACTCCTCCCCGTCCCTCAGTACCTAACTAACCCTCACCCCTCGCCCCACCCCTGCCCATCAGTACCAAACTAACCCTATCCTCCTCACTCCTCCCCGTCCCTCAGTACCTAACTAACCCTCACCCCTCGCTCCACCCCCGTCCCTCAGTACCTAACTAACCCTCACCCCCGCCCCTTAGTACCAAACTAACCCTACCCTCCTCACTCCTCCCCGTCCCTCAGTACCTAACTAACCCTCACCCCCGCTCCTTAGTACCAAACTAACCCTGCCCTCCTCACTCCTCCCCGTCCCTCAGTACCTAACTAACCCTCACCCCTCGCTCCACCCCCGTCCCTCAGTACCTAACTACCCCTCACCACCGCCCCTTAGTACCAAACTAACCCTACCCTCCTCACTCCTCCCCGTCCCTCAGTACCTAACTAACCCTCACCCCCGCCCCTTAGTACCAAACTAACCCTGCCCTCCTCACTCCTCCCCGTCCCTCAGTACCTAACTAACCCTCACCCTCGCTCCACCCCCGCCCATCAGTACCAAACTAACCCTACCCTCCTCACTCCTCCCCATCCCTCACTACCTAACTAACCCTCACCCCTCGCTCCACCCCCGCCCATCAGTACCAAACTAACCCTACCCTCCTCACTCCCCCCCCCCCGTCCCTCAGTACCAAATTAACCCTCCCGCCTCGCTCCCCCGTACCTACCTAACCCTAACCCCCTGTCCCTCAGTGCCTAACTAACCCAACACCCTCGCTTATCCCCCGTCCCTCAGTGCCTATCTAACCCTACTCCCCTCACTCTCCCCCCGCAGGACGTGTTCGCGCTGCTGCGTGACGTCACGCCGGCCGTGCATGGCGTCTTCACGGTCGAGCATGCTGGGAAGCCTGCGAAGCGGTTCGAAGGCATCTGCTTGTCTCTGCTGGTGACGCTGGTCACGGAGACGCCGGGGCTGCTGGACGGGCTGGACGAAACGCGCTATGCCTGGCACCGCATCGGGAACCAGCGCCTCGCCGACCAGCTCGTCGACAAGATGGCGCCCGGCATGGCCGTGCCGCTGCTGATGTTGCGGTAGGACAGGCACGCAGTGGGAAGGGGACACAACACAGGGTGGCATTGAACTAAGACAACACAGGTCGGCATGGACCTAATACAACACAGGTCGGCATGGAACCAATGCAATGGAGGGCTGCATGGAACTAAGACAACACAGGTCGGCATGGACCTAAGACAACACAGGTCGGCATGGACCTAAGACAACACAGGGCGGCATGGAACCAACGCAATGCAGGGCTGCATGGAACTACGACATCACAGGATGGCATGGAACTAAGACAACACAGGGCGGCTGGAACTAAGACAACACAGGACGACATGGAACAAAGACAACACAGGGTGGCATGGCATCAATGCAATGCAGGCCTGCATGGAACTAAGACAATAGAGGACGGCATGGAACTAAGACAACACAGGGCAGCATGGAACCAAGACAACAGAGGGCGGCATGGAACTAAGACAACAGAGGACGGCATGGAACTAAGCCAACTCAGGAGGGCATGGAACCAACACAACACAGGGCGGGATGGAACTAAGACAACACAGGATGGCATGGAACTAAGATGACACAGGGCGGCATGGAACTAAGACAACACAGGATGGCATGGAACTAAGACAACACAGGGCAGCATGGAACTAAGACAATACACGGTGGCATGGAACCAACACAATGCAGGGCTGGATGGAACTAAGACAGCACAGAACGGCATGGAACTCAGAGAACACAGGGCGGCATGGAACTAAGACAACACAGAATGGCATCGAACTAAAACAACACAAGGCTGCATGGAACTAAGAGAACACAGGACGGCATGGAACCAACACAACACAGGGCAGCATGGAACTAAGACAACACAGGATGGCATGGAACTAAGATAACACAGTATGGAATGGAACTAAGACAACACAGGCTGGCATGGAACTAAGATAACACAGGATGGCATGGAACTAAGACAACACAGGGTGGCATGGAACTAAGACAACACAGGATGGCATGGAACTAAGACAACACAGGGCGGCATGGAACAAGGACAGCACAGGGTGGCATGGAACCAACGCAATGCAGGGCTGCATGGAACTAAGACAACACAGGACGGCATGGAACTAAGACAACCCAGGGCGGCATGGAACTAAGAGAACACAGGCCGGCATGGAACTAAGACAACACAGGGTGGCATGGAGCCAACACAATGCAGGGCTACATTGAACTAAGACAACACAAGATGGCATGGAACTAAGACAACACAAGACAGCATGGAACTAAGACAACATATGACGGCATGGAACCAACACAACACAGGGCAGCATGGAACAAAGAGAACACAGGATGGCATGGAACTAAGACAACACAGGGTGGCATGGAACTAGGACAACACAGGGTGGCATGGAACCAACACAACACATGGCGGCATGGAACTTAAGGCCCTGTCACATTACGGCGTATGGCGGGAGCGTATTGAAAACCTACGTAAGTCCTGCGCGTGCCGGCCTATGATGACATTTGGTGACCTTTCGGGTGGTTTTGAGCATATGTGGAACCTACGAGGAGCGTACGAGGAGCGAATGAGGAGCGTATGGGAGCGCATGGGAGCGTGCTGTGACATTTTTTGACAGTATGGGCCATACACCCTCATAGGTCGGGTTTTTTTTAGCATGCACAAAAAAATTTGGACGGACGGATTTATGAAAGCGTATGGTGGCGTATGCATCATACGCTTCACATACGCCAGCATCTGGCGGCATCTGGCGGCGTATGAGTAGCGTATGAGTAGCGTATGAGTAGCGTATGAGTAGCGTATACGGTGTATGCCAACATATATGACATAACTCGCTTACGCCGCCATACGCTCCCGCAAAAAACCCTAATGTGACAGCCCCTTAAGACAACACAGGGCGGCATGGAACTATGACAACGCATGCCAGCATGGAACTGAGACAACACAAGGCAGCATGGAACCAACACAACACAGGGTGGTATGGAACTAAGACAACACAGGGTGGCATGGAACCAAGACAACACATGGTGGTATGGAACTAAGACAATACAAGGCGGCATGGAACTAAGACAAAACAGGGCGGCGTGGAACCAACACAACACATGGCGTCATGGAACTAAAACAATACAAGGCAGCATGGAACTAAGACAACACAGGGCGGCATGGAACTAAGACAGCACATGGCAGCATGGAACTTAGACAACACAGGGCGGCATGGAACCAACACAACACATGGCGGCATGGAACTAATACAATACAAGGCGGCATGGAACTAAGACAACACAGGGCGGCATCGAACCAACACAACACAGGGTTGTATGGAACTAAGACAGCACAGGGCAGCATGGAACTTAGACAACACAGGGCGGCATGGAACCAACACAATACAGGGCGGCATGGAACTAAGACATCACAGTGTGGCATGGAACCACCACAACACAGAGCAGCATGGAACTAGGACAACATAGGGCGGCATGGCACTAAGACAACGCAGGGTGGCATGGAACTAAGACAACGCAGGACAACATGGAACTAAGACAACACAGGGCAGCATGGAACTAGGACAACACAGGGTGACATGGAACTAAGACAACACTGGGCAGCATGGAACTAAGACAATACAAGGTGGCATGGAACTAAGACAACATAGGATGGCATGGAACCAACACAACACAGGGCAGCATGGAACTAAGACAACACAGGATGGTATGGAACCAACACAACACAGGGCAGCATGTAACTAAGACAAGACAGGACAGCATGGAACTAAGACAACACAGGGCGGCATGGAACTAGGACAACAAAGGGTGACATGGAACTAAGACAACACAGGGTGGCATGGAACTAGGACAACACAGGATGGCATGGAACTAGGACAACACAGGGTGGCATGGAACTAAGACAACACAGGGTGACATGAAATTAAGACAGCACAGGGCGGCATGGGACTAGGACAACACAGGGTGACATGGAACTAAGACAACACAGGGCAGCATGGAACTAAGACAACTCAGGGTGACATGGAACTAAGACAACAAAGGGTGGCAATGAACTAGGACAACACAGGACGGCATGGAACTAGGACAACACAAGGCGGCATGGAACTAAGACAACCCAGTGCATCATGGAACTAAGACAACACAGTGTGGCATGGAACTAAGACAACACAAGGTGGCATGGAACAGAAACAAGACAGGGCGACATGGAACTAAGACAACACAGGGCAGCATGGAACTAAGACAACACAAGGTGGCATGGAACAGAGACAAGACAGGGCGACATGAAACTAAGACAATACAGGGCGACATGGAACTAAGACAACACAGTGCGGCATGGAACTAAGACAACACAGGGTGGCATGGAACTAAGACAACACAAGGTGGCATGGAACAGAGACAAGACAGGGCGACATGGAACCAAGACAACACAGTGTGGCATGGAACTAAGACAACACAGGGCGGCATGGAACTAAGACAACACAAGGTGGCATGGAACAGAGACAAGACAGGGCGACATGGAACTAAGACAACACAGTGCGGCATGGATCTAAGACAACACAGGGCAGCATGGAACTAAGACAACACAAGGTGGCATGGAACAGAAACAAGACAGGGCGACATGGAACTAAGACAACACAGTGCAGCATGGAATTACGACAACACAAGGTGGCATGGAACAGAAACAAGACAGGGCGACATGGAACTAAGACAACACAGTGCAGCATGGAATTACGACAACACAAGGTGGCATGGAACAGAAACAAGACAGGGCGACATGGAACTAAGACAAGACAGTGCAGCATGGAATTACGACAACACAAGGTGGCATGGAACAGAAACAAGACAGGGCGACATGGAACTAAGACAACACAGTGCAGCATGGAATTACGACAACACAAGGTGGCATGGAACAGAAACAAGACAGGGCGACATGGAACTAAGACAACACAGTGCAGCATGGAACTAAGACAAGACAGGGCGACATGGAACTAAGACAACACAGTGTGGCATGGAACTAAGACAACACAGTGCAGCATGGAATTACGACAACACAAGGTGGCATGGAACAGAAACAAGACAGGGCGACATGGAACTAAGACAACACAGTGTGGCATGGAACTAAGACAACACAGTGCAGCATGGAATTACGACAACACAAGGTGGCATGGAACAGAAACAAGACAGGGCGACATGGAACTAAGACAACACAGTGCAGCATGGAACTAAGACAACACAGTGTGGCATGGAACTAAGACAACACAGTGTGGCATGGAACTAAGACAACACAGGGTGGCATGGAACCAACATAGCGCCTGCTGTGGTAGAACAGGTGCGCAGCAAGAAGGGGACCGTAAGTGACAAGGAAGCCCGGTGGAGGCGCCACCAGTCAGATGGGTGAAGTCAAGGATGCATAGTACAGAATAATAACATCTATACAATAACAATAATTCCCTTCCATGCCTTTATGGTCGCATAATTCACGACGCATGAGACATAGTTAGCACAACCTTTTCATTCATACATTATATTTCAGCTCTGTTTTTCGTCCAAGTACAACATCGTAGCTTTTAATAACAACATACAGTTTTTCAAGCATTACAATAAACATTTGTCAAAAATACACAATATGTGTTATCCAAATGCATACTTCATCATACACCGCTATAATATTTAGGTTATATGTACAATTTGTTATTTAACTTTGTGAATATTGTCTTTCTTTATTTTTTTTCGGAAGGGTATAGACCATTTTTCACCCCGAGCGTGGAGAAGCGTGTTCGATTATTCGACCCAATTCTGTAGGATGTGCGTATGCGGGAAAAAGTGGCTCGGGTGACCCGAGTTGATTAATCGATTACACCCCTCTTGGCTAGGGGTGTCTAGGAGCAATGACGTCACATTTGCGCTGGTACCGTCCTGCAGGATAACAGCTACCTGTACCAGCCATACCTGGTTTTTTTTTGGTAATAATGAAATGGAAATAAAACTAAACTATGCCATCGTAAAATACTTTAAATCCTATTTTGCTGTAATTGTAGCAGTTATTAAAAAAAAAAAAAGAAAAGGTTTTGGATTAAGCCACCGTTTTTTCCACCCCGGGTGTGGAGAAGCCGATTCGATTATTCCACCCGAGTCTGTAGGCTGTGCGCATGCGCCAAAAAGTGGCTCGCGTCAACCGAGTTGATTAATCGATTACGCCCACTCTTAATTACTACTAAGTTAGGCCGACACACACACAGAAACACACACACTGTAGGCCTACACACACTGCCCGGACCTGAACGCAGTTTGTCACGTCTTAAGCCGTGTTTACACGGGCAATTGTAAAGCGAATTAGACAGCGATTTATATGAAGCGAAGTAGTGGCGCGTTTACACACGGAGCGGTTTAAGGCGGAAATCGATATCTGCGCACGAGCAAGTCCAGACTAACCAGCGCCAGTTTCGGTTAGTCGACGTCGCCACGAGAGACTGTGGGTTCGACCTAGATATGTATGGACTGAATCATATTGTTTTGGAACGATCAAAACTTCTGCTGGGTAGTGAAAACCTAAAAATAAGTGATGAAAAAAATATCTGCGCGCAGCTAGCGGTTTCATAGACTAAATTCTATAATATGCGCTTTTGTTCGACTGGAAAATCAACAAACTCAGGTCTCGACTGCGCATGCGTGTGACGTGCTTAAGCTAGTTTGCTTTATATAAACTACCTCGCGAGGCGGTTTACATAAAGTGAATCATATGAATCGAATAAGCCCTAAACCGCTTCAGTGGCGCGTTTACACGGCGAATGTAAGGCGAACTAGGCAAGGCGCTTTATTTGAGCCGTTTTAACTCGCCCGTGTAAACACGGCTTTAGACCCCATGCAGTGTGCATTGATTCGGACAGGGGAAGCTCGAAACTGGAGTGGGAGAAGGAGGGTTTATTGAGGCAGTACTCATTGGTAGATAGGGTTAAATGTTTTGAAGGTTAAGTAATCAATGTCATTTTTGAGTTCAGTCCACTTGTTCTCTGTCGGTCGATGGTAGAGGGAGGACCTAGGAGCCCGAGGAGGTAGGCCCGGGCGACGACCCAAAGCACAAAGCATCGACTAGCAGTGGAATGAGGAAGACCAGTCGTCTATGACTGAAATTTCCCCTGCTTAAACAACTAATGGACCAAAAAAAAAGGCTCTCTGACGTCCGCGGGCACCTGCCTCGGAACATACGCGTAGATTGCATCCGACTCCCAGGTCCCCTGTGTAATATTGTAGAAACGAACACCACGACGGCTAGGATGCAAGCAAGTTTATTCGGGCCAACCGCCCCCAACCAGGATCAATGACGTCACACAGGTCGCCACGGATCAGTGACCCGCAACTGCTATACGCACGATATGCCACATACTTTACATCTTCCCCTTTTTAAATATTTTTATTTAATTTTATTTTTAATTTAATTTTTTTAGGATGCATGTGAGTTTATTCGGGCCAACCGCCCCCACCAAGGATCAATGACGTCACACGGGTCGCCACGGATCAGTGACCCGCAACTGCTATACGCACGATATGTTACATACTTTACATCTTCCCCTTTTTTTATATTTATATATATTTTTTTTTTTTATATATATTTTTTTAGGATGCATGTGAGTTTATTCGGGCCAACCGCCCCCACCAAGGATCAATGACGTCACACGGGTCGCCACGGATCAGTGACCCGCAACTGCTATATGGGTCGTTCTCAGAAGTTGTGTCCCAATAGTGTGACATCAGTACCACAAAATCAAAACGCTGCCAAAGTCCTATAAACAAGTTTCCTCAATGTGTATGTCCTTTTGCATTTGAATAATTGAAAATATACATATTCTGGCATTTTTAAGTAGGTCAAATGATGCTCACACCCAATAAATAGCAGTATAGCATGGAAACCAATCTGACTCCAAAATCAAATATTTTCCACACAAAACTTGACATTTTTAGGACATTTCACATGCCACTTGCTTTATAAACAGTAGTAATAATAATTTGAAACCTCATTGCTATGGTTTTGTCTTATTTGTGAATATTAAAGAGAAAAACTAAAAAAATATTAGCAAGGTAACAGTCAAAGTGGAAACAACAATTTTACACAAATGATCGGCTCAAATTTCAATGTTTAGGGGCAATTTCAGGATTGATCTTTTACTATACCATAACTGGGTCCATGCATAGAGTGTCAAATGGTGAAAATAGTTCCTGTATTGTATCTGTACTCAGTGTTGGATACAGAGTTTCATAGTACTTGCAAGTGGAAACGAAATGTTACGATGTTAATGACTCCAGAAAATGTTAACTATTTCATAATTAAACATTTTTTTAAAAGAAATAAATGTCTTCAACTTAATGAAGACATTGTATATGACCATTTGAAGTGAAATGAGCTGTTGTTCAGAGGTTTTCATTAAGTTTGTGACACTTTATTTTCAATGCTGTTGACAATGTCACAAATTAGTGATATAATTTTCTATGTATTTAGCTACATCCATCCCAATAAGATACATAATACACAATATTAACATTTACTTTTGATCTAAAATATCTCCCACATTATTGGGCTAAATGATGAAATCTAAATATTGACACTCCAATAATGGGTTTCTTTGAAATATGCATTTCAAGTACACTACCTCAAGTGGTACACAGTTTCTGAGAATGACCCATATGCACGAAATGGTACATACTTTACACCCTGGGCCATAATTGCGGAGAGGTCGACCCCCCCTAGTGGAGCAGGCCTGGGCAGCGCCCCTGCGAAGGCCGTGGAGGGTGTACCTGGCGGCCTCCAGGTTTCCAGCGGCCTCAAGGGCAGCCCAGAGCAGGGGGGGTGATGTCGCAGGGCGTTAGAGGCGTCCCCGTGCGGGCGAGGAACGCTGGGGAGTCGCCCGTCACAGGTTCCAAGGACACCGCCCTCTCCCACGCGCGAACTGGGAACATGGGCGACCCGGGCAGCGCGGGGACGAAGAGCGAGACGACCTCCTGCGCCGGGGAGTGGATGGTCTTCGAGGAGGCGATGCAGATGTGCGGCCTTCCCCATGGGGTATGGGATGGTGACAGCAGGTTTGACTGCCGGATGAAGCTGAAATATGCGATGCCGACTGCGGCCCACTGGGTGACCCCGAGATGCCCCCGGCAGCGCATGTGGGCGTATATCGCGGGGATCATCTCGGGGTGATGGCAGGCGCCCTCCTGACTGGGGTGGCAAACATCTTCTCGCCGCCCCTCCTGATGCACTCCACGAACGGGGCGTCAAAGGGGGTGATGTCCCCCCCGCCTCCCGGATCCAGGATCGGGTCCCGGAGAGAACGTTCGTGACCTAGGCAGGGGGGGGAAGCTCACGATGCAGGTGGGCGATGAAGTGCCTGACGCCGTAGGGGGCCGGGGCCAGGTGGTCGATGCCCCGCTCGAGCATGAACTCGAGGTACCACCTCGCATGGCGATCGCGTTTGCGCCAGGTCCCCAGGCAAGGGCAACCCGGTGGATGGTCATGAGATGGTCGTGGGCCCGCCTGCCGTAATCTGGAAATAGAGTCAGGGTTCATGGGTGAAGGTGTTAGGGGAGTGCGTGGCCCTTATGCGTGCTAAATCTCCTTATGCGACACTGTTCGCGGACCAGATCTAGGGCGACCCGCGAGTAGTGTGCGCGGCTTAGGGCGTCCGCGAGGACCAGCTCGATCCCCGGCTTGTGGCGGACCATGATGGGCCTCTGGCCTGAGGGTCTGGACCGCCAGGACGAGGTTCACGGCCTCGAGTTCATGGATGGTGGGGTAGGCCGCGATCATCGTGTCATCGTAAGCTTCCGAGGAGCACAGGTTCGTGGAGAAGGCCCCCCCGGCCATTAGGCGCGAGTCGCACTCGATGACCCATTGGGTGCACGAGGGGGCCGGGAGGAGGCTGACGCAGTTCCCCCCGGCCGCGACGTCGCGGAACCAGCAGAATTCTCGCCTGAGGTCATGGTCCACGTTGGCAGCGCCAGTCGTGGGGGCAGCCCACAGGCTGCGGAGGATGCGGCACATGAACTTCCTGGCCGCCAGCAGGCAAGTGCTTATGTGGGCGAGGCAGCCCACAAGCCTCTGCAGTGCTTTCCTTGTCAGGGTTGGCCGCTCGAGCCA
Organism: Branchipolynoe longqiensis; assembly: GCA_030323885.1. Taxonomy (NCBI): domain Eukaryota; kingdom Metazoa; phylum Annelida; class Polychaeta; order Phyllodocida; family Polynoidae; genus Branchipolynoe; species Branchipolynoe longqiensis. The sequence continues at coordinate 2,095,888 of CM059189.1, forward strand.
GTGCTCGCACTCGCCGATAACCTCTTCCAGTTTCTGGTCAGGGATGCAGAGGACCATGGTCTCCGTGTCAAACTCTATGCTGAGCCAGACGAGCTGCACGATCGGGGGGCAGCACTTGTCGGGTGCGAAGGTCAGCCCAAGCGCAGCACAGATCTCTCAGATGGCATCAAAGGCGCATATCGCGTCCAAGAACGTCACCGCACAACCGATGAAGTCGTCCACGTAGACGAGGCTGAAGAACCCTCACAGCTGAAGCATCCAGGACACAGCCATGGTGACGCGGGCGCAGACCGCGCCCGAGGTGTGGCAGCCGAAGGGCAGCGCAATGTCCAAGTACAGGCGGCCGTCGACGGTGATACAGAAGAGCAGGCTCGACAGAGGGTCCGCTCGGAGCTGCCAGTAGGCCCGGGACACGTCCGCGGGACCAGCAGAAGGCGCCCCTGCCTTTGAGCGTCATGCGTCGGCCCATGCCCGAGGCGGCCGGGAGCCTGTAGGCATGGGGGTGCCCCAGGTACTCTCTCCTATGGATGCCCGGAGGGTAGGAGAGGTCCAAGTTGATGCGGCGCTTGCCGGGGCTGGACTTGGGGCGCGTCATTATGGGGCTACACTGGGCCCAAGGGGTGAAGGGGGAAACCGTGAAGGGGCCCAGGAGGGCACCCTTACGAAGCTCCTCCTCCGCGTACGCCGTGATGTGGTGGGCATAGTTGTGGTCTTCCCGGTGGTTCTTGAAGGTGGGCGTCAGGGGGCCGGCCTCGGTGTAGTTAGCCAGGAACCCAAACTCAAGATGGTCGGTGAGGAGGTCGTCGTCATGCCCATAGAGCATCTCACGCCAGGCGGGAATGTTGAGGTCGGAGGTGACCGTAACTCGGGTGGCCAAGTGATTCGGAAGGGCCGAGTTCTGGGCGGCGGTGTATTCCGCCGGGTAGTCGGGGTACTTGGCCCAGCCCTCGGCCGATAATACCGGCCAGAATCGGTCGAGGGTGGACCTGTACTCGACGGGGGAGGGGCCGCAGACGGGGCCGGCCGCCAGGGAGTGCTGCAGTGTAAGGTTGATGACCTGCTCGACGGGCTCGCTCGCGTCGGTGCCCACGGCTGGCACCTGGGCGACGCATCCCAATCCGTGCCGGCGTGTTCTGCGAAGCTATCGTAAGAGGGTGCGTGTGGCACGGTGGCGTGGGTTTGTGGTGGCGGCGGCTAGCACGGTGGTGGCTTACATGAGCACCTTGCTCTGAGCTTCCATTTCCATGCGCTGCTGTGCCGCCTGCTTCTCCAGGAGGCACCATCGCCTCTCGATGGCGTCGATGGATGCTTGCATCCTGAGCATGCTGTCGGGCTTCTTAGCACGGGCCGACTACCTGGCTGGCGGCGACGGCGGCTCTGGGGAGGGCCTGCCATCTTGTGAGTTGATGGAGTCGCACGGATCGGCCTGTGGCATGGTCGTGCTTTTCCTAGCGGCGCGCTTTCCGGTTGGCCTCTAGGAGCTGTGGCTTGGCGGGTTTGCTGCATCTTGCTTTCTGACGTGGGTGCCTTTTTAATTGCTTTGCTGCTTTGTGATGTGGGGGTTTCGTGCGGGGAAGCGGGCGTATCGGGGTAAAAATAATACATGTCTGAAACTGGAGCCCGAATGCGGGTCAGGCGGGAGTAAGCGGTGGAGGGGGTGGGTGAGCGCACGAACCGCTTAGTGATGTCAGCGTCTTGGGCTTCCTCCGCCGGATCAACCGCAATTCTAAATTATGGGCCGATCTATATATATATCTCACACAGGCACGCAAGATATGCTCTTAGAGACGATCAAACACACACTTTGTGCACATATCCACACACTGCTCGGCTGTGCACGCCGGGTGCCATGTCATAGACCCGCATGCAGTGTGCATACTGCATACATGTATACACACGCACTCACATATTATCTCAGACTCGGACGCATAAGGGACACACCCATCGTACACAAACACACATGCACGAACACACTCACGAATACGAACACACATACGAACACACAAACACACACGCAGCAATATTAACAACAGCCCTGCGATTGAAAGAAACCCAGGCGGAATAAAACGTGAACCAAGCATTGATCTGTGATGTGTGACACTGCTACGCCGAGTATTATTGTGACGTTTAACTCCGACCTACACTGCCGGGCCACCAGGCTGTAGCAGTAAGTAGACTGGTTTATCAAGGTTGGTACCAATGTGTTACACGTGTCCCAGCCATGTATGTTAAGGCCCTGTCACACCTCACCGGATTGGGGGGAACGGACAGAAACTGAACCAAGTCTGTTGACGTCCGGGGTTTGTGTCCGTACAAGTTTTGAACATGCACAAAACTTGGAACGGATGTCGCCCGATTGACCTCTACGGTTCTTGTCCTGTTTGAGTTTGTTTCGTCCATTGGCTATCCGTTCATGTCTGTTTCATGCCCGTTTCATGTCCGTTCATCCAGTATCCTTCGACCTGATATCGCAACATTTTTACACATTTTAATACATTTTGATACTTATCATGCCCGAACCCCACCAATCCTGTCCGTTGCTCAATCCGGCGAGGTGTGACAGCCGCTTTATTCACTCAAGTGCAATGCTATATATATGCCACACTCTGCCCAGTGCCGAATTTACCTATAGGCTTAATAGCCTACCCATATTGGATTTACCTATAGGGGCCTAGGCTCCGTCCTGATATGACCTTAGATGTTGCCAGGACATAAAACTCCTACAACCAATCAAGCCATAGGCTTGGCAGGCTGAAGTTTGGACCTCAAAATCCAAGGGGGCTGCCACTTCGGGCAAGGCGTATAATATTTTTGACGCTGTCATAGCCCTTAGGGAGGGGTCTCGATCATAAGCCGAATAGCCTAAGGCCTCTTTTCATCTAAATCCGGCACTGTCTATAGACAGATAAATATTGGTTTGTTTGTTGGAGATTTACATCCTGACAACGTCTAGACTAAGTGATATCAGGATGAGTACTGACTTGTGACAGTGTGCACTTATGGCAAATTTATAGTACTGCCCCACTGGGAGACCAGGCCGACGGGACCTAATTTCCCACACAGTCACATTATCCTAATACTGAGCTAACCAGTCCTTGACCTGCCCTAGTTTGTTTGTTTGTTTGGGTTTTACATCCTGGCAACATCTTAGGTCATATCAGGATGGGTAACGCCGAGTGCCTGGCTAGGTAGTATCAGTTCTGTAATTCATTGATTTGACTCAACCAGAATTCAAACTTCCACATATATATTTATGCATGTAGGTCTACCAGCAACTTTCCATTACTCTGGACTAGTTCGCTGCACCCAATGTCAGATTAGTGGGATTATCGGATCACTGATTTATAAAGGGGCTGTCACATTAGGGTATTTTGCGGGAGCGTACGACGGCGTAGGCGCGTTACGTCATATACGTCGGCATACGCCGCCATACGCTACACATACACTACGCATATGCTACGCATACACTACGCATATGCTACGCATACACTACGCATATGCTACGCATACACTACGCATATGCTACACATACACTACGCATATGCTACGCATAGGCTGTCATGTGTCGGCCTATGCCGGCCTATGCCGTTGTATGCCACCATACGCTTTCTCCCGTCCGTCCGTCCAATTTTTTTTGTGCATGCTAAAAAAATCTTGACCTATGGGAGCATATGGTTCATACGCTACTCATACGCTACTCATACGCCGGTGTACGCTCCTCGTACACCGGTGTATGCTCCTCGTACGCTAGGGGTGCGCCGGCGTAGGTTACGCATACGCTCAACTTGCGTCACCGGCGTATCTCTAGCGTATGTAGCGTACGCATAACCTATGAGTTATGTATGGGAGTGTACTCCTAGCGTATGCACAGGTTATGCACAGCGTATTCCAAGCGTATGCCATAGGTCTCGACATCGATCTTGACTCATACGCTACTCATACGCTACGCATACGCTATGCATATGCTATGCATACGCTATGCATACGCTATGCATATGCCACGCATACGCCACGCATACGTGACGCATACGCGACGCAAACGCAACGCATACGCAACGCACACGCAACGCACACGCTACGCACACGCTACGCACACGCTACGCTACGCACACGCTACGCACACGCTACGCACACGCTACGCATACGCTACGCATACGCTACGCATACGCTACGCATACGCTACGCATACGCTACGCATACGCTACGCATAGGTTCCATATGCCAATCAAAACCGTCAAAAAATGTCACAGTATGCTCCCATACGCTCCTCATAGGTTCCACATATGCTCAAAACCACCCGAGGTCACCAAAGGTCATGATAGGCCGGCATGCGCAGCTTTTACGTAGGTTTTCAATATGCTCCCGCCATACGCCGTAATGTGACAGGGCCTTAAGATTAGTGGGATCAAATGAATATCGGAAATCGGTTGTACAAATGTTTCTAGTTGTATAGAACGATTTGGGCGCACCAGCATAAGCTGAGTGCAGCACATATACATGTTGATACATGCAGCTCAGATCAAATGTATATAATCCTTTGAGAAGTCCTTCCGTTAACATTGAATGTACAATATCTGAGCAGCAATGTCATGCTTATCGTAGTGTCTCATATATTTGACTGAGGTGAAATAAAAAAAAAGTTGGTGATCATCCTTTTGATCACACAAATCAGGGTCGCGCAGTTAAAAAAAAAGAATTGGACCACCCGAGACTAATAAAAGGATTACATGTCATTCATCAAAATAAGCCTGGGTATTCAGGCTTGGACAGTATAAATACAGCCTAAAAATATATATATAAAAAATAAAAATGTACATATCACAATTTTTTAGGTCAAACAATGAACACTATATTCTCATTAAAAAAAATTAAGTTGATTGCTGCTAACCCGACGTATTTTTTAACAGTTAAAGACAAAATTTACAAAAAAAATAATTAGGGGCGGCGAATTTTCAGGCACGGGAAGGGATGATCAAAAATGTGTTGGGCCTAATAAGAAATATTGAAGTACAATATCTGAACAGGAGTGTCATTTGAATAGTAGTCTCTCGTCATATATTATACTAACATCGAACAGACGGGATGGCAGAATGAGTTAGAGCCTCCGTCTTCCGTGTTGGTAGATCATGGGATCGTGGGCTCGAATCCTGATCGAGTCAAACCACTAACTGAAAAATTGATTGTTGTTGCTTCCTAGCCAGGCACTTGGCATTATTAGGACAGGGCAAGGAGCAGTGGAATGAGGAAGACCAATTATTGTCCGCAATTGAAATTTCCCCTGCTTGAACAACTAATGTACCCCTCCCCCCCCCCACCCCCCCCCAAAAACCCTCGTACAATTTCTGAAAAGCATGCAGAGCCATGTGAAGAGTAGTGTCTCATAAATTTAATTAATATTGAACAGTGATGTTACACGAATAGTAGTCTCCCATATATTCCATGAACATTAAAGTACAAAATCTGGACAGTAGTCTCATACAAATAGTAGTACCTCATTTATTCACTTAATACTGAGCAAACAATACCTAGAAAGTGATGTCCCGGACGCGGTGGCCGAATCTGTAGCGCGCAAGCCTCTCGTGCAGAAGGTCGAGAGTCCAATTCCTGGGTGGAGTCAAACCAATGACTTACAAAATTGATACTTGTCGCTTCCTAGCCAGGGCCTATATGTATGTGTCCGGGTTAGCGGTCGTAACCCTGCGTCGTGCGGATTTCCCGGGTTAGCGGCGAAAAACTGCGTATGTATGTGTCGGGGTTAAACTAACTCGGCGAGCGTAAAGTCGCCTGCACTAACCCCATGCGAAAGGAGGGTTAACGGTGGGGTTAGGCACCAACTCAGGCCAAATCTATTAAATGCGACCATATTTAACAGAATTAAATACGCAATAAGTGATATTTTATCAATTTAACCCTAAATTCGGAGCGCTATTAAGGCTACCGCCACATTGGCGGCGATATTAATAGTGTCGAATTGATGAATGTAAAGTAAACAAATCGCCGCCTCCACAGCGACGTCGATATCCATACTGTCTAATGTCAAATAAAAATGGCTACCGCCGTCGCCGCCGAATCGGCGGCTATATATTAGGCCCAAATCTATTCAATGCTATCATATTTAACAGAGTTACATAGTCAAATCGTGAAATTTCATTAAATTAACCCTAAATGCGAAGCATTATTAACGTAGCAGCTATATCGGCGGCGTTATTCATATTGTCCAATTGACGAATGTAAACAAGCACACAGGGGTTCCCCAATATCTATAAATAACTGAAACGTTAGCTAACCCACACGCGCTTTGGTCACATACATCCCCCGTGACACATTTGGAACTCTGGGGTTAGCTAACCCAGCACCCTCCTTTAACCCAGGTCCGGTTAAAAATTGGCTCATACATATGGGCCCTGGTGCTCGACTTGTGATAGTTCGCACTCATGGCAACTTAACAGTGCTGCCCCCGCTGGGATACCAGGCCACCAGCACCATCATAACCCAATATCCCACTCAGTCACATTATCCTGACACTGCACCAACCAATCCTTGCCCTATCCTAGTAATGCCAAGGCCCTGGCTAGGAAGCGACAAGTATCAATTTTGTAAGACCAATGTCTTGACTCGACCTGGAATTGAACTCCCGACCTTCCGCACGGGAGGCCTGAGCTCTCCCGATTCGGCCACCGCAGCTTAAACCAAACGATCGGTTCATCAAAACTTTTCGGTGACCCGGCAAAATACTACCATTTATCATATAAAAAAGTTGGTTAAACCAAAGTCGGTTAATCCAAATTATCAGTTAATCCAAGCAAAATTGTCAGGCCCCCTGGCCACTTCCGGTCCGGTTAAACCAAACGTTTATGTGGTTATAAGGTCATCTGAGACTTTTTTATATATGATAAATGGTAGTATTTTGCCGGGCCACCGACAAATGTTTGGATTAACTGATCATTTGGTTTAAGCGAGCTTGGTTTCAATTCAATTCAATTCTTTTATTTTAACTCTCTGCAAGGTATATTTACAATAAACTGAGGTGATACAATATATGCTTACAAATTCCTGAATTATGCGACTAGTTAATGACAACTATGTCCTATTATATATATTCTTTACTGGTAATCGATTTAGTATGTATCTGGGCCATTTAATAACTAGTGATGGCGGATGTGAAAGAGAGATTAAATGGAGAATAAACATTGCCAAAACAACATTTCTAAAGATGCAGAAAGTACTAACATCTAGAGACATAAATATAAAAACAAGACTCCGACTGCTAAAATGCTATGTGTGGTCTACACTTTTATATTGCTGCGAGACATGGACTTTGAAGAAAGCAATAACAACAAAGTTTGAGGCATTTGAAATGTGGCAATACAGAAGAATGTTAAAAATTCCATGGACAGCAATGATAAGCAACGTGGAGGTCCTAACAAGAATGAAAATAAAGAGACAGATAATACAAACGATCAAAAATAGAAAAATTAAATACTTTGGCCACATGATACGACACCAGGAATCACAGAGAAGAATACTGGAAGGGAAGATAGAAGGGAAAAGACCAAGAGGGAGAAGGAGAACAACATGGATGGACAACATCACTGAGTGGACAGCAATGAGCTATGCGGAATGCGTGAGAGGAACGAATGACAGGAAGAGATGGAGGTCCATTGCAGCCAACCTTCTTCGAGAAGACGGCACCCATTGATTGATTGATGCATTGAGATGGCTTATCTTAGTTTGTTTACAGAAGTTTTTCATAGTTTTAGGGTTTCTAATCTCTACTGGTATTGAGTTCCAGATAATGGTCACTACTGAAGTATTTGTTTTCTCAGATTTAGGGAATGTGAATGTACCCTGTCTGAACACTTTGACTTATGGATACTGAATGGTATATTTCCAGGGCTCACTGAACCGCCGGCTAAACTTTCCTTGACGTCATCTGATTTACATACTCCTTTGTCTCATTCACTGTCTAGAACATCATGCATCTCATTAGCATATATTACCCACGTGTCTGGACGTCTATTAAGCATATAGGGTCGTTTTCAGAAACTGTGTACCACTTGAGGTAGTCTACTTGAAATGTATATTTCAAAGAAACCCATTATTGGAGTGTCAATATTTAGATTTCATCATTTAATCCAATAATGTGGTAGATATTTTAGATCAAAAGTAAATGTTAATATTGTGTATTATGTATCTTATTGGGATGGATGTAGCTAAATACATAGAAAATTACATCACTAATTTGTGACATTGTCAACAGCATTGAAAATAAAGTGTCACAAACTTAATGAAAACCTCTGAACAACAGCTCATTTCACTTCAAATGGTCATATACAATGTCTTCATTAAGTTGAAGACATTTATTTCTAAAAAAAAAGATTTTAAATTATGAAATAGTTAACCTTTTCTGGAGTCATTAACATTGTAACATTTTGTTTCCACTTGCAAGTACTATGAAACTCTGTATCAAACACTGAGTACAGATACAGTACAGGAACTATTTTCACCATTTGACACTCTATGCATGGACCGTTATGGTATAGTAAAAGATATATCCTGAAATTGCCCCTAAACATTGAAATTTGAGCCGAACATTTGTGTAAAATTGTTGTTTCCACTTTGATTGTTACCATGCTAATATTTTTTTGCTTTTCCCTTTAATATTCACAAATAAGACAAAACCATAGCAATGAGGTTTCAAATTATTATTACTACTGTATATAAAGCAAGTGGCATGTGAAATGTCCTAAAAATGTCAAGTTTTGTGTGGAAAATATTTGATTTTGGAGTCAGATTGGTTTCCAATCTATACTGCTATTTATTGGGTGTGACCATCATTTGACCTACTTAAAAATGCCAGAATATGTTTATTTTCAATTATTCTGATGTAAAAGGACATACACATTGAGGAAACTTGTTTATAGAACTTTTGCAGTGTTTTGATTTTGTGGTCTGATGTCACACTATTGGTACACAACTTCTGAGAACGACCCATTATATCACAGGCAAGGTTATCATTCCCCCTACTCTAGATAGGAATGCATCTTTTATCTAGATAAGATGTTTTCTAGTAGGTTACGCATGCGCTGACAATGATTTATTGGGATCAGCACAGTACAGTAACTAGTTGAACAATGCACCACAATCCCCCCCCCCCCCCCCCCCCCCCCCCGCAAACACACACACCGCCTAGTGCATTGGATATCAGTGTCCACTAGCGTTCAGACACACCCTGCTTGAACGTGATAGGCGCCAATAATACTTTATTGTAAATAGCACATGAGATCTCTTTATGAATACTCTAAAAGCCCAAACTAATGTTAGGAGTTGCCAAGAACAACTTGTAAAATATTCCGACTTTTTAGGTCTGGTTCATAAATAAATAATAGTTCAAATAAATTCTAAAATAGCTCCTTTTCATAAAACTCATATGTGAAGCATTAAGAAACCTGTTTTAATCATATTTAAATCATCCAGTTTTTTATTATTATTTTTTTTTTTTTTATTGAGGCTGTATTTATGCTGTCCACAGCATATAAGCCCGGGTACCCAGGCTTGTTTTCAATGCTGGCCAGTTGTAGTGTTGGTGTTATCTTACCACACAGTGGCTGCTGATAAGGTATTTGATTGCCTGCAGTTATTTCTATAAAGTTATTTCTATAAAGTTATTTCTATAAAGTCATTATAATAATATTCCAATTATATAAGTACCACTATAACACCTCTCTAATAATACCTAATTCATTCTATCATGTTGGTAAATACATATGCATAATATTCAAACCAAGTTGTGAAACCATGGTAGATTATGTATATTAAGTGAAGTGATAATTAATATCAGATTGTTCTAAGGTTCTACATCAAATATAACCACTGGAGATAAGAACTCTGGAAAATTATTACTGTATTGGTATATTTACATGTATTACTGAATTGAAGTCTGTTGGTATTATATATTGTATGAAAGGAGGTAAATGCTGAAACTAAGGGCAGCATATACAGTTGATGCAGACTGGTTTCTTCACCCAGACAAATAGTCTGTGAAGAATGCCACAGAATGGGTATAATAATTAAGTCACGAATTAAGTTCTGTGTGCCTGTTATGGTATGATTTACAGTTGCCAGTATCTGAGGGAGTGTTAGCACACAGGTGACAATGCATGGGGGCTGTATGTGTGTGTGTGTGTGTATGTGTGTGAGTGTTTGCAGGACCTGCCAAAGCCAGGTGTCAGGCTGGAGGTGGGAGGAGGAGTGTGTGTGTGTGTGTGTGTGTGTGTGTGTGGTGAGCCCTCCCTGCCCCACCTGGTGGCAGTTTGCTGAACTAAAGATGATAAAATATGTAATTCTCAAAGTAAAGCATGTAGAAACTTCTACTATTTTGGAGTTGTCCCAATCTAAGGGACTGGTGACCACTGGTGTTATGTAAAGATAAACAGGGTTGATACTCCCATGTAAGTGTAATTGGTGAACTTGATGGAAAAATATGTATCTGACTTGGGCTGGGTGGGTTGGCCCCCCCCCCCCACCAGGTTGGAGAGCTTACCTCGTTCGGGCTATGGTGGTTAAAGTACCTCATTCGAGTACACGTTCAATTTCGAAGGTCAAATTTCATATAGGATTAAGGTGCAGGTTCACAAATATGGTTGTGGAACACTGAGTTTTGGGAATTTTTCATATTGGAATACATCACTAGAAAGCAAAAAATTATATCTAATTTTCTGAATATTCCTAGGACATTTAGTTGGGACCGGATTGAGTAAATTAACAGTGAATATTAGGTAATAATTCAGTAGTTACAACACATGGCTACAGGACAGAACTGCTCATGATAGTACTGTGTTGGCATAGCCATAAATCCCAAACAATAGAGGAAACTCCAGTCAACCATGGGGGTATATGCTGGTCTCTGGTCCACTCATATACTTCCACTTGCCACTGGGGGAGGTCCTGTGGGGACTGTTGTACATCATTTAGATATATTTTTTGCATACCAATATATATATGCATAATACATAATTCACTGTGATTATGCATCTGATGCATAATCACCACAAAGATGGCTTGTCTTGCTGGTACAACTTTAAGAAAAACCTACCTTACATATTATTGTATTTGATTTATTTTATTGTTGGTTATCACTTTTTATTTCTATTCATATTATTTAATTGAAGTCGGGTCGGCTAAAGTCGGGTCCGGTAAAGTTTGGTCTGGTAAAGTCAGGTCAGGTAAAGTCGTGTCGGACAAAGTTGTGTCGATTAAAGTAGATGTCTACTTTTTGTGCTGGGGGGTCGGTAAGCAAACAAACAAACCAACGACTTTACCGGACCCAACTTTACTGGACCCGACTTTACCGGACCCGACTTTACTGGACCCGACTTTAGCTGGGCCTGACTTTAGCCGACCCGACTTTAGGCGACACAACTTTAGCCGACACAACTTTACCCGTCCTGACTTTACCCGACCCGACTTTACCCGATCTGGCTTTAGCCGACTTGACTTTACTTGACCCGATCCTACTTGAACCGACCTGTCTTGAACCGACCCAACTTGAACTGACCCGACATCACCCGACCCGACTTCACCCGACCCGACTTCACCCGACCTGACTTCACACAACCCGACTTGCCGGGAAGCTGGGATTCCCAGCACGGATAGGCTGCTGTCTCCTCCCACCCCAAACCCACTATCACTATTATAAATATTATACATATACCTATACATACATATATGTACATACTTATACATACATACATATACACACATATATATATACTATATATACATATATACCCATACATATGCATACATACACATATACATGCATACACATGTATACCCATGCATACACATCCATACACATATATATACGTACACCTACACACATATATATACATACAGATACATATTTATACATATATATGCAGACATATATACATATATGTATACATACATACCTATGTAGACATATATACATGAATATATACATGCATTTAAATATGTATTGTATTTAGAGATGACTGCATCACATATCTTAGAGTGGTCCTTCATCTGTCACTGCTAAGTTAATCCATATGTAGTCTGTGTCACTATCAGACTTATTGCACCAATGCAAGGGGCCTAAGCTCTGACACTTTCACCCTCAGATTTTAACCAAACACTGCCATTACCCTAAATAATATTCCATTTATATTTTATTTTTGATTATGCATGTACATGTACACATACACATACTTATAAAGTTATATGTATATAACCGCAACAACCCCCTCCACCATATTATATATAATATATACATAATATTGCAATATCAGTTGAAGAATAACTTACCAGTGTTCCTAAATGTAGGGATGACTGTGTCAAATCCATCACAATAGTAATCCATTTGCAAGTAACAACTTGACTGTTTTGTAGTGTGTGCCTTCAGAAATATGTGTGTGCAGTGCACTGTGGCACAGACCCTTATAAACCAAATCCAATCCACTCTCACACCTAGTCCAAGGGCATAAGCTGTAACACATTCACAGTCAGTGAGTGAAGCTGTCAGTGGATGTCCAACCCAGAGCTCCATTGGCAACCTGAGGTGTGAAAGCTTTCCTTGGCAGTTTTAGGTTAAAATCTGAGTCTTAAAGTGTCAGAGCTTAGGCCCCTTGCAATAAGTCTGAGAGTGAAACAGATTACACATGTGTTAATTTACCAGTGACAAATGGAGGACCACTCTACAATATGTAATGCAGTCATCTCTAAGTACAGTATGTATTAACATATATATATATATATTTATGTAGTCATATATATAGGTCTCCATATGGATATATGTGTACATATATGTAGATGTGAATGCATGTATATATGTAGAAATAGATATACATAAGTGCATGTCATATTTATATATGTATATACACATAGGTATATGTATATTTATATGTATACACGTATGTATGTGTACATGTATATTTATATCTATATCCATAGATATATGTATATTACATATGTATATACATGTATATGTAAATCTAAAAATAATGCCAATAATAATTAAAATAATAAGGTAATAATAATGACAATAATAATGATAATAACGATGATAATAATAATAATGATGATAATAATAACGACAATGAAATGATAAAAATGGCAAAAATACTTTACGTTACCCGACCTGACTTTACCCGACCTTACATACCGTTTTAAATGCGATAAAGTCTTTATTAATATATGTATATGTGTGTATATATGCATATAAGTATATATGCTGTCACAACAATAAAATAAATCAAATACAATAATATTTAAGGTAGGTTTTTCTTAATGTTGTACCAGCAAGACCTTTGTGGTGATTATGCATCGGATGCATAATCACAGTGAATTATTTATTATGCATATATATATTGGTGTGCAAAAAATATATCTACATGATGCACAACAGTCCTCACAGGACCTCCCCCAGTGGCAAGTGGAAGTATAAGAGTGGGCCACAGACCAGCATATACCCCCATGGTTGGCTGGAGGTTCCTCTATTGTTTGGGATTTATGGCTATACCAACATAGTTCTATGATGGGCAATTCTGTCCTTTGGCCATGTGTTGAAACTACTGAATTATTTCCTAATATTCACTGTTAATTTACTCAATCCGGTCCCAACTAAATGTCCTAGGAAGATCCTGGAAATTAGATATAATATTTTGCTTTCTAGTGATGTATTCCAATATGAAAACTTTCCAAAACTCAGTGTGCCATAACCATATTTTTTAACCTGCTAACTAATCCTATATAAAATTCGACCTTCGAAATTGAACCGGGGGTCGAATGAAGTATTTAACCACCATAGCCCGATCGAGGTAAGCTCTCCAACCTGCCCACCCCCTGGCTCCCCCACCACTGACTGGAGGGGTTCAGCCAATGAAATGCCATGTGACTCTCTCTGACTGAGGAGATTCCCAGCAACTGTGTACCTGTATTTTGAATGTGTTCCATCTGAATAAAAGAGCTGGGAAGGGGGTGTGGCAGGCAGATGACCTGGAGACAGCACAGCAGGAGGAGCCAGCCACCCCTCCCTACTAGACTTTACCACACTTAATTTCTGTTGGGTTGATATTTCTTGGAGCAGATATAGTAAGCAGATATAGTAAGCAGATACAGTAAGCAGATCATCGCTTGAGTAATATCATACATTAGTGCTTTCCGGCCTCCACACACAGAAGTTAGGGTTCTATTTCCTATAAAGATTCTAGCGTGTAAAATACCGCTAGTTAACAAACTGACGGAGAGTATTGTCATGATGCTTACTTAACTTTACTTATTAAACTGGAAGATATGAAAAAAACTCAAAACCAAAATGATTATGCAACATTAATCGCAATCAATCAATCAATCAAAGTTGGTTGTGCCTTATTCAGTAACCTGCCTGTCTCTCTGCTTGTTTCTTCAGATGCAGGCATGGCTACCTCCGTCCTCCCCCGCCCCCTGCCCCTCCTCCGCCCCCGGCCCCTCTCCCGGGACGGCCCCCGCCCCCAGGACGGCCTCCGCCCCCGCCCCCTTCTCATGCTCCGCCCCCTTCCCCGGCCCCGCCCCCAGGACCCACTCTGCGGGCCCTTCCGCAGCACCCCCTGTGAGCGGTAGCCATAGCCTCGTTCCTGCGCCCTCTGACGTCCGGCTCAACCTGGGTGACCTGAACGCCGTCCTGCACCTCGAGAGGTCAAGGTCACGCCAGCAGACGCGCCGCGCCGCTGTCCGGTCTGCGCAGGCGCGCCTGGTGAAGCTGTGGCCACATGAGCGACAGGGCCAGACTGGCCCCATGGACACCGTCTCACTTCCCAACTTCAGCGGGCCTCACACCCGAACCGGAAGTGACAATGAGCGGGCGGCGTCGCAGCGTACCCAGTCGGCTGTGACTGTGCCAACGGTGGCGAAAGTGAAAGCGAAGCAGAGTACCAGGATCTGTGTCCGTGTTCAGAGCGCGTTGAGTGAGGGTTCCGCTAGGGGCACCACTGTGCGGACCCTTTGTCGTCAGTGCTGCGAGGTCCTCGGGCCGGACTGCTGCCACCAGTGTGCCAAGATCGAGCGTCGCCGGAAAGAGATGAAGCGCTATGAGGAAGTCTTCCCTGATTTCCTGACGGCTTCCAGCATCATCGACAAGAATAACGATGGCGGAGTTGATGATGATGTCATTGTCACCACAGCTATTGTCCTGCAGAAGTACGTTCCGGACACAGACTTGGACCACGCGCAGAATCTCCTGGTGCAGGGTGTGATTGCTGTGCCACACTTCAAGGAGACCCTGGTGCACCTCAAGGAGGAAGGCATGCGCAGGAAGCTTGAGAATGAGGTGCGGCGGAAAGCCATTGAGAAAGCCGCTTCCAGGAACCAGCTTGGCACATACAAGTTCATCTCGAGCATCTGTGACCTAAACCAGAAGATTGCTTCGAGTCGAGAGGCGAAGACGACCGCTTCTGAATTGCGTGGCGTCCCGAAGCCAAACTTTCTGAAGGAATCAGGCGGCCTGCGCACCAAGTCCAAGATGAGCTTCACTGAGCTTGTTTGTCCCATGTTTATTTCGCCGAAGCATTTGAAACTGAAGCCGGCCGGCTTTGTCGCCAACTACGAACCACCTCTAATGCCTTGCACCTCCCAGAATGTTGAGCCAACCTTTTTCGCTGGCAACGATATACCTTACAAGCTCCCTGAACGCCTGCCACATAAACTACTTGACTCCGATGAGGGATGATACAAGGGCCTGCTTGTCTTATTAGATTCATTTCCAGTATTATTTTGTTCACTTTCATATCCTTGAGATTTTTTCATAATTAAAGATGTATAATCCGATGGTTTTGAGTTTCTGTCATTTTCTGAGATATGTATATTAGGTTGATCGTTATAATCGACCATATTTTAGTGTGAAGTAACTTTTATTTTAAATGGCAAACTTTTGAGATATTTGAAGTGCAAGCATAAAAGATTATTTTGGCAAGCACCCCAAAACTCTGACACCATAGGCTTCTGCACTAACAGGTTCTATTAAATTATGCCCTTCTATATGGTGAGAGATGTTTGATAAGTGTACAGGTGTAGCAGGAAATCGCAAACCCCTGGAAATTGCACACCCTGGGGTTTGAGATTTCCTAGGAAATCTCAAACCCCCCCTGGAAATCACATCTCCCCTAGATAAAAGATTCACCGGGTACTTGTAGTACAATGGTGGAGACCAGCCTTATATAAATACGGGCGAAAATAGCGTTAGTATGGAACAACAAGTAGAATGCCTGGCACCATTGTCAAATGGTTACTTATATCAGAACAGAGTTGGTGAATGAGAGAGAATGCAAAAAGACAAGATGGCGGCCAGAGAACGCCGTCGATTTCACTTTTAAATCTGATTAAACTAGATATTATATTATATTTTTCAACTCAAAGGTAGCGGGCTATCAATAAGACGTATGTAAAGAATAAATGTTGCTTCTTAGATTGTGAAATTAGGCTCTCAATTCATTGACCCGTTTTTTCGACAGCTTTTACATAGGGTTGGTTTGCACCCCTACTGCAGCAGTACTGGGTGAATCTTGTATCTACATCCCCCCATGCTTTGTAGCATTTTGTAATACCGACCCACCCACGGGGAGGCTTAAGACTAACGCATGTAGATATATATACAAATACATAAACAATACTCTTACTGTAAACATGATTTCACCAAAATCCAGCAAACGGAAACGGAAATAGCACTGTATGGGCGCTGCCATTTGTAAACTCGTACCGAGAAACCGAGAAAAATCCACCAAACGGAAACGGAAATCGCCATTCGGTACGGAGCAAGCAGGATGGACGACAACAATTGGCCTAATGATGCTCCGTCGCAGAGTAGCACACGTTGAATCGAAGAACAAGTACACTGGTCCCTCCCCACAGACCTTCCTTATATGGTGTGATGACGTCACTGGGACCAGTGTATGTGTTCCTCCGTGCTACTCTGCAGCGGCCCTGTCAAGGCATTCAGTCCATAGGCCCAATTGAAGGTATTCGGGGTCAGCTATTGGTTAATAATATATCAAAACAAATGCCTGCTGCCATAGAATTTGCCAATACGTGCAGTTCAAAACTTAGATTTTATTCAAAACTAAAAGAAATAAATAACAATTTGGCATAAACATGGGTGCACAAATGAAATATTAATAGTTTACTTCGCGGAAACGATGGCCATATTCGGGTCACCCCAGTTGTTGTTTTGGGGAGTTTTCAGTCGCATTGGTGTGCTGAACGCTGCAAATCTGCAGCACTGAATGGGCACCACTGAAAGCAGTCCCATGTGGTTGATAGAATTTCAAATCGAACACCGCGAGTGGAGTAAACAAAAATCATAAAATACTTTGCTGTAGTTATATCGGTGGGTCGGTCTTAAGCATTGCTTATTCATATTATTCAATTAACACACTAGTAAATAATGGTTCATTGAGATATTTGGTGCATGCACAATAAGAATTTGGAATATTATAATGGTTCTATTTACTGTATGCAGTGACTGAAGTTGGAACTAAAAAGGCCATTTTGCTAACGACATTGCTTACATTTCCGATCCTGAAATTGAGTGATAATACCAGGATATTGCTGCACCTCTTTACCTAGCCTGGTCCCCTGGCCTTTGTTTCAACAGAGGTCGCCACCTAGTGGAAAACACGGGTATTGGAACCCAACTACTCTTTACCTGAGAAGGGTCCACAGCATCTTCCATACGACCGTCACGGTGGACGTGCGCGAGTTGGTTTAGCAGGTTTTTTTTGACTAAATACACCATAAATCGAAGGAATCTTATGGAATTATTTTAAGGGATTGTTTGTTAATATGCTTAGTTTATTTTGTTAAAGTTTTGTAATTGATAAATATATCAGTTAAATGTGTTAGAGTGATCATTAGTTAGAGTCCTTGAACCTAGTATTAGCCAACAGTACATCATTAGTTAAGCCGTGTTCACACGGGGAATGTAAATCGATTCGTAGAAAGCGACTTGCCTAGTTCGCCTCACATTTCCCGTGTGAACGGACGTCTGAGGCGGATTAGGGCTGATTCGACTCACGTGATGCGGATCCTGTAAACCACCTAAGCGAGGTAGTCTACGTGAATCGATTCCTGTGATGCGGATAATTTTGCCCGTGTGGACGCAACCGACTTACGTGATGCGGACTAAGCACGTCGATATATTCTATAATTTGGTCTATGAAACTGCTAGATGTGCACATATATTTTTTTCATCATTTATTTTTAGGGTTTCACTGCCCAGCAGAAGTTTTGACCGTTCCAAACCAATACGATTCATTAAATACATATCTAGGTCGAACCCACACTCTCTGGTGCCGCATCGTCGAACCCAAAATGGCGCTGGTTAGTCTGTACTTGCTCATGCGCAGATATCCACTTCCGCATTAAACCGATTAAAAGCACGGCCCGTGTGAACGCGAAACACTTTCGGTCTAATTCGCCTCACCTGATTCGATTTGTCTGATTCGCCTCACATTTTGCCCGTGTGAACACGGCTATAGAGTGCTTGAACCTTGAACCTAAGTTTTGTAATTGATAAATATATCAATTAAATGTGATGTAGAATATCATTAGTTAGAGTGCTTGAACCTAGTATTAGCCAACATTACACAAATGCTAAGTTACATTCAATCCCTCCTTGTTTCAAGTTGCACAGCCACATAAAAACATTTATTCATGAATACTCAGCCTGGTTTGATGGAGCATATAAATTCTCTATGTCAATGGGGTACCATTTTGCTTATCAGCACCATTACATCTCCAGTGGATGCACGCTCTCTTTCCCAATATTAACTGTCAGAAGCTGACACGGTCCTTTCATTAAGTATTAATAAATAAAAGTGACGATACTGAATTCACCAACAAAACGTAACAAAAAACCCGGTTTGCCTCAAAAGAAGACATCTCCAGAAATGAATGGCGCAGGAGCATATGAAGTTTCGGCTCTGTCGGACGATGACCTCAGAGCTCAGTTGAAGGACCATGGAATCAACCCTGGACCCGTCTTAGAGTCGACACGCCGGGTCTACGAGAAGAAGCTGTGGCGCATACTGGAGGAACGTGTGCACAGCGAGGCGGTGCAGGTCGATTCACCAACACCTATACCCGAACCAGAACCACTGCCGCCCGCCGTGCCACCAGCACCACTGATAAAGCCGGTGTTCAGTGACCAAGATGATACCACTCTCCCCACCACTCCTACGACGGACCACACCTACTCCAGCTGTGCCACTCCACCAATCATTGGACCCAGCGGCGCGCCACCTGCTGCCAAGCACATTCCGCGAGGCCCTCCCACACCACCTCGGAACATCGTCAATCACACTCCACACCCAGTTGCCATCACCTCTTCGTCCAGCCTCCCCACCACCACAATCACCTCCTTTTCCACGCACAAGAACAAGAACACCATCACCAACAGGTCAGTCTCCCCACCCCGTGTGCCCACGCTCACCGAAACCGACAAGGACCCCAAGTCCAGCGACGATGAGTCCGTTGACACACACCCAGCAGCCGCAGCCCAACCAGCCCCCCACTCCAAATACCCCACCAAGGCTGACTCTTGGTCCAAGGTAGTTCGAAAGAACAAACGCAAGACGCCCACAACCGCTACACCTCCACAAACCAAGTACCACGGTGATAGCCGCCGCCCCAAGAGGTTCCTTGCCCTCTTCCTCTTCAATGGCAAGTTAGAAGACACGCTGAAGGAACTCGACAAGTTCGATCGCACCCAAGGCACTACCCCTCTCTCCCTGGATAAATACCCTGACCACCTCGTCATTGGTGCCAAGACACAGGTTTCCCTCGACAGACTCCGAGCCTCAACAACTTTTACGGAGATGCGTGGATCAGCCAAGACGCACCACTATGTCATCTCTGGCCTCCACCCACGCATAAACCCCGCCGACCTGATAGGACGACATTCCATTGTCAGCGCCTCCCGGATAAAGAAGGGAGACATTGCCACTTACTGTGCCAATGTCTTCACTGACCATCCAATAGACACCACTTGCCGGCTTGACTGTGGAGCCTATGGTCTCCTACGAATCGCCACTCCTCACCTCAGACCAACCTTTTGCACCACCTGCCAACAATACGGCCATTACAGGCACGAATGCAAAGCCACTGCCGCTGTCTGCGCACGCTGTGCCGCTCCGGGGCACATTGCCGCTAACTGTGAGGCACCCGTCAGGTGCTCTGCCTGCAAAGGTAATCACAAAGCCAAGAGTACACACTGCCCAGTGCGCATCCAGCTGTGGAAGCGGCTAAACCCACCCCTACTTCCCGCTCCTGCCTGCCCCACTCCCCCCACCCAACCTGAGGCCCCCCCTACTGCTGCCCTGCCTGTCCAACCTGATGCCCTCCCTTCCACTGCCCCTCCTTCTCCCTCTGCTTCCTCCTACCCACCCCTCACGACCACCAACGCATTGTCCCTCCACCCCAGCCCTGCCCCTCTGCCCCCCTCACTCCTCTCCCTCAACCTCACTGCCCCCAAACCCAAGATCTGCCACCCCTACTCCTCCCACCCACAGACCAGATCCATCTCCACTCAAACTGTAGCCACTGCTGACTCCTTTACCCAAACCACCTTCCCCTCCACACCAAGCGACCCCCCTGCCTCCGACCCAAATCCCACCCCTATATTCCTCCACATTCTTAATACATCACTTTCCAGAATAACACCCAGTATCTCAGTTGAGGCCCTAGCCTTCGGCTTAATTAACTGGCTCCAAGTCGACTCCAACATCCAGCATCTCCTTCCGCATGTCCCAAAAGACCTGCCAGCTTCTTTTTGTGCCGCCCTGACAGCTCAAAATGGAGGTACACAATAATGCCCCCACCAGCCCGCACTCCCATCCCCGTTCCACTAACAACTCTTTAACCATTCTCTCCTGGAACTGTGCCGGACTGAAATCCAAAATGGCTCTTCTTGGCAACACCTTAAAGAGAGAGAAAATTTACGTCGCACTTCTCCAAGAAACCTTCCTCATCGATCCACCCCATATCAAAGGCTACACCACATACCACATCCCCGCAGTAAGACGCGCAGCAGCAGGCAGACCCTCAAGAGGAACCACCACATTCGTAAGCAACCACATCCACTCCACCAAGATCCCACCCAACAGATTCAACCCTCATGCTGACACCCTTCGCATACGTCTCCACCTAGCACACTCCGTCATGGATGTATACAACATTTACAACCCTGTCAACACTACTTATACTCTAAACCACATCTTCCGGGCCCTCGGCAACGGCACAGATCACCAGGTTGTCATGGGAGACTTTAACACCCACCACTCCTCCTGGGGACGCAACAACATCGATTCCCCTCGAGGCTGTGTCCTCCTAGCAGAGATCCTCGACTCAACATCCCATTCTATCCTCAACGATGGCTCGCCTACCTACAGGGCAAGCATATCAATCGATCTCTGTATCACCGACTCCTGCCTTGCAGCCGCAGCTTCCTGGGAGCTCACAACACTATACTCAGACCACCACGCAGCTCTCCTCCACACCAATGCGCCCAAAGTCACCCACCCCCCACCATCACCCAGATTCAACCTAAACCACGCGGACTGGGCAACCTTCAACCTTCGTCTAAAAAACTTAATAGATCTGAACCCACCAAGCACATGTGATGAGTTCACAACACTCACTTACCAAGCAATGACAGACACCATAAAGCAAACCATCTCCTGTAATCACACTGGCCGCACCACCTCCAATGCAATGAGGAGAGCAAAAAGATTCTGCAACAAACTCCTCTACAAGCTACGCACGAACCCCAACCGAGGCACTGAGAATCTCGTTAAAATAGCCACCAGTTGGGCCAAAGATGTCGAGCTTGCCGAATCAGACAGGAAGTGGAAACTCTGGTGTACCAAAATAAACTCTCACACCACCTCCAGACAACTCTGGCGCAAACTTAACAGCATCCAGGGGAGACTCACCACCCCCCCCACTCTACCCACACCCTGACCAAATTGCAGCAGAACACAACAAAATGTTCACGGACAGAACAGACCCTGCAATCAACCTCCCTTGTGCCCACCAACAAGCGCTCACCAGGAACTCCACCTGGAGAGCCGACCTCATAGACATTTCAACAGCCACACCATCCACCCATAATCTTGACACCCACCTGACCAGGGCTGAGCTTGACCGAGCCCTAGGCAACACCACAAAGAAGACAACCTCGGGAGCCGACGGAGTCCCTAACACTGCATGGACAAAGTTATCTGCCACTAACAGGGAAACTCTCCTCCCCCTCCTCGACAATATCTTCTACAATGCGGACATACCCCAATCTTGGAAGGATGCTGATATCATCCCCATCCCCAAGAAAACCCCGGGCGAAGTCAGACCCATCTCCCTTCTCCAATCCCTCGGGAAGGTTAGTGAAAGAATTGTCCTCGCCCGTCTCCAGATGGTCACAGAAGACCCCACCACTGGCCTACCTGAGGAGGTCATCGGCTACCGAGGAGGACGAGGCACTCAGCACGCCGTCGCCACCCTCATTGAGAGCATTTCCTATGGCCTTGGTACTGGACATGAAACTGCAATCATCTTCCTTGACCTCGAGAAAGCCTTTGAGCTCATCGACCACAACGTGGTACTGACATCAATGGCTGATCTTGGCATTGCCGGCCGGCCTCTTGCATATCTCCGAAATTACCTCCAGAACAGGCGAGCCAGAGTATGTGTCCAAGGCACCTCTTCTCCCTACCTCAAACTAAAAAATGGCGTCCCCCAGGGTGCAGTGCTCAGCCCCCTCCTCTTCAATGCAGTGATGGCATCTCTCGTTAGGAGGCTTAAACAAGACCTAGCCACCCGAGAGATCACAGACACAACCATAGTCTGCTACGCAGATGACATCGCCATCACCTGCTCCCATGCGATCAATGCACAGGATCTCGCTGAGCAGGTGCTCCACCTGGTAGGAAACGCCTGCCGGGACCTTGGACTAAAGATCTCCCCCACCAAGACCAAGATCATGCACATGTTCAGAGGTCAACCACTTCACCCCCTCTACCTAGATGGATCCCCTATCGAATGGGTCTCCACCTTCGACTACCTAGGTATCCGTCTAGACCGAGACCTGAACATGAGAGCCCTCTGCCGCCACTTGGCCACCAGAATGACCAACAGACTCCTCCTCATGAAGAGGATCTCCGGCTTCTCCTGGGGCGCCCCGGACAGTGTACTCGGACGCTTCTACCGCCAGGCAGTCCGCTCCCTCTTCGACTACGCTGCGCCCACACTCGCTCTCACAGCCCTCGGGCTTGACAACCCCCAAACTCAACTACCCAAGAACAAGATCTTTTTGAACGAGTTCCGGAAACTTGAGAACATCCAACACCGGGCTGCCAGGCTTGTCCTCCGTGTTCCCGGCACCACCAGGATCGAGATCCTCCTCCTTGAATCCGGCCTCCCTCCCCTCCACCTCCGAGGCAAACAACTTCTCACCACCCAACTCACAAGAACCCTTTCCTCAGGCCTTTCAACAACAATCCGCAGAGCCGCGGCCTACCTCCGAGATGGGACCCGCGGTCACCCTCACATCTCCTACCGTCTCAAGAACGCCATCACCTCCCTCAAGGACTCCCACGGACTCCACATTGCAGACTTCGCCCTGAGCCCTCTCAAGCCACCTTGGGTTTCCATCCCAGTGGAAACCCGAACCACCAACCTAGTTGCTGCCAAGGCGGCTTACACCACCCCAGAACTCCACTCCCTGGCTCTTGAGGCCATAACTCAGGCGAAGGTGGAATTTCCTCTCGCAAAGACTGTCTACACCGATGGCTCCCTTAACCCAACATCAGGTAGAGCAGGAGCCGGAATCTTCATCCCCTTCTCCAACACAAAGAACACCACCAGGGTGTCAGACTTTGCTTCCACTCTCGATACCGAGCTCGCCGCCATTCACTTGGCCCTCGAAGACCTCCACAACTCAAGTGCCATCATCATTACCGACTCTCTGAATGCCATCAAAGAGATCGCCCACCCAAATGCCCGACACTCCCTTGCCGACGCAATCCATATTAAAATCTTCATCAGACATCAGGCACACCTCAACACAGTCCTGCTATGGGTCCCCTCGCATATAGGACTGTATGGTAATGACCAGGCCGACTATGCCGCTCTAGCTGGTGCCAACCGAGCAGACGTAGAGACAGCCATCCTTCCATCCATCACCAAACTGGCCGCCGCCGCTTCTCGAGCCACCACCAAACTCTGGGAACGAGCCACACAGAAGGAACAAGTACGGAACCCTTATTCAATAAGCTGGCTCTGGTACACCCTGGTCAGAACGAACATCCCCCATCCAGTCGGCCTTCCTGCTTCTACACAAGTCGCCATCAACCGCTTCAGGACTGGCTACCGCCGTTGGATTGATGTCCCCAACCTCCAGCGCTGTCCCTGCGGAACTAATATCTTTAATGTGGCCCACATACTCGCCTCATGTGGTGCCATCGACAGATCTGCCATCAGCGACTTCATGGAGGATGCTGACCGCCAACTCAGTGACAATAGGGCCGCTCTGGCTATCCTCTCCAGGATTTCCAAGTCATCCTGGAACACACTTGCGCGCTTCTACCGCCAGAATGCAGACATCATCAACACTGTCGGTCGACCAGTTCATGACATCGGGGACTAGCAGGCCCCACCTCATCGCCATAGCTGACTTGGTGCCACTACTAACTAACCACTCATTTTCACTGCAACAAACAGGTAACCCCACCCTCTGCCTAACTAATCCCATCCTCACTTCACTTCTTCCTCTGGCCTTGGCCGGACTTACGGTGCATACCGGTGGGTCTCGAGGGACTGAAGTTTGGATCCTGGTCGAGTCAAACCAATGACTTATAAAATGGGTACCTGTTGCTGCTAGGCGCTTGGCGTTATGAAATCAGGACAGGGACTGGGCGCACAGTGTCAGGATAATGTGACTGTGTGGGACATCGGGCCATGGCGCCGGCGGCCTGATTTCCCAGTGGGGCAGCACTATAAAGTCGCCATGAGTGCGCGCTGTTACAAGTCGGTGCACGTCCTGGTATGGCCTAGGGTCTTACTGGGGTGTAAAACTACACCAACCACCCAGCCTCCCCCGGCCCTCTCAGAGGACTGTGGTTGGACTCTTAGGCTGCCTTGTTCCTCCTCCGCCCCCTCCCCCCTACCCCTCAATTCCTCTGATCACTACACACCGGAACCCAACTCCCGACCACATGGGACTGCTTTCAGTGGTGCCCATTCAGTGCTGCAGATTTGCAGCCTTCAGCGCACCAATGCGACTGAAAACTCCCCAAAACAACGGGTCCACAGCGACGAAAGGAGCAAAAAAACGGCTGACCACTTGCAGGGTTGAGCATACCCTTGCAGGATGAGTTTCCCATTCTTTAAGTCCTGATATTGTGTGATTTAAACAGAAGTCGATGTTGATAAATTAAAAATATACTTCAAGCACTTTAATCTGTGCAAAAGATACATATATATGTGTAAATATGTGTGAACAAGAAACTACTAAAATAATAATGTGATCTTTCCATAATTTTAGCCAATCAGAGCTGTTCTTTTCGATTGCAAATGGCCGCTCCTTATGGGGGCCGCCATTTGCAATATGTTATACGACCATCGTTTCGGTGGAATAAAGTAATAATAAAGTAATAATATTGCATTT
This sequence comes from Branchipolynoe longqiensis, assembly GCA_030323885.1. NCBI lineage: Eukaryota > Metazoa > Annelida > Polychaeta > Phyllodocida > Polynoidae > Branchipolynoe > Branchipolynoe longqiensis. Next base: position 2,121,596 of record CM059189.1, read on the forward strand.
GTGCACCATGTTTATGCCAAATTGTTCTTTATTTCTTTTAATTTTGAGTACAAATTTGATTGCAGCGAGCATTTGTTTTGATATATTATTAACCAATCGCTGACCCCGAATACCTTTGTAGCGGAAACAAGTTCAAACGAGTTCAACCGTGGCTGGTTGGGTCACAGCCGTGGCTGGTTGGGTAGCAGCCATGGCTGGTTGGGTCGCTCCGTAGAGCGCTGAATATGCTTATGCTTTACCTGGCCTTCAGAATGGCCACAGTGGTGACATCTGTGAATAAAGGCTGTTTTCAGCTCGTGTGCACACTGAATTATGAACTGGACTATCCCAAAGATGTCTTCATTAGGATAAAGACTGCCAATTATGGAGGGTTTGCGATTTCCAGGGGGATATGTGATTTCCTATGAAATTCCCCCCCCCCCCTCCCCCCACATGCCCATATATGGCATGGTGGTTTGCGATTTCCTAGGAAATCACAAGTGGGGATTTGCGATTTACAGGGTTTTCGAATTCCTGCTACACCTGTATCTAAGTTGGATATGTATTATGAAATCTAGATAATTGTCAGGTTTAGAAAATTTGATGTTTTCATCGGACTATGCAGCTTTAACGAAGCACATTATAATAACCACAATTAAAGTTGCATAGTCTGATGGTCTTGAGCTTCTGACATTTTTCTGAGATAAGTATATTAACTTGATCATTATAATCTACCTTAATTTAGTTTGAAGTAACTTTTAATTGAAATGGCTACCTTTTGAAATTCAAACATGTGAAAATAATGTTGGCAAGCACATCAAAACTCTGATACCATAGCCTTCTGCACCAACAGGTTCTATTAAATCGACTCAGTATTCCCTTCTATGTGGCAACACATACTTAATAAGTGCATCGGTATCTCGGTTAGATATGTTGAATCAAATCTAGATAATTGTTTTGATTTGGAAAATTTGATGCTTCATCGGACTATGCAGCTTTAAGGACAATCTAATTGGCGATGCAAGGGGCCATCCAACATTTTCAATATTTTCACAGTTGTGCAAATAGTACAACTTTTCCAGACTCTCCCTCTCCAACAAAATAGTATGCATCAACATTTTATCACAGAACATGACAGTGGCGTTAATTTATCAACATTTAATTAAGTCAGAAAAGTCATACATGACTGGCAGCTTCCTGTTGTATGACCATTGCCAATGTAAACTTTGGATAACCCATTATTTTGACATTGTAATGAATATTGTCAGAGGAAATGTCATCACTGGTACTTGTAACATTTACTAGACAACTTTCTAAATTGCACATATTCTCCTAGTTACTCCCGCAGGACTATCTCCAGGACAGGGCTGCTAAAGAACCCGATAGAAACAATAAACTAGATCACGGTTCCGACTGCGCATGCGCTGAAAGCGGCGTTGGGAGCAAAGCAACGGCGTACGGCCATTGAGTTTGCCTATACGCGCAGTGAAAAGCATCAGTTTTATTCAAAATTAATAGAAATCCAAAACCCTAACCTTATCAATTTAATATAATCTTTTTGTTAAACATGTTTTCTGTATGTGTTCCAAGCGGTTTGTCTCTAGGTGGTGTGGTTTTATCAATATTTTACTTTTTCTGTATGGAGATTGCTCACTGCCATTGACAATGCATTGAGTACTCTGGCTATGGCTCTAACACTAGTCTGAGTGCCTAGATCTTTCTAAATCTAAATGCACATGGCATAAGATGTGCTGATTATATTGATGTAAATGCAATGCTGGATGAAAGATTAATATCTGAATTTATTATATATATTTTTTTAGTTGGTATTCTATGTTTCAAACAAGAGCTGAGATGAGCTGAAACTAGCACATTTCATAGCTGCACCCAGTGTATTAGCATGTGCCATATGCTTTTGGGGGGGTTGTTTTGCTCTGATGCATCCCACAATGCACTGCGCCGCTGGAACCGTGATGTAGTCTATTGTTGGAAGGCTGGGCTATGGAAATAACGACATCATTTTGCTACCTAGTAGATACATATATTGTTCAAATGCCTATCTACCATATATCCTGCTAATGATTAGAGTGAATAATTGATTAAATAATATTAGATTAATAGACTTTAAAAGTTGAACCAAGAACCTTCAGTGGCCGCCATCTTGCCTTTTACATTCGTTCAAAATTTCATCAATTCTACCCCAATATTGATAAACATAAACGACTGGAACCAGGGTCTCAACGTCTTGTTTAAATCAGGGGTCCCAGTGACACAACATTTTTAAATGCCTAAAAAAACAAAGGGGATCCAGGGGCATGCCCCCCCCCCCCCAGACATGAGTTAAAACCTACAATTAAAATGGTGCAATCTGGCACCTACTTGGATTCCGACTGTTTTAAGACTTTAAGACTAACAAATAATTAAAGTAACAGTTTCTTTTGTGGACAGGTTTCTGCCCCCCCCCCCCCCCCTCTTGATTTGGAAACTTAGTGTTCGCTGAAATCAGAAATTTCGCTGAGAAATGGGATCCCTGTTGAATACTGCTTTAGTTTTTGCTCAGGTTTAGGCATAGTTATCATTCACCGTTTCTATGGGTAGAGATGAATAGTTCATCTAGAGTCCCCCATGTCCATGACGATAGACACTGTAAGCCTAATAGTAATAGGCCTACCTCGTGACTTTTCAGGTAAGATCCACCATGTTTTGGATATTATTATTTATTTTATGTACTTTGCTGGTTACATGGCTTTGTTACTGCTGTTGATAAACAAATGAAAACTGACTTTCCTACTCACCAAAACAACAACATTCTAAAGGTATTTGTTTGTTTGTTGTTATTTTACATCCTAGCAACATCTAATGTCATATCAGGACGGGTACCGACTTGTGACAGTGTGCACTCATGGTGACCTTATAGAGCTGCCCCACTGGGAAATCAGGCCAGCAGCACCATGACCCGAAATCCCACTCGGTCACATTATCCTGACACTGAGGCAACCAGTCCTTGGCCTATTCTACTAATGTAGAGCGTCAGGCTAGGAAGCGACAATTATCAATTTTTAAGTAATTGGTTTGACTCGACCAGGGTTCAAAACCATGAACCCATGGATTCAGATCCCCTGATCTCCCAAAACCAAAACAGGATACGGACGCTCAACTCATTCGGCCATCCCGTCTGGTAAGTTCAAATGGTGAAGTCATTTCATCTCCCTGACGTGTCGTTTGATATTCTCATGCCCACCCCCTGGAATGAACACTGTCTTGGCTCAATTCTTATCCTAGATAAAATATTCACCTCCAGATGGGGTGAACGACAACTAAGCAACAACTGCTTTGGTGGTGGTATTGCAATGTAAACAAATCCTAGTTTCAGTGAGCAGTATGACTGATCATGGGTATGCAGGTATTGCAATACCTCAGGGAGTTTGACGCCCCTGCCCTGCAGAGTTGTAAACCACTGCCTTGTGGTACAGGTTCTTGACAGAACCGAAAGCTAAGGGAGCAAACCCTGAACAGAAAACCATGTCACTGTGGCAGCATCAAGGGCGGTTTATGTATGGAACTCCCAAATCTCCCGACCAGCCACTGCATGGACAAATAGTTTTTCACCTGTCTGGACATGTTCTTGCCGGTGTGAGACCTCTATTTGCTCTCCGAGAGAGTGCCGCTGGTAACTTGCAAAAGCCAGCAGCACTTCAACACTTTTGCAGGCAGCTTTCATGAAATGTAAATGGAGAGCGGCAGTCAAGTAATGAAAGCAATCTTTGTCGCATCGCGACTGACAGCATGATGATGATGATGATGATGACTGATCAATATTGGCAGAGTTGATGAACTGCAAGAGAATGCCACCATACCAAAATAGCAGTAGGCCTACTGGATTGTCTCCATTCAACTTTTAAAGTCTATTATTTAAATGATATAATAAATTCTACCTTCTAAAAGTAGCAGGCTACGAATGATAACCATGTAAGCAGTATATTTAGAATTTTAGTGGTTTGTTTGAGTTTTACGTCCTGGCAACATCTAAGGTCATATCAGCATGGGTACCGACTTGGGATAGTGCACACTCAATACAACTTTATAATGTTGCCCCACTGGGAGACCAGGCTGCCAGCACCATGACCTGATATCCCACTGAGTCACATTATCCAGACACTGAGCTAACCAGTCCTCACCCTATCCTAATAATTTACGAAACTGGAGACCGAGAAGTATGTAATGGGTTGTTTATTTTCCAGAAGGGTTCATATACAGTATCGATAACCGTCAATCAGAAACCAGCAAATCCCTCTCCCTGGACAATCAGCTCAATGGATAAATCGGCGGGACTCGAACCCTCAACCCTGGCAATGAGTCTTATAGGTGTGGGTGGGTAGGTGAAGAAATGCGTGGAGGTTGCTTGGATGGAAGCGTCTGCGGCAGTTATGGTCGGGTTTTCGAATTATGAGTCTCGTTGTGGTGGTTGTCGGTGGCAGAACGGTAGCGCCCCCTGGTTTTTGATGGAGGAAGCTTGTATGCGACTTGCAGTTCGGCCATCTTTCTACAGGGGGCACCACCGTAGCGGGCTGAACTGCATGCAGATTCGAACCCGTGTCTTGTGCTAGTTCAAGGTATCATTGAGTTCAGAGTGTCCCGTCTCCGCCATAAATTACTGTTGTTAGAGTAACATCCACAATGCTTAGCGCCAGGCTAGGAAGCGACAAGTATCAAGTTTGTAGCGTTCTCTGTGGCGGAGTGGTTAGAGTGCCTGACCTTTTTCTAGGTCAGACTCCTAATCTGAGGGTCGGCGGTTCGATTCCCCATGCCCCCAGCTCTGCCAATTTGGATTTCCACACTGTGTATAACTTACAGCGTCATCAAAGGCCCGTTGCTCTCATACCATGTCTATAGCCGTGTTCACAAGGGCAATGTAAATCGATTCGTAGAAAGCGACTTGCCTAGTTCGCCTCACATTTCGCGTGTGAACGCACGTCTGATGCGGATTAGGGCTGATTCGACTCACGTGATGCGGATCCTGTAGACCACCTAAGCGAGGTAGTCTACGTGAATCGATTCCTGTGATGCGGATAATTTTGCCCGTGTGGACGCAACCGACTTACGTGATGCGGACTAAGCACGTCGATATATACTATAATTTGGTCTATGAAACTGCTAGATGTGCACATATATTTTTTTCCTCATTTATTTTTAGGGTTTCACTGCCCAGCAGAAGTTTTGACCGTTCCAAACCAATACGATTCATTAAATACATATCTAGGTCGAACCCACACTCTCTGGTGCCGCATCGTCGAACCCAAAATGGCGCTGGTTAGTCTGTACTTGCTCATGCGCAGATATCCACTTCCGAATTAAACCGATTAAAAGCACGGCCCGTGTGAACGCGAAACACTTTCGGTCTAATTCGCCTCACCTGATTCGATTTGTCTGATTCGCCTCACATTTTGCCCGTGTGAACACGGCTTATGTGGTGTGGGAGGTTAAAAATCCCTTGGGTCGGTAAAAGTATAGGCTTGGGCTTTCTATCGACCAGCAGTGGAATGAGGAAGACCAGTCGTCTATGACTGAAATTTCCCCTGCCTAAACAACTAATGCACCAACAAAAAAAGAAGAAAAAATAGTCATATGGTTTGAACAACCAACCTTTAACCCTGGAAGCCTGCGCTCTACTGATTCGGCCACTGGGTCCTGTTTTTAAAAGCCGTGTTCACACAGGCAAAATGTGAAGTGAATTAGACAAATCGAATCAGGTGAGTCGAATTAGCGGCCCGTTCACACGGGCAGTACTTGGGCCGGAAATCGATATCTGCGCATGAGCAAGTCCAGTCTGACCAGCGCCATTTTTCGGTTAGTCGACGTCTCCACGAGAGAGTTGGTTCAACCTAGATATGTATGTACTGAATCATATTGGTTTGGAACGGTCAAAACTTCTGCTGGGCAGTGAAACCCTAAAAATAAATGATGAAAAAAATATCTGTTCACAGCTAGCAGATTCATACAGAAAATTTACTGGAAAGTCAACACACTCAGGTCTCGACTGTCACGTCCTTAATCCGCCTCAAGTAAGTCGGTTGCGTTCACACGGGCAAAATAAATTGATTCACAGAAATCGCCTCACGTAAACTACCTCGATAGGTGGTTCACAGGATGCGCATCACAGAAATCGATTCAGCCCTAATTCGACTCAGACGCCCATTCACACGGGAAATGTGCGTCGAACTAGGCAAGTCGCTTTCTACGAATCGATTTACATTGCCCGTGTGAACACGGCTTTTGATTGGGGATTGGTGTGAATATGCCAATAAGAGATCTGACAGACTTTTCTATATGGTAATTTAGCAGTCCTGTCGACAGCAGAACCTAGAGGCTTATGGTAAAGCTTTTATTGTAGATTCAGCCCATTCACAATAATAACAAAAAAGCCCCCCAAAAACAAAACACACTGGGTTCACAATTCAGAGCTAAACATTTTGTCTTCTTAAAATAACTTCATAATTTTTCTTATAGAATACAAATTCTTCTTAAAATAACTTAATAATTTAGCTTATGGAATACAAATTTAAGACCCTGTGAGATAATACTAGTATCTACGTTATCACCATAATTGTTATGTATCCACTATCAAAATAGCCGGAAAATCACCAAGGCAACACTGATTGACTGCCACCTGGCTACTTGATAATGCTTGCCGGGAATCCTAGTTGTTTGTTTGGAGGGAGGGGGGGGGGGGGAATTACATCCTAGCAAAATCAAAGGTCATATCAGGATGGGCATTACCAGCAATCCCAAACTGTTGACTAGCGCTGCGACAACTCACTGTCACCACGAGTACCAGCATTCCTATAGCGAATCCACGGAAACACCATTCATCACATTTCTATCATAATAAACGTATAGCGCCGATAGCAGATGAGTTTCTACATACACCAAGCTCTTATCTGCCGAAAATTGGGCTAAATTCACTAAATTGTTTGTAGGCCCACTATATGTTGAAAATTTGTGAGAAAATGCCACGTTTTCCCACTATATTCACAGAAAATCGCTAAACTGCCCACCTTCTATGACCTAGTGAGAGAATACGGCAGCATGTATTTTAGTGGCCGATAGCTCTCACAGATGGCAGCACCATACGGTATCACTAGGCACAGTTTCAGTTGTGTAGCTAAATATTTTGCCATGTCCACATGGGGGTTGAAGTTCACACATAAAATGAGAAATAAATCCATCAAACCAGTTTATTTTTATTGAAATATGTATTCCTATTTATTTATTCATTGTTCCATGATCCTTACATCTAATTACAACACATCTTTATTCCATTTTTTTAAATTGAAACAAACTTGTCATTGAAATATATATAATCGATGCGTACTCCGCATCTTGTGGCCGATGCTGATTGGATGATGGCAGAATCGATCGAAGCGCCATGAACTCGCAGCGGAAAAATTAAGTTCAGGATTGCTGGTAATGGTACCGACTTGTGACTGCGCACTCATGACAACTTTATAGTCCTGCCCGATTTCCATTTTTTTTTTCATTTTCTTATATTAAAAACAACATATATATAATTATTTTAAAATTGCATCTTATTATTACATTTCGGGCCTGTTAAGAGATATTAACATTCAGGGCATTTCAATACACTGCCAACAATTGTAAATGCATGTGGCGCCCTCCAGGGTTAAAAAACATAATCTGACCTAAATTTGTGTAGAACATGTAATGTGATGGTTACACAACACTACTTGATCGGGGCCTTACATTCTAGCAACACCTGAGGGCATATCAGGACGGATTCCGAGTTGAGACAATGCACACTTGGTGTGGATCTATTTATAGTGCTGCCTCACTGATGATACCATGCAATCACATAATACACCCCGCTCAGTCATATTATCTTGACACTGAGTCAACCAGTCCTTGTTGACAACGGTAATTTAGTGTAGTGAAGCCAGACCTGCTCTTATCGCACTACCCACCCACCTCCAATGTCGGTGTGGGGTGGGGGGGCAAAGTGTATTTGCTTAGGTATTTTAGTTTGTTGGGTACATTAGCGGATTAAAAAGGACAATTTTATCAATCGCAGATAATTGGTCATTCCGCTGCTCCTTGCCATATCCTTGTAATGCCGAACACCATGTAAAATTCTCCGATTAAGGGGGAGGGAAGAGGTGCACCTTTAATCATGATCCCCCCCCCCCCCCCCCCACATCTCACCCAGCCACACGGTCACCACATGATACATGGCAATCCCATAATAGCTGGGTAGTGGCCAGGGATGGGTGGGAGGGGGGGATGTATCATGAAGGCAGCCAATGAGGAGCTATGTCAGGGAGGCATCATGCGGGCTAGGAATGACTGGTGTGCATGGGTGTAATAGCCAATGAGGAGGCCGGTATCATCCACCTTCGTATGTGTCTAAAAAACATTATATAGGTGAATAAAACTAAATATTCAGTCTTCTTCTGGCTGGTGCTGAGCTCGGATTGTGTGTTGTGTCTATTATGGGGCAAGCTCTAATTTAGGCTACATAGAAAATAGAAGGGAGGGAAGGAGAGTTATGAACCGTAGGCCCTAAGTAGATATCGGGGCAGTATAGCCCTTTTGGCAGTACAGCCAATGACATGGGAGGCAACTGTGAACAGAATCATAACTCCGTGTGCCACCTAGCGGGAACGGCCATCAATAACTTTCTATAGCCCGCATACATGTTGGAACCCGCTAGTACGGGATTTCATAACCAGGCTTGGGGACAATAAGTACAGTTTTGTTTGAATCGACCATGGTTCGAACCCCATGAGCTACCAAAATGAGAGGTTGGCGCTCAACTCACTTTGCCATCCCGCCTGGCAAATGAAGAGAAACGCTGCACCAAGAGTGGACTCGAACCCACACTTCTGCCTTTACAAAGCTAGCGTCCTAACCATTAGGCTATCTAGACTGCCTGATGCAATACACCTACCCAGACCTACCTGCATGTGGCATTCCACCTGGAGAGGTCAATGAACCTCATTACCATATCCCAAGCACCACTGCGGCAGCGACAAGTGCCACTTTTTTTGCAAGTTTTTTGGTTTGACTCGGCTGAGGTTCGATCCCAGCACCTCCTGCAAAGGAAGCTGGCACTCTATCCACTATGACATCTTTACTGGTTACAAAACAGTCGACAATATGTTAGTAGACACGACAATGCACATTCAGTGTCACATGATCAGAATAGGGGTGGGATTACATTTACATAAATATCAGATAATTAATAATACATTTACAATAATATTTTTAAATCCCCACATGGTTGCAGCTGTGCAAATTTAGTGCAACATCTCAATAGTAGATTAATTAGTAACATTTAGAACAAGATGGGAATTGGCACATGTCAAGGTTCTTATATTAATAGCCTAATTATATCAATTAAAAGTAGTAGCCAAGACCTTTGAGCCCATCTACTCCTCCATCCTCCAACTCACCAGAAAGCAGATCCTCAAACCCCAATAATTATCCACATGTGCTGCATATATCATGTTTCAAATCTTCTTTTATTTAACGACGCTTCTAGAGCACATTGATTTTCTTTTTATCGGCTATCGGATGTCAAACATGGTCATTCTGACATATTTCTTTGGAGGAAACCCACTGCCGCCACATAGGCTACTCTTTTCGATAAGCAGCAAGGGATCCTTTATATGCACTTTCCCAGACAGCACATACCACAGCCTTTGATGAACCAGTTGTGGACCACTGGTATATATACCTAGACCTACCTGTATATGTAGCATTTATATATATATCATGTTTCTAATTGAATGTACCATAATATTCGAGTACACAGCTTTAATAGAAAAAGAGTGAAATAATTTGCATAATTACTAATAAAAATTGGTGCAAGAAAAGCAAGCCTCAATAGAAGTTGGAAATATACTACGTAGGGACTCCTAGTTTAATTACATGGATGAAAGTGGTCTCCAGTAACAAATGCGGAAATTAAGCCGAGATTATTACACTGATACTTGTGATAGTGAATTTCAGCGAAAACGTGGATCTTCTCCCACAGACTTAGCACTGTCGGGGAATCGCGGGAAAATGCCGGAAGTCAGGTTTCAACTATCCTTATTGTGCCTATACCTACCTCATTCTTGTTTGGGTTTCATGCTCGAACAACACCTAAGGTCACATAATAACGGGATTCAAACTACCTAACTGTTGTCATATACATCCTGATTCTTTGGAAGGTTGGTAAATTTATACAAAAGATCGCAGAAATCTGTGAAACCTGGGAGATCTTTCATCCCTGTAATTTTACAAGGCCGCAGTGTTGCAGTGCCTCCTGGGATTTCCAACGTTACCAATCTATGTCTAGTCCAGCCATGTCAAATTACAGGGATGAAAGATCTCTCCGATTTCGGGGATTTTTTATATGACAACAGTTGGATAGTCTGAATCCTGTTATTATGTGACCATAGGTGTTGCTCGAGGATGAAACCCAAACAAGAACGAGTCAGGCATATAAAAAACAAGATGACAAAAATCAAATAAGATTATGTCACTTTAATATAAAAGAGAATTGCTCCAATATTCACTTCCTATATACAAAGAAGACCATAGATACTGCTCATATAGTACATGTATATATATATAAATATGTAAATAGGGATGCGACTGATATGTACTGTATCAAGTGTCCTCAATATCACAGGGTTGCCAGTCGAGCCTGATATATAAGCCTCACTACCACAAGGTGGTCTCCTCTACACTTACCTAAAAAGTTTGTTTTATTTAACGACGCCTCTAGAGCAGATTGATTTTTGACATCAAACATATGGTCATTTTTTACATATTTCTTTGGAGGTAACCTGCTGCCGCCACATAGGCTACTCTTTCTGATAAGCAGCAAGCAAGGGGTGTTTTATATGCACTTTCCCACAGACAGGACAGCACATACTGCAGCCTTTGATGAACCAGTTGTGGACCACTGGTTGGAACGGAAAATAGCCCTAACTGCAAATGTGTCCACGGAGCTGATACTGAGCAAACCAGTCCTTGTCCTATCCTATTAATGCCGAGCGCCAGGCTAGGTAGCGACAAGTATCAATTTGGTAAGGAGCCAGGTTCAAAAAGGTCATCACCGCCTCCCAGCTCGTGGGTGTTAAGCGGCAGTTAACATAATATTGAGTGATTTGGAGGTTTTACGCCATGTCGGCAGCTATGACCATATTCATGGCGATGTTGACATAATATACAGTTGACATAATATATATTATAGCGGCATATTTACATTAGCCTGAAAACCATAACACACTAAGCCCCTGGTACCTTGGAGACCGACACTACCTGACTGTCCTGGTTCATAGCATGTAACACTACAACTGTCAAGGAAGCATAATTATTTTCTTGGAGCTATTCATGGAATTTCTAAACAATTTACTTTGGTTCAGATACAATTAAAGTTGCATAGTCCAATGGTTTTGAGTGTCTGTTATTTTCTGAGATAAAATTATTAGGCTGATCGTTATAATCTACCTTACTTTAGCTTGAAGTAATTTTGATTTTAAATGGCTAACTTTCGAGATATTTGAAGTGCAAACATGTAAAAATTAATGTTGGTAACATGCTTCTACAGTAAGAGGTTCTATTAAATTGCCTCAACATCCCTTTCTATGTGGCGACAAATGTTTAATAAGTGCATCAGTATCCAAGTTAGATAAGTATGTAGAATCAAATGTAATTTTTTTGGGGGGGGTTTAGAAAATTTCATGTTTTCATCGGACTATGCAGCTTTAAATTTGCAGTTTAGAAACTCTTAAAACGCTGATGTGAATTACAATCTGCCCTTTCTGAATTAACAGCCTGTAAACATGAATGAGTGAGCGTTTGGGGGGGGGGGGGGGGGGCTTTACAGCCTAGCAACACCTGAAGTCACAGCAGGAAGGGCACCGACATGATTATGACAGTGCGCACTCGTGATGACCTTCCCATTAGGCTATCTAGGACCTCTAATGCAAGCAACCTATCTATGTCTACTTGTGTGCTGCATTTAATCTGGGGGGGGGGGGGGGGAGGGGTGAACCCCATAAAAAAATGTCAACAGCAATTGAGGCAGGAAGCCGGCTGCGGTTAGTATTCTTGGGGCCCGGTAGGGGGGCGGGACACAAGTCATAATCGATGAATAATTAAGAGTAACATAGATCGTGAGCGAACTTCCGTTAATGTTTTGCACTCGCATACATTTTATACATCACATGTGTAACTAATGCTATATTATTCGCATTGCATGTAAAATATACTTTGTTTACACTGTGTAAATTTGTGTAAATAACCGACGTTGTACATAACCGGAAGACCGGCACTTCGGTGTTGAAATAAAATAAATCCAGAAGAATAAAATAGTTAGCCCCTTCCCTAAAAAAATATAAAGTGGCTACCACCCATAAGGAATGTGCTATTAACAACATTTAGATGTCCACTAATTAGTTTTACTCCACAAACAATGCTTATATTCCAACATAGTGTCCACCAACTATAATAAGTAAATATATGGACATATATACAGATGTTTATATATATATGGACATATATATATACATACATATATACAGATGTATATATATATATAGACATATATATATACATACACATATACTTAGCGCTCAAGATACGATCCTAAAAGTGCAGCACTAAAAGAAATGACGATATACAGGGTCATTATAACATCGCATAAAAAGTTTGTTTGTGGGTGCTTTATATATTAGCAACAGCCAAGGGCATATCTGGACCGGTACCGCCTTGTGACAGCCTCAATGGTTGGTTGTGTTATAGTTAGACGGCCTCGTGTACATGGATGAGAGCAGTGGAAAGAACCTAGGTTGGATTCCCATATATGGAGGGTGGTGAGAGGTGGTTGCGGTGATAAAAGCGATATTGTGAATAGGCGCTAAATGAGGTCGCGCTAAGGGTGTTAAACCTGTGTATATATGCTGCATAATACACTATGTGAATATAAAAAAATCTAGTAAATATCTGGCATGTTTATACTTGTGTTACTGGACGTGGTGCATTATGTATGACCAATGTAATAAATGTCTTAAATTATATCAACATTATATTACCAAACTGTATGCTAAAATAACCCACATGAATCAGTGGCTCCACCTATGCGTCAATCATGCGTTACCATGACGCTACCATTTCAATTAGGAGACCAAAGTAAACACATCCGGAAAAGTATCATTAATGCGCAACTGATTCAGTTGGCTGTAATCCCACAGCAGGATGTCTGCGGCACCTTGGATTCCCAGGTGGTCACCCGTCCAAGTACTGATGAGGCTCAACATTGTTGAACTTCCGCGATCGTGATCAGACGAGAACTGGTGTTTCCAATGTGATACAAGCCGTAAAGACTTAATTTCTAGCATGCATTCGAAGGAAGTGTCATGAGAAAAGTTTACGTAAAATAAATATGTGGTGCATGTAGAGGCGGTGTCACGTGACTGTAGTGTTGTTCACAGCTGTGCGCCTGCACAACTTCAAAGCCCGGACTATGACGAGGATGCTGAACAGCCCAGCGACCCCTATTATCACCATGTGCCACCAGCGCAGTACAGTCACGTGACTACCACACAGGCGGTGGTCCAGCAAGATGGCCCTAAGGGAACAAACAAAGAGAAGGTTTGTCGAGAACATGGTAAAATAGCAATCATCCAAATTTGGTTACTGCGCATGTGTTACTCTGATATCGCAGTGATTTCTGCCTGATCGAATGGCACTAACGTCACTTTGTGTCACTGAAATATAGATTCACGATAAATACCAAAATAGCTCTGTGCATTTGCAATAAAAAAATTGAAATACACCGATTGTACACACATGGAGGCATCATTATATTTCTCTTAGGTCAGTGGAGTGGTTTCAAATGGGTCCCAGCCTTCCATTTGAGCCAGTCTGAAATCACTCCACCCAACCATGAAAACTATTAGTATTATATTATGGACACCTAAGTGTACATAAAAATCATGTCGTTCAATTATAAACAGGTCATAGGACTAAAAAGGTGAGTCATTGCCCAAAAGTCGGGAAACCACCAACCAACAGTAAATTCTGACCTCAAAAATAACAAAGTTAGCGGTAAGTGGCTTCGGATGAGTCGCTCGGAGGGACTCACTTGATGTTGTTAAGGGTGAGGAGGAGTCCCTTGTCGTAGTTTCCCACATCTCGTGCCCTGACCGTACTCATGTAGCGGTGGCCCAGTTCAAGTTCACACTGGTACACAAAGGTCTTCTGGGCCGACTCTCCCACCGACATGTAGATCTAGGACCGACAAACAGCCAACGTTAGATTGTCAAGATAACGCTGAACTTTTCAGCGAAGCAACTCCAGGCAGTTATCTCAGGACTGATGGACTGATGGCAGGAATTGTCAATAATTGTTCTATTAGGTGTTCATTCGATGTTTAAAGAAATTTAAATTGTATGAGCAAAAAAATTGAAGCCATCTAGAAAAAAATCTGCTCCCCTGAGGACATTGATATACATATCATGTAAAACATGTAAAATTCATGATCTGCTATGTGGGACAGCTGAGAAATAATCGTTGCACTGTCAACAAGATGCTTAAAGCTGCATAGCACACTGAAATCTTCCAAATTTCGAAACAAAAATAATTGTCACGCTCTCCATTAAAAAAAAAAAAAACACATACCAAGATTTGATTCTATGTATTTAACTTTGATACTCGTGCACTTGCTAAGCATTTGTTAGTGCATAGACGGGAACAATAAGTGAATTTAATAGAACATGTTACAGCTGAAGCCTATGGTGTCAGAGTTTTGATGTCTTTGATCAGGTGTTTTCTTACTCAGACATAATCACAAATTCTATTTATGTATGGCCAGATTAAAGTGCCTAAAGTATGTTTGAACTTTACTATACTATAATATTGTTTTCATTATTAATATTAGAAGATAATACAATTTGTTGTACATTGTCTTTGATGGTACATCAGTCAGGCTCGTTGATTAACTTGTTTGCTGTATTTAAGGGTTTTGTTTGTTTGTTGTTGTTTTACGTCCTAGCAACATCTAAGGTCATATCACTACGGGTACCGACTACTTGTGACAGTGTGCATTCATAGCGACTTTATAGTGCTGTCCCACTGAGAAACCAGGCCACCGGCACCATGACCTGGTATCCCACTCAGTCACATTATCCTGACACTGAGCACACCAGTCCTTGCCCTATCCTAATAATGGCGAGCGCCTGGCTAGGAAGCGACAAGTATCAATTTTTAAGTCATTGGTTTGACTCGGCCAGGGTTCGAACCCACGACCCCACGATCTACCAGCACGGGAGACGGATGTTCTAACTCATTCGGCCACCCCATCTGGTCCGTATTTAAGGGGAAAGCGCTGAGTGGCACGTCTTGTTGTACATTGTCTTTGGTAGGAGTGAATATTTTAGCTTTTAAAAATATAATTTTTTATCTAAACACCAATCACCATGCAAGATAGTGACAGGTATCATTTTCATAAGTCTTCAGCTTGACTCAGCCGGGGATTGATCACAGGGACTTCCATACAGGAAGCGAGCGCTCCTTCCACTCGGCCGTCCTGTTCGGTTTATGAGTGAGGCATTTACTCACTCGGCCATCAGCGATGGAGAGGAGCAGGATGATGTCCTCCCCGCATGCACCAAGCTTCCAGTACCGTACCCGGATGTTGTCAGAAACCGCCTTCCCAATGTGTTCACTGCTCACACCGGATGCTCTGGAAGCGTCATAATGAAAGATGAGGTGACTGTTTCAAATTCTTTTGAAAGGAGAACATTTGCATATGTGGTCATGGGCAGTGGAGTACCTAGGCTATGACAGGTATGGTACGTGGCCTGGGCGCCACTTGAAGGTATGTGTGGGGGGGGGGGGGGGGCACTGAGTGGTTTCTATTAACGTTATCTAAAAGATGGATGTCAGATATTTGGACATAGGCGTAATTTCAGTGCTTGCCATAGGTGCTATTTTGCGTAGATACGCCACTGGTCATGGGTTGCCACATATAGTGTGCCTCCCCGATGTAAGATTTCCCTTTATAGATTTGGTTGGTTGTTGAAGTTTTACATCCTGACAATATCTAAGGTCATATCATGATGGGTACCGACTCGTGACAGTGCACACTCATGGCAAGTTTCGTAGTACTGTCCTGCTGGGAGACAAAGCTGCCAGCACCATGACCTGATATCCTACTCAGTCACATTTTCCTGACACAGGGCCAATCAATCCTTGCCCTATCGTAATAATGCCGAGCACTTGTCTAGGAAGTGACAAGTGTCAATTTTTTATGTCATTGGTTTGACTCTACTGGGAATTACACTCCTAATCTTCTGCATGGGGAGCCTGCGCTCTACCGATTCAGCCACCACATCCGGTCCCTTTGTAGATCCAGGATAAATAATGGGTGTGTTCGTAACAACTGGGCTATATCGCCTCCTGTAATTTCGGTGATTTTTTGGTGAGTTAGATTTCACTGTCAGTTGGCATAAATCTAACCACTTCAAAATTGCAGCAGAGATCGTTTCTGCTATAATTTGACACAAATCTGACTATTTTGGAATTTCGTGAAATGTGATTGACAAGACTGAGAGAATTTCGCAATGAATATGGCCCTAGTTGACAACATGGCATTAAACCATCAGCAATCAATCAACGTACTGATTGCCGCCCAGTGCGAGGTTCTGGACGACTGCGACCCCCAGCTTGTAGCCGCCCCAGAAGTCGTCCCTGCAGGCTTCCACTTCACACGGACAGAACGACTCGTTTCTCACCATGTTAATGATGTTCTCAACCTTCGCAACTGTAAAAAAAGTATATAAAAAAATAAGACAAAAAGTTACTTCAAGCTAAACTAAAGTGAGATAGATTATGATCAACCACATATGCAGACATGAGCAGAGAAGTAAAAACAAATTAGCTGATTGTGGGCGTATGCCTCAAAACTCGGCCTAAGGCCGAGTAGGGGGGGGGGGGACGGTGTAGGGAGGGGGGGGGGGGTCACCCCCCCTCCCACTGAGACATTTTTTTACAAGTAGGACACAATTGGTGCAATTTGGTAGCCACTTAGGAGGGAGAAATTTCACACTTCACCTGTGACATAAGGTAAGAGTAGGCATATAGACCAGTACTCTAAGAATACAGAAGTGTTTTTCTTGTAATCTTGCATAAATGATAAGTCAATAATATAAATATTACACCTATACCATAGTTAATAGTTTCACCCCCCCCCCCCCCATTTTTTCTCCTCGGATTTACACGGATCTCGTGAACAGCCCAGGAAGCATTTAATAGGCGGAAATCAGCCAATTGGTGGGAAATGCTCATGCCTGAAATATGCTTATCTCAGAAAATGACAGAAACTCAAAACCATCGGACCATACAACTTTGATTCTGAGATTGCTACAGAGGAGTCCCCACCTGTTTCCGGTAGTAAGTGTCGCCCAGTGTCGCAAACAGAGCGGGGGATGCCGTCACGGATACCACACTCGGCCAGGTCAATGTGAGGGTTCGGGAAGAACCCGTGGCGCCGCCTGCATTGTGGAAAATGAATGAAAACCAAAACAACAGAGTGATGTTATTCTTAACGGCCATCTTTCTCTTACCTGATTTGCTGATTGTATGTGGTTGTCATGCACTTATATTGTCATAAAACATTAACATTAGTTAGTGTGATAGGCTGTGTACAGCCGGCCTGAACTTGGTCCCTCACACAGTAGACCATGGATGAACGAAGTGACAAGAACGTATGCTTCCAAAGTTTATTACTGCTCCGCCCAACGCGGCGTCACACAACAAAGTGACCCGCCCCCTGACCAGTCAGATCACACGTCATCTCCCACGGCAAGCGGGTATGCTAGCCAGACGCAGTAGAGGGCAGTCAACACAGGGCACTTCCCGCTGGCTATTGTCCTGCCACCTGACGCAGAAAAACTGCGACAGTAGACAAAGAGTAGTCCCTGTAGCCACCATGTGGTGATGGAGCTCATGTACGGACTACATTAGCATCGCAGTGAAATACTGCTTTTGTAGTACTAGAGTAGAAGACTGCACTGGCTTCTCAGGCAAGGATCCACATAGACAGACAGGCGTGGATAGGGTGATTGCACCAGGGAGCCTAGGTATGGTAATGATTAGCATACAAGGCCGGAATGCAAAAGGTGTTGGTTAACACTAGTACTAACCATTACACCACCTAGACTTAAAAATAGTATTTTCATCAGGAAAATATTACATTTTCATCAGGAAAATATTACATTTTCCTTTCTTTATTCACAGTAACAATTATAATCACAGAGTTGATAGGATTCCAAGAACAAACACTATACCTGGGATCAATCGTTGTGGTGGCAGGTTCAGGGATAGTTCTCACGCTGCCCACCAGGTGCAGAACCAGCAGCACCGGTATGGTCCAGCCGTGTGTGGCGTGCATCGCAACATGGCCGACCCCCAAGAAGGGAGAGGGGGACAGGGTAGTTCCACCTGGAGGATTACAAAATTGTCCGATATTTATTCAAGGCACAGAGATGGAAAAAAGATATGAAGTTAATCTAGATAAAAATCACCTATCATAACATTCTATCGATGTCCGTGACTGAAATTTCCCCTGCTTAATCAACCAATGTACAAACAAAAACAATGTACACAAAAAATAATAAATAGGCATTGGCTACGCGTATATGAGCCGTACGCATAGCCTGGCAGTCTAAACATACGGCACTGATCGCGCATGCACCTGATTTCCGGGCGTATCTTAAGCGGCCGTGGCTACGTGTAACCTACGTGAGGCGTAGGGGGCCTACGTTTAGACCAACTGCCTACCAGTGCAATGAGAATTTGATCTTAATTCTTAGAAGTGAATAGTCACACTCCTAAATAACAGAATTTGATCTGAAGCAGTGAAACATTCATTCTGCTTTTTGTTTTCTTACACTCGCTCGCATGTTTACCACTGGGTCTACTGAATAGCTGATGCTGACAGTGACTGATGCTCCCTTGCTCTTTTCAATTTTAACTTTATTTTTTATTAAGCCACACTCCTAATTAAGAGAATTTGATCTGAAGCAGTGGAATATGCTTTGTTGGGGGTCGTTTTCATTTTTATTAATGTTTGTTCACGTGTGTTGACAGTGATTGGCGCTCGCTTGCTCTTGCTCTAAACGTACACACATGAAATGACAAATTTCAAACAGATGCACGTGCATCATGAAACGCATGCGCGTGCATCCTCACGTATGTTTAGACCATCAGGCTACGCATACGGTTCACATACACGTAGACACTATGTAAAAACAAACTCTGGTGTTCACACAAAAATGCTTGATATAGGCTTTGCATACCCATACTTGAACATTGTGGCATAATACCAAACTGTGATAATTGTTTAATGAGTGCACCAGTATGATATTATTGATAATGATCATTATCTAAATTGACAACTATAGATTAGATAATTAATGGTTGATCTAGCTCTCAACATGGCAGCTGTCATATAGGCCTATACAATAATACCGACCCACGCACGGGGCGGCTAAGGACTAACACGTGTATACGTTATTCGGGGTCACCAATTGGTTAATAATATATTCGTATATCAAAACAAATGCCCGCTGACATAGAATTTGCTGATACGCGTAGTTCAAAACTTTGATTTTATTCAAAATTAAAAGAAATAAAGAACAATTTGGCATAAACATGGATGCACAAATGAAATATTAGTAGTTTATTCCTCGGAAATGGCCTTATTCGATTATCATGACCGTGACTCGGATCACCTGAATTTCAAATCGAACAACGCGAGTGGAGTAACAAAAATCACGAGCAATCATAAAATACTTTGCTGTAGTTATATGGGGGGGGGGGGGGGTCGGACCTAAGCATAGCTTATTCATATTAATTAATACCGACCCACCCAGGGGGGGAGGCTAAGGACTAACATGTGTATACATAAACAATACTCGTACTCATAGAGGTGAAAAATGAAACCACCAAAATCCAGCAAACGGAAACGGAAATAGCCTTATATGAGGGCCGCCATTTGTATATATTTATATTTGTGTTGAATCTCATAATAACCAAAATCCAGCAAACGGAAACGGAAATAGCTTGTCAAACTTCGCTATGCAGCAAACAGCCTACCCACAGAGTAGCACGGAGGAACACATACACTGGTCCCGATGACGTCATCAGACCATATGGAAGATCTGTAGGGAGGGACCAGTGTAGTTGTTCCTCGACTCGGTGTGTGCTACTCTGCGGCGGAGCGTCATCAAGGCCCAATTTTATGGTATTCAGGGTCAGCGATTAGTTAATAATATACTTGTGTTGAATTGCATAATAATAAATCAATCATTCTCAAAGCGTTTATTCAAAATTAATAGAAATAAAGAACAATTTGGCATAAACATGGATGCACAAATGCAATATAATAGTCTATTCCACGGAAATGATTATCACGACCGGGCGACTCGGGTGACTGTGAGTTGCTAGAATTTCAAATCGAACACCACCAGTGGAGTCAAAAAATACACGTGCAATCATTATACTTTAAATCCTATTTTGCTGTAGTTATATCGGTTATTAAAATAAGGTTTTGGGTTAAGCCACCATTTTTTTCCATCCTGAGCGTATTCGTTTATGCAACCCGAGGTTGTAGGTTCTGCGCATGCCAAGAGATGGCTCGGGTGACCCGAGTTGTTAAATCGAATATAGCCACCAAGCCCAAGGGGGGTCGGCCCTATCATACTGCATTGCTTATTCATATTACTTTAAAAAACGAATCGACATCTGTTAAAATAATATCCAAATCCTAGTTAAAATTCTCGCTGACACTGCCCGCAATCACTAAGCCATTGGGTTCACTCGGCCAGGTTTTGAACCCGAGGGTTTGAGTCCTACGAACTACCAAAACGGGAGGCGGGCGCTCAACTTGAGTTCCTCAACTAAAATCTAAATTGGGCAGGTCCGGTGTGGCGTGCTCAGCCGTGACCCGTGCTCAGCCGTGTCGTTAGACTCAAACTCAAGGTATATTGTCAATGGTCGTGAGTCACTAACCGTATAAATTTAATATACTGTTTTTGGTAAAGATGTTTTCTATATGTGTATCAAGTGATTTGTTTCTAGGTGGTGTGGTTTTAGAGATATTTCACTTTTCCTGGATTTTCTGTTTGAAGATTGCTCACCACCATTGACAATGCCTTGAGTTTGACTGTACGCACAGCGCAAAACATTAGTTTTAATCAAAATTAATAGAAATCAAGAACCCTAACCTTATAAATTTAATATAATCTCTTTGGTGAAGATGTTTTCTATATGTGTACCAAGCGATTTGTTAATAGGTGGTGTGGTTTTAGAGATATTTCACTTGTTCTGTATTTTCTGTATGATTACTCACGACTATTGACAATGCCTTGAGTTTGAGTCTAACGACACGGCTGAGCACGGGTCACGGCTGAGCACGCCACACCGTGGCACCAGACCAGTGGGAGAAATGGGAACTAATCCGGCCATGGCTAGTTACATAAATGATAAATATAACAGCTAGAAACTGAGTGGGGAAACATCTCCTTGTTTATATTCTCATAATTCCACCATACTGCACATAAACACATTCACAGACACGAATACACACTCGCTGAACACCAACACAAGCCGCCCCGTGACAGTCACACTTGCCAGTTCCACTGCACTGGTTTGTAAATACGCCCCGAACTCACTCGCTATTTCTGTCGCCACCCTTCATTTGGTAGCTGTCACACCTTGACATTCCCACAATAACCCCATCACAACTCCTTCGGTCGACACCCACCTGTTTCTCGAAGCTACTTGCTGTGAGAGATGCTATAAAACGTGGCACATACAATGATACAGCTCCGACTGGACTAAACAACCATGATTGCCGCACACCCATCAGGTGGAGGCCCCCGCCGACATTATTAAATAAAAATATTCTCAAATTTATTTATTTCATTTACAAATTAAATACTCGGAAATGACTTTTAATTTTTGCTATACTAGTTCAAATATTTAACACCCACCCACACATATGCCACGCTCGACCTCCTAAATTATGTTTACTGTTGTAGGTATGTTTCCATTTTCGTTTCTTTTCATTAAACTGATTAATCAGGGTAGTGATACCTGACGTCGGGTGCCCGACAGGTGCAAGAACGCGGCTGCGGCGACCAGTGCGCAGAATCAGAGCGTGGCGACCTACTTTTATTACCGACTTCACGGCGTCAGTTGTATTCAAATTTAATAGAAATGCAGAACCCTAACCGTATAAATTAAATATATTCTATTTGTTAAATATGTTTTCTATATGTGTTGCAAGCGATTTGTTTCTATGTGGTGAGGTTTTAGAGATATTTAACTTTGACTCCAACTGCATCCTACCTGAAAATCTCAAATAAGGCCCCCTGCATTTATAGATTCGTTGGAATCTCAGCAATTTATTCTTACTATGTCAACATCATAAGTGTGCCTTCTAATGCATGAATGTGATTATGTTAATTATGTAGTCACGTGATATAGAGCGTGAGGATTAATGGGGACATGGAATGAAGAACATAAAGACAATTTTGCAGCTACATGTCATGGTGTTGAGTTCCTTTATATTATATATCTCTGAGTTCTGCTGGTCCTTCAGTAGGGACCGAACCTGAACCTCAACACGCTCAGTCCCAGCTACAGCTTACAGGAGGAAGTTAGGGTTGGTGACACGCCCACCCGTAGACTCTATCCTTCACTACATAACTAAGAAAGGAAAACTTGTTTTATTTAACGACTCCTCTAGACGTATCATCGGCTATTGGATGTCAAATATATGGTCATTCTGACATATTTCTTTGGAGGAAACGCGCTGCCACCACATACCCTACTTTTTCTGATAAGCAACAATGGGTCTTTTATATGCACTTTACCACAGCCAGGTCAGTATATACCACAGCCTTTGATGGACCACTGGTTTCACTACAGAACTCATACATTAAACTCACTTTGCACCTCTAACCACATGCCTCCTGATGACCGAACGTGGCAGGATTATTGCCATATATTACCGGGTGTGGTGACCGAATCGGTGGAGCGCAGGCCTCCCGTGCGGGACATCGGGAGTTCGATTCCCAGTCGAGTCAAACCAATGACTTACAAAATTGATACTGGTCACTTCCTAGCTTGGTGGTTGGCATTATTAGGATAGGGAATGGACTGGTTAGCTCAGTGTAAGGATAGTTGTGACTGAGTGGGGTTATGGTGCTGACGGCCTGATTTCCCTGTGGGGTAGCACTATAAAGTCACCATGAGTGCATACTGTCACCAATCGGTACCCATCCTGATATTACCTCAGATGTTGTCAGGACCTAAAACTCCAACAACCAACCAACCTTTGCCATACATTTGTTTCTCAGATTGATTGCAGTGTTGTCCTGGCAAATACTTTACATGGGATAAAAATACCACTTCCTGTAATATCTGTATTCACCACCTCTGCGCCCCCTCCACACTTTTCGCAGCATTAGCTCGATCCTTGACCCAACATGCCATGTCTCAACCTCAGTCCTTACTGAGGGACCAGCGAAACTCAGAATGCCCATATTGTATCTGCTTATCATCAATAAATGGTCATATATGATACAGATAAACAGGGAATTGTTGGCTTCATTTCAGTTTATTTGCGACTTTTAAAGCAAATACCTCTTAATAGGCATAGCCGTGATGGAAGTAGCCGTTGGTTGGGTGGTTCTTGTCCAGGTGGGTGCCGGGGACGCCGTCTTTGTAGTACGTGCCGGTACCAGCTCCAACCTTCTCAGCAACAGCGTTCACCTAGAAAAACACATTCACGATAATGTTTATTATTGCTCCAATATTGCACATTAGATTGGCCTACTTCCATTATTGTTCTATTCATGGAAGGTGGGAAGGAATTGATATTCATTCACTCTAATTAGCCTGTGTTTATCTGCTCAAGCTAACATCATTTATATATTTCTTGGAACTTGGTGAATGACAATTTCATTCAAGTCATGTGGCAGATTTATTAAATATTACAGGTTTATTGAATAGTTTGACATTTAAAACAATGCTTAAGTAGCACGAACCCATTATCTATATGACATAGCATATTATATTAATCTGAACTAAACAGTGCTTTCTAAGATGATTTAGACATCTACATGAACAATGGATGATAAACATATTTGTAAATATGGATGGTCATCATTTCATTAATAATTAGAATATATTAAATACTTCATGTTAAGCGTAGCTGTGATGAAAGTAGCTAATTACATTAGTTAGAAATATAATAAAACTTACATATTTCTGACGAAGGGCATTGTGCTGATCAGGGTACACTCCATAGCCATATCCTCCATAGCCATGTCCGTAGCCATTACCGTAACCCTGGCCATATACTCCATAGCCTTGTCCATAGGCACTGTTGCTAAAAGAAAAATAAGAATACAATTAGCTTAGCATAACACAATATTATTTCTGTTGGCCTAACCAGTAAGGGGTAATTTTCATAGCCAGTGTTATACACAACCCAGGAAAGTTAGCTGTCAATATAAAGAATATGCAATACACAGAGAGGTTCACTTAAGCATGATAGACAGAAAATAGTTAGTTTGGCACAAGGAACAAGAAGGAACAATTTATGTTAGCTTACATCATAATAGCCAGTATTAAGTAGCACCCACCAAGGTGATCTATCAGATTGAGTAAAGTGTAATATAAAGAGAGAGTTTCACTTACCCATAAATAGCCACGAGCAGAACAAAGACGAGGAGAGAGTTCATGGTTCTTGTTGTTCAGTAGATCTGATGGCCACCAGCTGTGTTGGCCTTCTTTATATACCACGACTAGCCTCACCGGCACACTTCACTAACACATATATCCATCTAGGACACTCAGAATTAATTGAGTTAACTGATCAGCCAATCAATGCCCCTAGTTCACAAACCATCTTCCTGCACATGAAGGTGCATGTATGGGCATGCAGTAATATTCCCTTTGTCCACAAAGCATGCACATGTGGGAATTAATTAATAACTTTGCACAAATGGTCAACACACAGTTAGTCACATGGGAATTATCATGCAGGGACTATTGTCACTTTTGACATTCCATCATGTCCCGATGCATGTAGGTGTACTGAGTCAACCATTTGGACATTGTCTTTACGTGTCTGTGTGTCTGTCTCTCTGCTGCATGTCTGAGTATCTCTGTCTGCATACTGGGTCTCTCAATATTCACCAACTAATACCAGCTAACTATAATTTATATTTGTAAACCCCATATGCATCAATTTAATAATATCTTACTATGATTTATATTACGTAAACCCCATATTCACAAACTAATACCATCTAAGCATAATATATATGATGTAAGCCCTACATGCACCATATTTATATGATGTACCAACGAATACCAACTAGCTAGGACTTATACTATGTAAATCTCCATATTTACCAACTAAAGCCAATTCATATTTTGTAAACCGCATATGCACCAACTAACACCAGCTAACTGTGATTTATATTTTTCGAACACCACTCGCAATATATCATATAAAGCAAAACATATGAATAATTCATATACTCTAATAACTATTAAACTAGTTAGGTCTACTCTCAGATTGTGGATCGATAAGCAAGGCTACTTTCACAAATGATTTTTAGTATGTTGTTGGCTTTTTATTACTATTAATCAATTGCTATATTCCTATATTAAACAGTGGATATTTCAATTATGCTCAGTATGTGCTCATTTCTTCATGACTCTTTTAATTACTCCCTAATTGCCCGAACTCAAGTCGTTTAAATGTTAATATATCAAATAGTTTCGTACTAATTGAGTAATATAGCTAAGTACCATAATTGATTACCGGACAAAGTTACCAAATCGGTTAGATCACAGTCTTCCCGTGCGGAAGGTTGGGAGTGAAATCCCGGTGGAGTCAAACCAATGACTTGCAAAATTGAAACGTGTCGCTACCTGGCCTGGTGCTTGGCATTATTAGGATAGGTCATTATTAAGATAACAGTAGGATAATGTGACTGAGTAGGAAACTGGGTAATGGCCTGGTCTTCCAGCGGGGCAGCACTATGACTGCTCCCTGAGTGCAGAGTCAGAATTTGGTACCCATCCTGGTATGGCCTTGTATGTTGCCTAGATGTAAAACCCCCAAACAAACAAAACATATCTAATGCAAGAAGTTTAATCTTAATTGCTTGCTTCTCTATTGGTGTTTTATGTCCTAGCAACCTGTCAGATATGGCTTTAATTTGGTAGCCTAATTGAATAATCTAATTAGGTAGCTCAGCTGATTGACCTAATTTGGTAACCTAATTGATTGACCTAATTTGAGTAACCTAATTGAAAGACCTAAGTTAATATATATAATGCTAGTTGCTATATTTTAATTGAGTAGCCTAATTTAGTAATTTAATTGAGTAGCCTAATTAAGTAACATAATACGCAGAATGAAAGCACTTGGTCTTTATTATACATAGATAAATTCCATGTTTTGTTTTCTTTGTTGTTGTTGAGACAATGTATTAAACGACGGGACAGGAGTGGTATAATTTAGAAATTTATTCAATCAGAATAAAGGTCAAGGAACAGGTAAATCATTAGGGTAAATAATCGGTCAATCAGAATGATCAGGTCAATGAACAACAGTAAATCATCATAGGTCAATACTCGGTCAATCAATCTCGTCACTCTCAAACAAATAAGGAGGAGAGTGCGCGAGTTGCGGCTGAGAAAGTAATCTTCGGGATGTAAGTGTTCATTGCGTTCGACCTCCAAGTCCCTAGTTGTCGAACGTCATTGGGGGGGGGGGGGGGGGGGGGGGGCACCGGCCTGCATGCAGGCCTGGGCGCCACCTCTCCTGAGGCTGTGGAGGGTGAAAGTCTGATGGTTTTGATGGTGGTTTGCACTAAGGGCCCAGCATATGGCCACCGTCAGGGTGTGAACGTGTTTTGATTGATTGATTGGTGGTTGCTTTACACCGTGTCGGCAGCATAGGCCATATTCACGTCGAGAAATGTTTGTTTTTTGTTCAAACCATCGCTTTTACATGTAAAGGCAGACAATCATTTATGTGCCAATAGACGCTCATTAAATTAGAAAGCTCACAATCATATATTTGTGGTCAAGAGAAACAAATTCCCATAGAAAAAGAAAAGTTTTATTAATAATTGATGGAATTTATTTAGTAAACTATATGAGGTGGTACAGTCCAGCTGCCCTCAAAAAGGCTAAAATGTTTTCCTGTTTTACTTCAGTAAAAAGGTCATACATACAGTCTGCAGTGTAGAATTGTTGGCGCAGGGCCAAAAAATTAACGCAACTTAGTAAAATGTGTTTGAGTGTCAATGGGGACTGACACCCAATACATTCAGGGGGAGGTTCCCCCTTGAGCAGAAAAGCATGTGTAAGCCACGAGTGGCCAATACGGCAGCGGCTAAGGACCACTTGGTCCCGCCGACCTCCCGCATGAGTCTGTGGTGGTTTTCCCACAGATGGTTCAATTTCTTTAAGTTTAATAATGTTTTCATCCCACTCATGTTGCCATTTGGATTTGATGTGGGTGGCTATTAGTGGTTACAGATCAGAGTGAGGGATCAGACACGGTTCAAGATCACAGTTCAGGACCTTCTTCGCAGCCCGATCAGCTCGTTCGTTTCCTTGTATGCTGGCATGGCCAGGCACACAGCACAGGTGGATGTCATACCCATCCGTTGTCAGTTGGTTCATTTTATAAATGACCGTTGCTAGAATAGGGTGATTCGTTTTCAGTCCAGCAACAGCCAGGAGGCAAGAGAACGAATCACTGTATATAACATAGTTAGTGTGGTTGGATACCTCGATACACTCCAATGTGACAAGGAGTGCTCAGGCTTCTACAGTGAAAATCGAGCTCTGATCAGGCAAGCGTACGCCAAATGTGTGAACGAGTAGTGGTTGTCCGTCTGGTATTAGGAATGTGGGCCCGGTTGTCTCCACCAGGGTAGTGTGGGCATAGGCCTTCCATGCGGCGACAGGGCAGCATAGTCCGGGAGCAGAGAGGGTTAACCCTGCATTGTTGTATTCAGATTTTTTTACTGTTGATTTTGGTAGCCAAGGGTCTCTATTTTCAGAAACTGCTTGATGACATGTTGTCACCCTTGAGCAATTTGAGAAATTCAAGATGGCGTCCAAGATGGCCGCCATTACCTATAAATGACCATAGCTCCCTACCTGTTCATCGTAGGAAGGTGATTTCTGTCTCTATACCTAGGTTTTAGGGTCAAGCTATCCATTAGAACTAAGTATTATGTTAATATCGTATTACATGATTGTAATTTCCAAGATGGCTGCCAAGATGGCTGCCATAACACTAAAACTGGCATATCTCCTTAACTATTTACTCCAAATTAGTCGTGAACTCACTGGGTATTTTGGAGACACATCTATCTGTAGCAGATCAAAGTTCATATACTGATGATGTCATCTAGAAATCCAAGATGGCTGCCAGTTTACAAGTACTGGTATATCTTCTATACTATTCGATAATCCAGGTCTTTAGTTCTGTGGGGTGTAGTAGAACTAGGCCGTTGGTGGTTTCTGCATATTTCAGGAACTATGATATGTCGAGGATAAGTTCGTCGGGGATAACATGCTTTCCGGTGAGTGGGACAGTGCGGACTGTGGTGTGTCTCGGTCAGCGAGCGCAATGGACATATTGGCGAAAACTTTTTGCGCTTCTTCGCCAGCGACGTGAAGAAAGATGCAGCATTGCACTCGTTCTGTCTTCAATATGACACCTGAAGGAGTGGCGTATATGTCATATGCTCTGATCCATGTTTTCCAGTTCGATCTTGCGTTGTTGCTGAGGACAAGCTGACCAGGCGGACACAAGCCCGGCAGTGAATTAGCGGACGGCATTGTTCCTCATCTGACACCATGTGAAAGTACAACGTCTGAACACTTTGACTTCTGGATACTGAATGCTTTATTTCCCATCAGGGGTCTAGACCTCTGGCACACTTAGTCATGTGATGTCATCTCATTTGCATATATTACAGACGTGTGTAGACGTCTAGCCGTCTAGATGTCTGTTACGCATATATCACACTGTGAGTTAAGTTAAGTATGCATATATGTTTCTATTAATTATGTTCATTTTTTGCTGGTGCTGTATGTATATAGTGATAATCATTTTAAAACATTGCATGTTTCAGAAATATTTTAAGGGGGGAATGTGATATATGGGTAATAGATGTCCAGACACGTGGGTAATATATGTTAATGAGATGCATGATGTTCTAGAGAGTGAGTGAGACAAAGGAGTATGTAAATGAGATGACGTCATGGAAAGTTTAGCCGGCAGTTCAGTGAGCCCTGGACGGGAATAAACCATTCAGTATCCAGAAGTCAAAGTGTTCAGACGTTGTACTTTCACAGTGAGGATCCTGCTCATAAAGCGTCTGGCCGGTCGTACAGATTTTGCAACGTGTTGGAGCCTTCCAATGAGTTTCTGTAGGTCTTTCATCGAGGCGCGTTTCCCGGGCGTCCATGTGCGACACTCGCCAAGAACAATACAAAGTCCATGTTCATATGAAGCTTTACATGTGCATATATGTCAGATTAAAAAAAAAAAAAAAGCTGTATTACTTTTGATTTTGATTTGATTGAAATTGAGCAATATGTTAATATCACTTGTGTAACAATGAAATTAAATACACATCCAGAATGTCATCTTAATATACACAACCAATTCAAATCAGATTTGATTGATTATAGTTAAGCAAACAAGATTATGTCTCGAATTTTAAAGAAAAAAAGTTTGGGTAATGGCATGGGGTCGATGTGTATATTTTCACATTTTCACTTTAGCACAAAATCATACAAGCATACATTTGATAGATGTTTTGGGATAGATTAAATACATGTGGTTACCATATATAACACAAAAAGGCAGCAATAGTTATTTGACTTTCTACCAAATAAAAGAAAGAATTACTTATCACCATCATATCGTGGAAACCGAATATGTGGTGTCCAGTTTTTGAGAATGACCCACATACGAAAGTGTTGCCTTAGTCATCAGTGCATTTATATGCAACAATAATCGGGTATGCATGTGCGGTATAAGTTTACATATACAAGCATGTAGCTGATCTAATATATCTACTGGTAGCAATATATACGGTAACATTCTGGCCAGCACTGTAGACATGTTCCTAAGCATTGCAGCATTAGACAAGTCAGCGCTATGCGGGAATCAGTAAGACATAACCATAACTAGACATGCACCACAGGGCCTAAGTTGTCGTTTTCAGGTGACACGCAAATGGAATAAAAAGCTATTGGAATAAAACGTGATGGAATAAAATGCTATGAAACATCATACATTTTAATTTAAAAAAATTCTAATCTCTGGTGGTACGCAGCTGCGGACCTGCATATATTGAAGCTAGGCCTGACTATATTCACCTCAAATAATGCATCTTTAATCGATTGGTTGCTGGGGATTTGTGTCTTAGCAACATCTAGGGTCACATCAGGATGGATGCTGACTTGTGGCAGTGCAGACTCGTGGTGACTTTATAGTGCTGCACCGCTCATCACCTACAACACACCCCTCACCCCGCTGCTCGCCTCAAATGAACCTGCCCCACACCACGTGGGCCATACGACAACACCCTGACCTTCTGACCTATGCTCCCAATTACAACTCTCCTCCATGCCTCGTCAACTTGATCCCACCCCTACAGCATGATTCAACACCACACTTCTTGCCATTCCAGAGCTAGCATCCTAACCATTAGGCTATCCAGGTTACCTAATTCATTCACCCTATCCATGCCTACCTGCCCATGAGTCTCTTTGCCTCAGAGGTCAGTGCACATAATTAGGGCTACACTCGACCACCTGAGATCATACATATCTTAAATGTTTTTTCTCTCGATAAGTCGTTTAATGCATACAATTAGATATATACAAGTAATTGAAAACCAGACACAGATAATCACCTTTTGGGCTAATAAATTGATTAATCAGGCTTAATACATTTATTGCTTAATACATTTATGGCATCTATTTACAGTTCAGACAGAGCGCTGTCCTATTCAATGTTGCACACTTCAGAGCGAAGTCCAAGACTACTCGGATACTGGTGAGAGAGCTGCTATTCACAGATGACAGTGCACTGGTTGCCCACTCTGCTGAAGAGATCCAGAAAATAGTGGACGCTTTCTCCGATGCATCAAAGAAGTTCGGCCTGAAGATTAACATCAAGAAAACAGAGGTGCTGTACCAACCCAACTCAACAAGAACCCGAGAGGAGTATATCATGATTGACGGAAACAAGCTGAACTCTGTTCCAGAATTCACCTACCTCGGAAGCACTTTATCAAGTGATGGACACATTGATGCTGAAATACAGAGGAGGATGGCCAAGGCTAGTGCATCTTTCAGCCGACTACACCAGAGACTCTGGAACAACCACCATGTGTCCAATGCGGGTCAAAGGCAAGATCTACCGTGCAATCGTGCTATCCACCCTCCTATACGGAGCCGAGGCCTGGACAGTGTACAGACGACAGGTGAAAGAGCTGCATGCCTTCATGATGCGATATCTGTGTTCAATCATGAGGCTAACCTGGAAGGACAAAGTGACAAATAAGGAAATACTCGAACGGACAGGGCTGCCCTCTATGGAAGATCTTCTGATCAAAAAGAATCTCCGGTGGACTGGACACCTCATGAGGATGTCATCAGACAGGCTACCAAAGCAGATCCTCTATTCTCAACTGTCTTCTGGTTCCAGAAAGAGAGGGCGCCCTCGTCTCCGGTTCAAGGATACCATCAAGTTGTAAAAATATACGGATTTTCGGTTCGGAATTATATATTGGCAGAGAGCATTATTATTCTTGAGTGACGGAGTGGGGACAAGGTTATGTAAACTAAAAGTAATAATATCCCACTCCCATAATGACATGATATAACCTGTGTGAAATATATGTTCATATATTATGCCTGAGATTAATGAAGAGATGTTCCTATATAAGAGGCAGTACATGATTGTTGAAATGTTTCTCTATGCATCCATAAAGAGTGCAATTGGAGAAAAGACCATTTTAACAGAGATCTATTGTAACTGTTTGCAGCTACCTGTCCCTACATGACCACTGGGTGGGCACACCAGCCTAATTTGCATATACACGCAGGACACCACCTGCAGCTGGGTTGAGTGACAGCCACCCCTACTGGGGAGGTGCCACCCACCCAGACTGTGGAGGTGCCTGATTGGCTGGCTGTGGACTGCCCAGTCACCTGCACCCCATTGGCCCTCTGACCACACTAGCCTCACTTTGAGATAATTATTCTAGACTCTGCTTCAGACACACTGAAGAGAGATCACTCTACTCCTGGCTCTGGAGTGAGGCACACCTACTCTAGAGCAGGAACCCCAGAAACTCTGTCTGATGCTATCAAAATTCATCTATTCCAATTGAGTGTGTACACAGCCATAGGACTCCTGTCCCATGGGCTGTAGGGTCTGCTTTCTATACAGACTAAAGTAGTAATGAGATTTTGTGTGGCTAGAAGATAAGGGGTGTGGATGCTAGGTCACTGGTAGGTGGACAGAAGTTGGTGTTATTAAAGCACAACTTCTCCACTGTTTATCTGTGTGACTTGTCTTCATTCTTGCTTGGTATTGGTTAATGAGTTGATAGACAGGGGAGATGAAGGGGAGAGTTTTGTAGTATTATCTGGTGTCCCAAACGTGGCCGGGCATTCAGTAATATTATGAAGAGAAACCTGAAGCTGAGAGACATTAAGACCGACTCATGGACATCACTCTCACAGCAGAGAGCTAAATGGAGAGCAGCAGTCAAGTAATGAAAGCAGTCTTTGTCACATCGCGCCCGACAGCATGATGATGGTTCATACCTAAGCATTGAAAGGATTACACAATAGTAACATGAAGACTTAGTCCATTTCTTGTAATTTATTCAGTACATGTTGAGGAAATACTTCTTAATAGGCGGAGCCATGATGGAAGTAGCCGTTGGTTGGGTGGTGCTTGTCCAGGTGGGTGCCGGGAACGCCGTCCTTGTTGTATGTGCCGGTACCAGCTCCAACCTTCTCAGCCACAGCATTCACCTAGAAAAACACATTCACAAAAACATTCATTATCATTTCAATATTTTATCTTAAATCGAGTTATATTTCTCATTGAGACACCGTCATGTAGCCAGGAGATATATTTAATCTAACCACTCTACTTAGTCTTTGCTATTTTTGTATTTACAGACAGATATCCAAGATATTTCTCAATATTTTAGAGATAATTGCTGAAATTCAGCCAGTAAGCTCTGAATCCAGTGCACTCTAATCCAGTAGACTCACTTCTCAAATATTAAAGCTGGTGAAATGGTAAATTTGGCAAATGATACAAAGAGAGCTAACCCATTGTTATAAATACTAACTATCAAATTTCTAGTTGGTTGTTCAGTTGCCAATTATTGAAACACCATAACCAAGCGAGGTTATTTAAAACTGTACTTCACTTTGAGTTTGAATCGTTGGTGGATCTCGTAATTGCTTTACAATGTTTTTTAGTGCATAACTCAGGTAATCAATGTAATGAATTTGTAATAAGAAACAGTCTATTTGGTAGCATTGAGCCAGGATATACCCCACCAATCATTACAATAATAAAACAATTGCATTAATGACAGCATTACTTGCTATTATCATTCCCGAAATATGTCTTGAGCATTAAACCAAGTAATCTATATCAAATAAGATGTACTTGTCTACGGTGGTGAATATTATGTGTAATTGCATGGGTTTTCTTGCAGGATTATAATGGTTGCTTTAAATTATACCTGCAATCAAAAAAAGAGTTGTCATGCTCGAAGGTATACAGAAACTTACATATTTCTGATGAAGGGCATTGTGCTGATCAGGGTACACTCCATAGCCATATCCTCCATAGCCATGTCCGTAACCATTACCGTAACCCTGGCCATATCCTCCATAGCCCTGTCCATAGGCATTGTTGCTAAAAGAACAATAAGAATGCAGCTAGCTTAGCATAAGACAATATTTCTTCTGATGTTCATCGAAGTATAATACACAGAAAATAAGACTTGATTAGTTTGGCAGAAGGAACAATTATTTCTGTTACCTTACATCATTACAGTACAAGTGTAATAGTTAGTGTTAAACAGCACCCACTAATGTGATCTTTCAGAGTAGATAACATGTATTATAAAGAGAGCGTTTCACTTACCCATAAAACTCTGGAGCAGAGGCACAGGCCATAGCTACGAGCAGAGTGAAGACGAGGAGAGAGTTCATGGTGGTTGTCGGTTTTCAGTATATCTGATGGCCACCAGCTGTGCTGGCCTTCCTTATATACCACGACTAGCCTCACAGGCACATTTCACTAACACATATCCATCTAGGACACTCCGAATTAACTGAGTTAACTGATCAGCCAATCAATGTGCCTAGTTTGACAAACCATCTTCCTGCACCTGAAGGTGCATGGACATGCAGTAATTCAAAAACAGACACAGGAGTTATTTTTTGGGCCAATAATTTATTATTTAACTTCAATAAATTTGGCAATATTCACTGTTATTTCTGTCACTAGCTAAGCTCTTCTAACTTGTCACTCAGTACAGAGGACATTTGTGCTCATATACTCTACTCTAGCTTCCGAGGTAGTACAACCCAGATGACTCAGATAATGTCCTGACTACCGGCGATTACATGTATACAGCATATGGAGCCTCATATTTATATTAAGCAATCGTATTAATATCAGCCATACAGATCTATCAATAGTGTCTTGACGTTGAAGGCAGGAGGCAGCAGCTACGGGTTGATAGCGGTCATACTCTTGAGGCACACCAGGCACAGCTCACTATTACTAATTCATATTATCAGTCTTTAGGATTTGGGCCATCTACTCTCAGCCAAATTGGGACAGGAGAGCAGATGGTCCTTTACTCACAAGTTTTTTATTTACGTAATCAAAAATGCTATTTGATTTCCAGCGACCTAGCCGTCTTATATGGTCCAGAGGTACTCCTATTCGCGCATACTCTTGAGCAGCTCCACGTCGTAGGCTGTGTGCTGTCACCAATGGCCACCAGCTGCAGTTGGCTCCTTTCAGTATGAGCCGTATGCATCTGACGAACGTCTGACCTGTCAAGGGCTCCCCGTTCGCGAGTGCAAATGCTGGGGCGCCCTTATGCAGAGATGTGCAACGACAGTACTCCTCCCATGCTCATACGGGGCAGAAGCTTGATTGTGGTAGGCCAGGGACCTTTACATGATAGCTGTCCTCCGGCTTCCACCCAGTTTTGGAACTGCGGATGTGCACTCGGAGGTATGACTTGTGTGCCTCAATGTCTCCGGCCAGCAGCGTATGACCGCCATCACCCAGCATCTCGGAATAGAACAAGTTAGATTGTCTTAGTAAGCATGTATAACCAATCAACAATGCAGCAATAAATACAAGTCCATACTTTCCCAATTTTTTACATTTTAATATAATCATTTTAACATGTGATACTTTTAATGGATACGCACGACTTACAACGTTATACTTTAGCTTACATACTTAATTATAGACAGTGCATAGCTATCGAATACATCCCACCTACCCCTTACTAACTTTACCCAGGATTTAGCCCCACACAGATAATTTTTAATGGCCCCTTCTGTCCTCAGCCTATCATTTAAGTACAGCGTATATAGCATTACCGTTTTTAGGTTTGGGTATTTGGGATTGACCTTGCTATTCCTGCAAAAACTCAAGTACTCCTCAAAATGCACCCTTTTGTTCCTCCACGTCCCACTTGCTAGTCCCGCTTTGAAAAATATGCTCAGCTTCCTAACTATAGCACACTCTTTACCTGCGACAGAGAAGACCAAATAACGAAATTAGACGGAGCAGGGAATCACAAGTACATGTCAAACACATTGTCGTCATGACAAACATCTACCTTGGAAAGATTATGTTCGACACATAGTCTAGCCGCTATAGAATTTGCTTTGCAGTCGAAGAACGACCTACTCAGAGCGTCCGCCAACACCAGGTCCTTCCCCGGCTTGTCTACCACCTGGATTTCGCAGCTGTTAAAAGCAGCAAACTTCCAGATTTCGTGTGCACATGCACACAAGACGGGGTCCTTCCCAGAGCCAGTGGACAACACCTTTTGCGACGCTTCATTATCGGTGTTAACGATAATAACGAACAGCTCAGGATGGGGAGGGGAAAGGGCTTTAAGCGCTACTACCAAATTGATCGCCTCCAATTGAGAGATGTGCAATGTACTATCATTAATAAATTCAGAAGAGTAGAGTTCAGAAAAATAGTGTGTACTACTGTGCCCGCCGCCAGCCAACAACGAAGAGTCACACTCTATTACCCAAGGCGTCTTGGGGAACGGGCGCAGCAGGATCAGCCCATTACCACCCTCCGCGAAGCGCAGGAACCACGTGATATCACGAATCAGATCAATAGTAACTAGAGCTTTACCTATAAATGGCGCCTCACGTAAGAAAGCGAGAATTCTATTCATGAAACACCTCGAGTGGGTAACACATTTAGCAATGAATTGCAGCCGTCCCACGAGACGCTGCACGTTTTTTCTAGTCACGTGGGACCCCACTTTCCATTTGTTGCATTCAATCAAGACACTTAATAGTTTATCCTCAGGAATCTTGAGTATCATATCCTCGGAATTCACTTCATATCCTAACCACTGCATAATGGTATCAGGTGGCATGCACTTCTTTGGCGAGAGCACTAGGCCAAGGACGGATGTCACGGCCATAATTGCATCATACCCTTCTAATGCTTTAGCATACGTACTCTCGACACCGACAAAGTCGTCCAAATAGCACGCCACTGAGAATCCTTTCTGCCTCATAATAAATACCACCGCCTCGGTGGTCCTGGCACACGCCATGCTTGACGTGCGACAGCCAAATGGAGGCGCTACATCAAAATAAAACTTGCCTTTTACCTTTATACCAAATAACGGAACCCTTAGTGGGCAGGTACGTAGCTGTCGATACGCTCGGGCCAAGTCAACGGACCACATAAAACACCCACTACCCAACTGAGTTACTCGCTTTGCCAACCACATGACAGTTGGCAACTTATACGAACACCTAACACCCTGATAAAAACCCTTCACTATTCCAGAATTCACACTGTCTCCTCTCGGGTAACTTAAATCAACTATGATCCTGCGCTCCTCGGTGTTCTTTTTGGGACGGGTCATGATGGGACTGATCTGCGCCCACGGGGAAAACGGAGGTTCATTAAACGGTCCTAGCAGAGCACCATGGGCGAGCTCAGTAGTCACATATTTGTCTAACCAAAATAGATCAACCTCAAGGCGACAATGATTTTCTTCCGAGGGGGAGGGGGCACCAGGCCCAGTGTAATTAGCGGGCCACCCGAACTCCAAGAAATCAACAATCTCAGCGTCGCCATAGTCCCTAAGTAACAACCTCCAGCTGGATATATTTAAACCAGACGGCACAGCAATACGGGCACCAAGATAGTTCGGCACCCCCGTAGCCCGCACCAATTTGTATATCAAACCATAACTTAAATCTGCAGCATCTGATTGCCAGCGGGGCCAGAACGGCTCCAGAATGCACTTATAATTTAACGGAGACAATTCAGTAAATTCAGGCGACTCCCGTGCACCAATACCCAACTCCAATTTAACCCCAGGCGTCATAGTCACAACTGTATCATCCACCAGGTCAGGCGACCTAGCTCCGCTGACAACTGTATCACAAGCACCTGAATGGCCCACACAACTGATAACACCAACGGCCTCAAACTGAGGAATATCAACACATAATGTATCACCATCAACTTCATCTCTTAACATAGCAACAATAGGATCAACAACATTAGAACTACCCAACCCCGTTGTTCCGGGTTTGGAACAAAGCAAAGCGTTAACGGCGGAACCGACCGAAGAACTACTATCATGGCCAACAACTGCCAACACGGGGTGCTGAGTAGCACCATTTAGCGTGCAGTCACTAGACGGACACAGCGCCGAATTGATGGCAGGATCAACTGATTGTACAGGTAGGGTGCAGCCAAGGGCAGAACACTGGTGCTGAGTAGCACTGCAACGAGGGGCGGCAGACGGACCCAGTGCGGTGTTGATGGCAGGATCAACACATTGACGAGAAGGGCACGAAGGACGTGACAGATCAGTAACTGCTAGCACAGTGGGGACGTGAGTGACATCACCCCGCCCAAGGGATGTCGCCGCCGGCTCCACCAACTGTCCCGACATAATTGGAACATGACGGCGACGACCCACTACGGAGTCCACACCCGGGCCAGTAAGAGGTGCGTTACTCAACGCTAAATTTAAACATGCTTTACCCGTGCTAACCGCTGCCCTGTGATCTCCTTTAATTAAAACAGAACGTCTCAACTTACTGTTAAACCAATGAAATCTGGTACCCACATGCGGCAGCAACTTATTGTCGCGACGCATACCCAAGTAAAAAATATGTGAAGATACAGTGGCAACTGCGGGAGCAGCTGTGCCGGGAGGCACCAGGCCACAGGTCACTAGGTCAGTAGGTGACCCATTTATGACGCTATCTGACCCTGGCCCACTAACGACATACCCGGAACCGGGTTTAACGACACCCGTACGGCGAACAACAGGACAACAAACATCGCCGGGCAGCGGATTAGTCAATGGAGCCGGCACATTCAAATTTAACGAAGAATTAACAGAGCAACACACACCCTTACTGACCGTAAGATGTCGACCGACGACTTGAGAAGGCGGAATCCATGACTTGAACAACTCCGAAGCGACCTGGGCGTCCCCGTCTACGTCACGCGGCACCGTCGTGCCCACGACGTCTTCCTTCCTCTGCACGGCCATGCGCCGATCGTGCACTAAAAATTTGTTGACACAGGCTTCTCTGCAACATCAACACCACGTACGTCCCGTGGCCGGAGCTTGCTCTTGCAGTCTACCTCCTTGTGGTAGTGTTTACAGTGCAGATTAAGCGCACACCACGAGCAGTTGTGGACAAATCGATCACGACCCACACCGTGACTAGAGACAAATCCACAGTCCTTGCCCCTATTCCAGATGGTGCAAATCCTGCCATCAACAGCCTTATCAAATTCCGCAGCATACGTGCCGTCCCGCACTGGCCTAGCGACAGGCCGTACCACACGTCGCCCAAGGCTGCTTTCGTCTCGACGAATGTCCTGTATTAACTCCATGTCATCCCAGCCGCGTGGCAGCCTCTTGTCCGATATCATATTAAAGACGCGCTCGGAGAATGCCAAGCACGTCTCCCAAGTGTAGTTCTGCGCAATGTCAAATAGCGCATCCATATGTGCCTCCAGCTTCGGCACCCACGCCAACGGTACGTCACCCCGTCGCATCATCCGGCGAATCGCCGCAAAATATTCGAACCAGGTCGACTGGCCTTGTGACACCTTGCCCTTGCGCTCACTGCGGATTACATATTTATGGGGCAGAAGCTTACCCTTAATTGCCGATTTCCTAACCTTCGCTCCGGCTACTCGTAACAAATCTCTCATGAGTTCATCGTCCGTGTCAGAATCCACGCCATCACTACACACTAACGAGACCCGATCCACAGGGGCCGTAACCACCGGGGCCAACACATTATCAGCAACAGTAGTCGTATTAGTTGACACGCCATCAGCAGCCACTGACAGCACGCGTGCACCCCCGCACCCTAAGCACGGCTTAACCGTCGAGGCCGACCGTCGCCTCGTGCGAGGAACCGTTGCTTCAGAACGTCCCTGTGACGTCACGCCTCGAGTTTCAAAGTCTGACAGCAACAATGGCGAACCCGATCTTGACAATTCAAGCGTATCCAGCCTTGCCATTAATGGCGCAGTGACAGCATCAAGTTTAGAGTCTAACAGGTGGGACATTTCCTCCAACGACACCCCTATACTTGGGATACTCACCACAGGAGGAGACATAAGGACTGTCCTGTGATGCTGAATATCAGACGAAGGCGTGCCAGATCGCCGATTGGACGGTCCACTAACCGGCGATCCATCTCTACGACGTGCCGATCGTAGGAGCTCTTTGGAGAACTTGCCACTCCCGTGCAGTCGTGATTTAGTAGTTTTCGGCATGACGATAGCAGGTTTGTACAATCCACATGTAATTCCTCCCGAGACGTACACAATGTATAGCAAACTACTTTATTAAACTTTAACTGCGCTCAGTTAGGCAGGTCTTCACGACTTGGCGATACAGTGACGAATGATTTCGAACTGCTCTGGCTACCGACTCGGCTCTGAACATGGTTACCGAATGCTGTACTGCATTGGTATCTACGGTGAGCATCACTATGGGGCCCGCGGTCAGTTTTTGAATTATGCATGTTACCGGCAACATGGACAATATTCCCTTTGTCCAAAAAGCATGCACATGTGGGAATTAATTGATAACTTTGAACAAATGGCCAACACATAGTTAGTCACATGGGAATTATCATGCAGAGACTGTTGTCACTTTTTACATTCTGTCGTGTCCCGATGCATGTAGGTGTACTGAGTCAACCATTCGGACCTTGTCTCTGTGTGTCTGTATCTCTGTCTGCATATTGGATCCTTCAATATTCACAAACTAATCCCAGCTAATTATAATGCACCGATTAATACTATCTTGCTATGGTTTATATTATTAGATAAACTCATTATTCATCAACTAGTAATACCAGCTAACTGTGATCTAAACTTTGTAAACACCACTTGCAATATATCATATAAACCAAGATATATTTATAATTCATATACTGTAATAACCATTCAATTAGTTAGAACTGCTTTCGCTACCTAGCCTGGCACTTGGCATCACTAGGATAAGGAAAGGACTGGTTAGCTCAGTATCAGGATAATGTGACTGAGTGGGAAATCCGGTCATGAACTGGTCTTCCAGTTTGGCAGCACTATAAAATGTCCATGAGCGCACACTTTCAGAAGTTGGTACTCATCCTGATATGACCTTGTATAATGTCCAGATGTAAAACCCCAAACAAATAAAAAATATTTAATGCAAGAAGTTTTATCTTAGTTCATTGCTTCTTTATTGTTTTATGTCCGAGCAACATGTTAGAGATGGCTTTAATTTGGTAGCCTAGTTACTTAACCTAATTTCGTAATCTAATTGATTGACCTAAT
Organism: Branchipolynoe longqiensis; assembly: GCA_030323885.1. Taxonomy (NCBI): domain Eukaryota; kingdom Metazoa; phylum Annelida; class Polychaeta; order Phyllodocida; family Polynoidae; genus Branchipolynoe; species Branchipolynoe longqiensis. The sequence continues at coordinate 2,162,865 of CM059189.1, forward strand.
TTGAGCAACCTAAATGAATAAACTCAGATATATATAGGCCCTTATGCAATTTGGTATATTTTAATTTGAGTAAGCTAATTTAGTAACTTATAATTGAGTAACCTAATTAAGTACCTAATATGGAGAATTAAAGCACAAGGTCTTTGTTATACATAGATACATTTATGCTTTGTTCTGTTTTTGTTGTGACAGTCTATTTATGCTGCCTACAATGCTTAAATCCAATGACTTGTTTTTGCTGCTAGACAGTAATAGTCTTGTGTTTCCCTTGTTTTGTCACTTTCAGTTGTTGTGTAGCTATCTACTGCATGCATTCTTTCTCTGTTTGTGAGTATTTTCCTACGTCTACATGCCCCCATGTGAGCTTGTTAGTATCATGTTTGTTAGTTACAATATGTTAGTTATTTGGTTACCGATAGCTACTGTGATATATGCGTAGTAGACGTATAGAACTGTGGTTAATATATGCTAATGAGATGCAGACTTTGAGACAAAGGAATATGCTAATGAGATGACGTCATGGAAAGTTTAGCCGGCGGGTCAAGCGTGCCCTAGGCCGTGAATAAACCATTCAGTATCCAGAAGTCAAAGTGTTCAGACGTTGTACTTTCACAGCTACTTGCAACAACTGGATACTTTGGTCAGTGTTGTTAATCAAACCTAGTCCGAAATAAATTCATCCAAAAACCAACATCATGTGAATCATGCACAATGCGTTGAATGTGACCGAGATAGCAAGCTTAGACAGAGGCTGTAGGTTAATTGTTCATAGCAAGTGCTCTTGCATAATATTAAGGTTACTGCTTGCATACAAGCTAAAGCAAATAATTTGCCACAGCGATTGTATGATGCATGCCTCTTTTACTTGGCTACAGTCAATTGTTTCCCTAGCTGGAGATCATAGCATATGGCTGTCGTCTGTGAATATGATTATCTATATCCACACCTGTAGATGGGCACTAAAGTGTGATATGTAATCCAAATGTGATAATGAAAACCTTCCAAATAATAGCAGAAAACATTCCAGGCAATACCAGAATCCATGTTCATATGAAACTTTACATGAGTATATAGCCCTGTTCACACGGGCAATGTAAATCGATTCGTAGAAAGCGACTTGCCTAGTTCGCCTCACATTTCTCGTGTGAACGGGCGTCTGATGCGGATTAGGGCTGATTCGACTCACGTGATGCGGATCCTGTAAACCACCTATGCGAGGTAGTCTACGTGAATCGATTCCTGTGATGGGGATAACTCTGCCCGTGTGAACGTGCGCTAATTCGACTCCTTTAGTTCGCCTTGTCTAGGTCGCTTCACATTTTGCCCGTGTGAACACGGCTATATGTCAGATTTTGAAATAAAACTAAACTAAAGCAATTTCACTTTTTGATTTTGATTTGATTCAAATTGAGCAAAATGTTAATATCACTTATGTAACATGGAAGTTAAGCACACATCCAGAACGTCATTTTAACATGTGCAACAAATTCAAACAAGATTTTACTGATTACAGTTAAGCAGACAAGATTATGTTTTCCAAGAAAAAGTTGAATAGAAGTTGAACAAAAGTTAGGGTAAATACATGATGTCAGTGTGTAAATTTTCACATTTTCACTTCAACACAAAATCACGCAAACATACTCTTGAGGGATAGGTTAAATACATGCACTTAACATATTTAGCACACAGAGGCAGCAATAATTATTTGACTTGCTACCAAAGAAAAAGGAAGGATTAATTATCACCATTGTAACATGGAAACTGAATATGTGGTGTGGTTTTCTCTGTGGCAGAGAGGTTAGAGTGTCTGACTTTTTTCTATGTCAGACTCCTAATCTGAAGGTCGGTGGTTCGATTCCCTGTGCCCCCACCTCTGCCAATTTGGATTTCCACCGCTGTGTATAACTTACAGCATCATCAAAGGCCAGTTGCTCTCATACCATGTCTATGTGGTGTGGGAGGTTAACAATCCCTTGGGTCGGTAAAAGTGTAGGCTCAGGCTTTTTGTCGACAAACTGTCTAATGGTGAAAACAAGTCTATTCAGACTTATCCATGACAGGCAGTATGAATCTTTAAAAAAAAAAGAAGAACAGAAATGAGGTGTTCAGTAAAGGAGAATGACCCACATATGCAAGTGTCACCTTAATCTTCAGTGCATCTATATTCACCAATAATCAGGTATGCATGTTTGGTATAAGTTTACATATGAAAGCATGTAGATCCTCTTACATATCTACTGCTAGGGCCTATATACAGTAACACACTGACCAGCATTGTAGACATGTTCCTAAGCATTGCAGCATTAAACAAGTCAGCGCTATCCGGGAATCATTATAACATAGCATGAATAGAGATCCACTACGGGGCTTAGGTTGGTGTTTTCAGGTGGCACGCAAATGGAATAAAATGCTATTTGAATAAAACGTGATGGAATAAAATTCTATGAAACATCATATATTTTAATTAAAAAAGTATATAATCTCAGGTCGTACACGTCTGTGTAGCAGCATATGTGGAAGCTAGGCCTGACCAGAGTCACCTCAAATTATGCATCTTTAATCGCTTGTTTGCTGGGGCTTTGCATCTTAGCAGCAGCAAGGGTCACATCAGGACCGGTACTGACTTGTGACAGTGCACACTCATGGCGACATTATAGTGTTGCCCCACTAGGAGAGCAGCGGAAAGAGCCCAGGTTTTAATCCTATATTAAAAATGACTAAAAGAGCACAATAGTGAGTCAGTGCTATGTGGGATAGTGCTAAGCGGGGTGTACCGTAATCCATACATACATACCTGTATCTATGGATTACCACTCTGAGACAGAAAGGTACGGTTTCTATTCAATTTAATCATGTCACTCATTTATCGTGGTATTAATAGTCCCATGGATATAATGCAAACAGAGAGAATATTGCACCTAGAGCATGATTCAACCCCACACTTCTTGCCATTCCAGGGCTAGTATTCTAACCATTAGGCTATTCAGGTTACCTGATTCATTCACCCTATCCATGCTTACCTGCCTATGTCGCTCTTTGCCTGAGAGTTCAGTGAAGATGACTACACTCAGCCTCTCTAGTGTCATATGTGTCTTTAATGGTTTATGTTGATAAGTTGTTTAATGCTTAGAATTACATACTTACATGCAATGCACTTACATATACATAGAGAGGTGTAGGTTCAACAACTGTATGCCTAACTTGTACAGGATCCTGGTCGCGGCAACCAATATCATAACGGTAGTGCAAACAAATAGACAATTGTGTTTAAAGTAGGATTCAAACCCACACTTCTTGACATTCCAGAGATTGTATTGTAGCCATTACACTACCTAGGTTCCCCGATGCAATCACCCTATCTACATTTGCCTGTCTACGCAGCTCCTTGCTTGAGAGGTCGATGCATACTACTACAGTTCTGTTTGGCCAGCACTAGGCCTACTGTGTACGGTTGATTTCATTTCATTGCCTGTGTATATCTAATATTAAAAATTAATAGTCAAAGTCATTCATCATCCAACTTCAATCATGCATGGTCAAAGCTAAACTAATCTGTGTTTTGGCTTAATATATCCTTGTCATTATATAATTCATCGACTGTGATGTATTCTTCATGTAAATGGAATTTATTTATTTATTTATTTAATAGCCACCCAAGAGTGATCACTATTAAAAAAGAGCGATGCATGAAAAACATAACCAAAATAGATTAAATAAAACTTCATGCTCTTCGTGGCAAAGAGACTAATATCAGATTGTGAGCTGGTTGACCTAAATACTTGAATGGAGTTGCATCCCATCGGTGTCTGGTCACATGGGCCTAGCATGAGGGACGCCTTAGGCCAAGATGACCTTAGGTCACATTGCAGAATGTCAAGTGGTCAACTCATGTTGCAAATGGAAATTCATAAGGTTGTGATAATAAATGTATGCTTTGAAATACATTTTATACAATGTATTAGTATAAAGCATGATCCCTGTCAGTGCAATTATGTGGTTATTTCATATTTATAATTAGGAGGTAACAGGGATAATCTCTTGATAATTCTAATGTATTACTTCTTCTAGTAGATGAAAACTATTCAGAAAAATAGTAATAATTACGCATCTTACAACAACTCTTAATATGGCTTAGAATTGCCTAGTCCGATGAAGAATCAAGCTATCAAAACCAAGACACGTATATAGAATTGATCATCATCATCATCATGCTGTCGGTCGTGATGTGACAAAGACTGCTTTCATTACTTGACTGCCGCTCTCCATTTAGCTCTCTGCTGTGAGAGTTGCATCCATTAGTCAACATTTCATGAAAGCTGCCTGCAAAAGTGTTGAAGTGTTGCTGGCTTTTGCAAGTTACCAGCGGCACTAACTCAGGGAGCAAATAGAAGTTTCACACCGGCAAGAAGATCTCAAGACAGGCGCAAAACTATTTGTCCCTGCAGTGGCTGGTCGGGAGATGTTGGGAGTTGCATACATCAACTGCCCTTAATGCTGCTACAGTGACATGGTTTTCTGTTCATGGTTTGCTCCCTTAGCCTTCAGTTCTGTCAAGAACCTGTACCACAAGGCAGCGGTTTACAACTCTGCAGGGCAGGGGTGTCAAACTCCCTGAGGTATTGCTATACCTGCAATACCTGCATACCGATCTAGAATTGATACTCCATATCAAATGTAGGTACTGATGCATTTATTGAGTACGTACATCAATTTAGTCAAACCTGTTACTGCTTAAGCATATGGCAACAGGATTTGTATGTGCGTGCCAAACTTGAATTTGCCTCTTTTTTTTTTTTTTTAAACTTCAATTATTTTCAAAAGTTAGCCATTCATAAAAAAGTTATTTCAAACCAAGAGAAGGTAACTTGCCCTCGAATATGAGTAGAAGAATTAATGTTGGGGGTAGCAGCTCAGTGTGCAGTATGTTCTGTGTTAAACGTCCAATACAGGATTTCCACCACACACTCCCCTCTGATGGCAATAGTACTCTGTGAAAATTAGGCTAGGAAACTCCTACTAAGCTGCACTGCAAAGGGGCGTGTGATATGTCACGGCCCACCAGCCGGACGCCCAATGGAAGCTAACCATGCCAAGAGTAACCAGATAACGCACCACACAGCTACGTACAAGCCCATGATATGTAAATAGGAGTAGGCTAGTCTAGTGATAAGAGTAGAACAAAATAAAATACATATATGCCAAGAAAATAAAAGAAAACTAACATAGGCTACTAACCATACCAACCAATTATCTATCTGCTACTGAAATGCAGGCAATCAAATAACTTATCAGCAGCTACTGTGTACTGGTAAGATAACACCAATACTATAACTGGCCAGCATTGAAAACAAGCCTGGGTACCCGGCCTTATATGCTATGGACAGTATAAATACAGCCTCAATTTTTATTTTTTTTTTAAAGAAAAAAAGAAAAGAAAAAAAGACCAGCTGTAGGCAACAGGTCATTTGGCAACATTCTTTGTAAGATGCCTTATAGATGATTTCCACCACCAAGCCGCCCTCGGGCATGAACAAATGTGAGTAGGAGCTCGTTGTACACGATCCATGGAAAAAGGTCTGTAGAGGATTTCCACCACTCTCTGATGACAGTGGCAAATATTAACGTTTTCGGTAGCATCTCATTTTGCATACTCTGTGGAAAAGCTCTATTATTGTAAGTGCCCGAACATAATCCTTTCAAATTCTAATGTAATATGGCTTGCAGAGAATTGCTGACACCTTATTAATTTCTTTTGCAAACAAATTTGAACGAGAGCCCCATGTATCCTCATTGAGTCACATATAAACTAATAAGTAATGTATTTGTATGACAGTAATAGGTGTCATCGCTAAGTAACATTGAGACTTAGTCCATTTCATGTAATTTATTCAGTACATGTAAAGGAAATGCTTCTTAATAGGCATATCCGTGATGGAAGTAGCCATTGGTTGGGTGGTTCTTGTCCAGGTGGGTGCCGGGAACGCCGTCCTTGTTGTATGTGCCGGTACCAGCTCCAACCTTCTCAGCAACAGCGTTCACCTAGAAAAACACATTCACATTAATATTTATTATCATTTCAATATTTTATATTAAATGAACTTATTTTCCTCTTTGAGATACCGTCAAGTAGCCAGGAGATATATTTGATCTCACCACTCTACTTAGTCTTTGCTTTTTGTATTTACAGACATATTGGTCGTAATGCTTGCATTACGGTTGATTTGCGGCGGGAGAAGAGACCCTCCCCCTGCCGCTAACAAATCTCCGCACCCTCCCCACTGCTGACACCTGACCCCTGACCCCTGCTACTCGCCCCTGGCCTCGCCCGCCTAACACCTCACCGCTGCCCCCCCCCTCCCTCCTGGGGGTTTCTCACCTCCCCTCTCTCTCCCCCTTATAACCCTGGCCATCGCTGCATCCAGTCATTCCGCCTCCAGCCGCCTCCTGCTCCATGTCTCTTCTTAATTGCTGAAATTCAGTCAGTAAGCTCCGAATACAGTTGACTCTAATCCAGTAGATTCACTTCTCAAATATTAAAGCTGGTGAAATGGTAAATTTGACAAATGGTCCAAAGACAGCAAACCCATTTTTATAGATTCTAACTATCACCTTTCTAGTTTGTTGTTCAGTTGCCCATTATTGAAACACCACAACCAAACAAAGTTATTTAAAACTGTGCTTCATCGTGAATCAGTGGTGCAGCTATCACACATACTTTAAGTGGTTGCTTTACAATGTTTTATTAGTGCATAGCTCAGGTAATCAATGTAATGAATTTGTAATGAACAGTTTATTAGGTAGCTTGGAGCCAGGACTTACCCCACCCATCAATAAAATAATAAAACAATTGCATTACTGACAACATTTGTTGTGATTTTCAGTCCTGAAATACATCTTGTGATTGACAAAATTAATGTACCCTTTATGGGCATATATCTATATAAGATAAGGTGCGATTGTCTACATGGGGGAATAATATGTGTAATCGCATGGGTTTTCTTGTAGGATTATAAATAGTTTCTTTAAATTATACCTACAATCAAAAGAAGAGTTGTCATGCTTGGAGGTATATATAAACTTACATATTTCTGACGAAGGGCATTGTGCTGATCAGGGTACACTCCATAGCCATATCCTCCATAGCCATGTCCGTAACCATTACCATAGCCCTGGCCAAATCCTTCATAGACTCCATAGCTTTGTCCATAGGCAGTGTTGCTAAAAGAACAATAAGAATACAGGTACCATCATAGCATAGGATAGTTTTAATAATCATAGCCAGTGTTATACAGAACCCAGAAAAGGTAGTTGTCACTACAAAGAATATATAGTACACAGAGAGGTTCACTGAAGCATAATACACAGAAAATAAGAACTTAGTTAGTTTGGCAGAAGGAACAATTATTTCTGTTAGCTTACATCATTAAGGTATAACTTGAATAGTTAGTATTAAACAGCACCCACTAATGTGATCTGTCAGAGTGAGTAAAGCACAATATAAAGAGAGAGCGGTTCGCTTACCCATAAAACGTAGCGACGAGCAGAGCGAAGACGAGGAGAGAGTTCATGGTGATTGTTGGTGTTCAGTAGATCTGATGGCCACCAGCTGTGTTGGCCTTCCTTATATACAGCAACCAGCCTCACTGGGGTACGTCTTACAAATAAATCAACACTACAATACTTACAAAAGTCGCCAAATTTAAATCAGATTACTAGAATACCTCATTACTTTCATGCTGATGAGGCTTTCATATTCTCCAACTAGCTTACATCCCAATTCTGTTCATTACCAGAGGAGAGTATCGATTACTTTATACTCAGTGATAAGACAATAACCAGTGTTTCCAATATGATAACCGGGCATGGTAGCCGAATAGGCAGAGCGTGGTCCTCATGTGCGGTAGATTGGGACTTCGGTTCCTGGTCGAGTCAAACCAATGACTTGTAAAATCGATACTTGTCGCTTCCTAGCCTGGCGCTTGGCATTAATAGGATAGGGTAGGGACTGATTTCCCAGTGGGGCAGCATTATTAAGTCGCCATGAGTGCACACCGTCTCACAAGTCAGTCCCCGTCCTGATATGACATTAGATGTTGCCAGGACGTCAAACTCCAACAACCAACCAATCCAATACGATATTAGCTATATAAGAATGCATTCTCTATTTGTAGAAGTACGCCTGAGATAGTTCAGAGGACCGAATTTCTGCCCGGAAGGTTGATGGATCATTAGTGAAACAGGCTCTCACGTCTTCACATTGTCTTGCTTGCTCCTGCCATTTCCTCACGTCTCAGACAACGCACACGTGACCATCATGTATTCTGTGACACGTGTTAGTGTTGCTTTTTACATTGTCAATTCATGCAAGCTATAGCCGTGTTCACACGGGCGAAATATAAAGCGATTTAGACAAGGCGAATCATATGAATCAATTTAGTTTCGCGTTCACACAGGCAGTGCTTTGAATCAGTTTAAGGCGGAAGTGGATATCTGCGCATGAGCAAGTCCATAAGAACCAGTGCTTAAGCTAGTTCGCTTCATATAAACCACCTCGCTAGGTGGTTTTTATAAAGCGAATCATATGAATCGATTCAGCCCTAATCCGCCTCACATCGCGTTCACACGGCAAAATGTGAGGCGAACTAGGCAAGGCGCTTTATATGAGGCGGATTAAATCGCCCGTGTGAACACGGCTAAAGACGACCAATGTCGTAAGTAAGCACAAGCTGATGCAGTAATTATTACCCAGCAGCCACTCAGCTGAATCTCGGGTTGCGGGGGAACTTCGGATTGTTTTGTTGCGGCTTTACCCCCTAGACAAATCTAAGGTTACCGAATCGTGGCAGAGCGCACTCATAGTGACTTTATAGTGCTGTTCCACTGGGAGAGCAGGCCAGTGGCATGACGACCTGATAAGTGATATCCCAACCAGTGACATTATCCTGATACTGAATTAACCAGTCCTTGCCCTATCCTAGTGAATGGCAAGCGTCTTGAACATTAGACTATCAAAGCACCCTCATATAATAACTTACCCAGGCCTGCCTGCATCTGTGGCATTTCACCAGAGATTTGATTGATGGCTTAAGACCATGTCAGCAGCAAGTGCCATATTCGCGTCAAGAAGCTTGTGGTATCTATTCTGTCAGTCTTGTCAATCACATTCACATTCCTACCTTGAAATTTACGCAAAATTCCTAAATAATTAGATCTATTTCAAATGACAACAAAAACTGATGCAATTTTGAAGTGGCTAGACTTGAGTCAACTAACAGTGACATATCACACACAACAAAAAACAGCCAAAATTATAGGAGCCGGTATAGCCCAGTTGTTCTGACGAACTTTTCTTTGTGTGTGCCAAATATTTTATTCATAAGAACACATCATTTGTCAGCATCGAAGCACTGGTCTTCCAGCCGTGCGTCGTTACAGTTATTGACCCAGTTAAAAAAAATGATAAAGGTTAGTAATGGGACTGTGTATGAGAATGGGGGCAGTGTTATGGCTCTGTCACACTATGACGTAATGACATCGGTGTAGGGAGAACGTGAAGAACGTTGAACTTCTCGGCGTGGTATGCAAAGTTGGGCACAAGTTGAACGTGGATGCAGCGTAGTGGACGAGAGAGTAACGGCAGTAAAGCGTAGTGATAGCGTCATTCAACGAGAGAGGACAACGTAATTACACTCATGGAACGTTATGAACGTTATTCCATCGCCAGAACTACGTTGCTTTACATTACCTTATGTTACTTACGTCATTAAACGTTGGCGAAACACTGAACGTACGTTCTCCTGACGTTCTCTTGACGTTCTCCTGACGTTCTCCTGACGTTCTCCTGACGTTCTCCTGACGTTCTCCTGACGTTCTCCTGACGTTCCCATTACGCCGTATGGACGTTTCCACCGGCTTTAATGTGGGTCAACGAGTGGAACGTAGTGGAATGTAGTGGAACGTAGTGAGGAAGGTTTGACTAACATCCGTTTAACGTCATTGACATTTGCCGAACGTGTACAGAACGTACGGCGAACGTAAACCCTTACGTTCGCATCACGTCGAAAGTTTTGAACAGGTTCAAAACCTTGACGCGCGCCGACATAACACGACGTAACGTGATGTAGCTCGATGTCAGTCTAACGTCATTATGATGTCATCATAACGTAACCAAACGTACGGCAACGTAATGAGTAAAGTGATCACGTCAGGCTCAGGTTGGATCGTTACATCGTAGTGTGACAGGGGTATTATGCTTTACGTGATTTGCATTCATCTATTAAAGCTACATAATTTGGCAAGTGCTTGCACTATATATTCTAGACTGTTGATAATGCAGCGAAGATAATCTGAATAGTAGAGTGATTAATGTAGGGACATGTGTGTCATTATGATTTAGCTATTTTAAGCTCCCAGAGGGGCGGGAGAGTGGGGGCGGGAGGGGGTACAGGCACTGGGTGGGGTTTTCAATGGTTATGTAGATTATCAGTGTGTGGGATGCTAAAAGTTAGTTGAGCAGGGGTGGGATAAAGATAGAGAGGGTCCTGATGCTGTTACAGCAAGGGAAGAGCAGGGAAAGGCTTAGGGGGGGGGGGGGGTGAGTGGGGGGGGGCGCAGTGGGAACGAGTGCAGGGTAGGGTGGGACTTCTATATTCTGTGTTCACCGATGGGTGCTGTCTCTGATAGATGTAATTAGAGTTGTTGATACCACAGTCCACCAACCAATTGGTGTGTTAGTAATACCGAGAATCGAGAGAGAGAATAAAAAGCACAACAAACAAAACAGCAGCTATTGTATTCCGGTTGATGTGTAGTGCATTCCTATTTTACCTGACCTTGTCACTGAGGAGAGGTCATGCTCATGTCAGTCATTGCATGACCCATTTGTAAATCATCGGCTGGCAGCTGTAGTTGTGTAGGCAGGCTAATATGAAATCACTACAGGCAAGTAGAAGGAAGGCAGAGTATAGAGTGAAAGGTAGAGAGAGCTTGCACCCTCAGTTTTATTATTATATAGTGGTTTGATAATTCAAGATGGCCTGTCACATGACCAGATCCTTCAATCAACAGTATGCATTCACATGTCCACCAATCAATAGTATGCATTACAGTATCCATGCCTTGGTTGTTTTGGCCTACCTGCCCTGTTGTGTCTGGGTGTGCAGTGATCCGTATCTAACAGTTGGGGGGGGGAGGAGGTTGTGAGCAGAGCTGCTAAGGCCCTATCACACTAACACTAGTAACAGTAGTGCCCCTCTCACACTATCTATATAATACACAATGTCTATTTAATCTAGGTAAAGGATCACCAGCACTACACAATACCACATGCATCTGGTCACATTACATCATTTACCTTATATATAACATTTGTAATCCCATATAGACCCACCAATGTATAATTATCGGAATATTGTACAATCTAATGTCATATCAAGATGGGTACCGACTTGTGACAGTGCAAACACATGGTGACTTTATAGTGCTCCCACACTGAGAAATCAGGTCCCCATCACCATGACCCAATATCCCACTCAGTCACATTATCCTGACACACAGCTAAACAGTCCTTGCCCTATCATATAAATGCCTAGCGCCAGGCTAGAAAGCGATAATCGTCTATTTTATAAGTCATTCCAACAACCAACCAACGTTCCGCAATACACTTCTAATCACTTTTTATTTCTGGGCACAGAGGCTATCCAACTTTCTTCTTGGTTGTCCATCGGTGGCGATAATAACAGCAACTCATCATTTGTTGTAAAATCGTCAACGACCAATGATCCAATTTGTGCTCGGAATGTGTGGTGGCATGTTGGACATGTGTGTAGCTGCAATCAGAGAATCTGTTTGGTGAAAGAGATGATATTTTCTCTGCTGATGCTTTTGCTTAGCTTAAGATGTATGATCTGTTTCAAACCATGCTGTGCCTTTACGAATAGAAGCACGCCATCAACTACTGTCCTCATAGCCACTGTTTCCCAGGTTTCAGTGTTAACATTACATTTCTTCAGGTTATATTTAAGGTAGTCCCTAAACCTTTTTTTCTGACCACCTTGATTTATGTGTCCTTTTACAAGTTCACAGTTGAAGAGAGCTTTTGGTATTCTATCCTCATTTTTGTGTGTCCATTAGTTGTTTAAGCAGGGGAAATTTCAATCATGGACAATTGGTCTTTCTCATTCCACTGCTGCTTGCCCTATCCTAATAATGCCGAGCGCCTGGCTAGGAAGCAACAAGTATCAATTTTTAAGTCATTGGTTTAACTCGACCAGAATTCGAACCCATAGTCCCACGATCTACCAACACAGGAGACGGACGCTCTAACTCATTCGGCCATCCCGTCTGTCATTCATGTGGACTACATGGCTAGCCCACCTGAGTTATGCTCTCATGACCATTCAGTCAATGCTGACCATTTTTACTCTCTATAAAATAAGACTTCAGTGTCTGGAATCTTAACCTACCACCTGATAATCATAATTTTCATGAGACAACCTGCTAAACTTAATAATTTTACCCTTCTTCTCCCCCCCCGTCCCTTTCAAAGTTCCCTCCTCAAGTATATATACATATTATATTCATTACCATTTACCATGGGTCGGGGTGAACTTTTAATTATTATAATAGTTATTATACATTTCATTTTTAATCTACGATAGGAACATGAAACAATCCAACTTTACACATATCATGTACCACGTGAACACACTAATACGACGCCTAGCAAGGGGGGAATGGGTACCCGGCTACACTTCTGGCGCCAGTGCTCTTGTAGTCAGGTTCCAGTACCCATGTTTTCTGCTAGGTGCTGCCTGAGTACATGGGTCCTTCACAGAGGTCACTAGCGGCGCATAGTGGCTTATTGCTGAACTAATACTTTTGTAAGCAGAGTAGTGTTCAAAAGGTTGAAAAAACTACGTTTTTAGGACGATCTATCACTACTTTCTTTTCTCCATTGTAACGATTGACACAAAACAGCACAGAAACGGTTACACTGAAACCACAAGGACATTTGCTTCAAATCAATATGTATTCTATTGGGATTATGAAACACCATGTAAAAAACAAATCAGTTTATCCTGAGCAAATGCATAGGCAGATAGTATGTGTGATGTATGGTGTTGGCTGAGTGTGCGCCAGGGGAACCAGCGAGCGGGCGACCAGCGTGGTATGGGTTTGATCTAAATAAAGTCATTATGCAACGAGACGTCAACGTGTGTAGTCGGTTATTGTATGTAACATTATATGGTGTCAGATCGAAAGCGGACCTTTTGATACGCCAGGGCACTCTCGGGTTTGAAACCAGTCGGTCCTCTAAACCTGGACGACAACATAGCAGCGAACTGGAAAGCGTGGATCCATTCATACAATATATACACCATGGCAGCTGGAGTGCTAATCAGGAGTGAGAAAGTACAATGCTGTGTCTTTCTGCATGTCGCAGGGGCTGAAGCTCAGAAAGTTCACCAGTCGATGACTTTCACTCCGGGGGAGGCGGATAAAATAGCACTGCTCAGGGAGGCTTTCAGACTGTATTGCGAGGGCAGGAGGAACATTACGGTCACAAGGTACAGATTCAATGCGTACAACCAAGGCTAAGAGAGTATGGATGCGTACATCCGGGAAGTGAGACACATGATAGGACATTGACAGTATGGGGCACTGGAAGAGTTGCTCATGTGTGATAGGTTGGTAAGCGACGTCAAATGCAACACTCTGCGCGACCGACTATTACAGACTCCAAAGTTGACGCTACAACATTGCGAGGAGATGTGTAAGTTGAGTGAACATCGGGTGAAGCAAATAACTGCATCCAATGACACTGAATATTCAGTAGATGCCGTACGGCGTTGCGATTCGCCGCAACAGTCTACACGTGGACAGCAGCAACAGCCACAGCAACGGCAGCAACAGCAGCGGCAGGGGCCAAGATGGTTACGCGATCAGCAAGGCGGCGGCGCGGGGCCCCGTCCGGAATGTGTGTGGTGCGGATACTCACACCGGTCAGACCGGGACGCATGTCCGTCCAAAGGAAAGGCGGGTTCTGCCTGCCAGAAGATTGGTCATTTTGCTAAAGTGTGCCGGAGGAGATCTACGGCTGTGAACGAAATCACAGTGGAAGAGCACAGTGACCAGAGTGACTGACAGGGCGAGCTACCAGTGGACGAATTGTCCATTGGTGCGATATCGTCAGACGCGAACAAATCTGCCGGTTTGTGGTTCACCAACATCCCTGTCGGGTCTGTAGATGTCAACTTCAAGTTGGACACGGGATCAGAGGCGAACATCATTCCGATGGACCTTGATGCCGTCTGGTCACTTACTCTGGCCAGACAATCAACCCGACGGGGGAGACCAAGCTCCGAGTGCGCGATCAGTGGCTGAACTTCCCGGTCATCGAGAAGTGATGTCTGATCCTCGGGAAGGATGCGTGTGTCCAATTACTCATCTTGTCTCGCGTGGACAGCATTGGTGCACAGACTCCGGAGGACAGCGTTGATGCACATAAAATGGTAAAGTCTTTTAATGATGTATTTACGGGCTTCGATACCATTAAAGTAGAAGCGAAAATATATGTCGATAAGAGTTTCTGTCCAGTGGTAGATCCACCCAGGAGAATTCCACATGCCAGAGAAGATAAAGTAAAGAAAGAGTTAGACAGAATGGTTGAGCTAGGGGTGATAGTTGAAGAAACTGAACCGACTCCATGGGTGAATTCTATAACAATAGTGAAGAAACGTGACAAAATCCGGGTGTGTTTAGATCCCACCAAGTTGAACAGGGCCATCATGAGGGGACCGTACCTGGATGGGGCGAATTACTTTTCGGTCATCAATGCTAAGAGCGGGTACTGGCAAATTCAGCTTGATACGGAGAGTTCCAAATTGTGTACGTTCAACAGCCCATGGGGACGGTTCAGGTATACCCGGTTGCCGTTTGGAATCAAGACCACAGGAGATATTTTTATCGTGTATTGCAAGGCTTAACCGGGGTGAATGTGGTAGCTGACGACATATTGGTATACTGCAAAACCGTGGAGGAGCACAATGACAATCTCTGTGATATATGCGTAATAGACGTCTAGACCTGTGGTTAATATATGTTAACGAGATGTAGAGTTGGGGACAAAATGATATGCAAATGAGATGACGTCATGGAAAGTTTAGCCGGCGGGTCAAGCGTGCCCTAGGCCGTGAATAAACCATTCAGTAACCAGAAGTCAAAGTGTTCAGACGTCGTACTTTCACATGGTGTCAGATGAGGAAGGATGCCGCCCGCAAACACTTTGCCGGGTTTGCGGCCGCCTGGTCAGCTTGTCCTCAGCAATAATGCACGATCGAACTGGAAAACATTGATCAGAGCATATGACATATACGCCACGGCGGCAGGTGTCATATTGAAGACAGAACGAGTGCAATGCTGCATCTTTCTTCACATTGCTGGCGAGGAAGCGCAGAAGGTATTTGCCAATATGACTTTTGCTCTCGCCGATCAAGACAAGATCAAACCGTTAACTGATGCATTTCAAGTTTACTGTGTCGGGAAGAGCAGTATCATTATTACACATTACAAGTTTAATTCACATAATCAAGCGTCAGAAAATATGGCTACGTACATCACGGCATTAAGAGACAAAGTGAAAGATTGTGAATACGGTGCCGTGGAGGAGTCGCTGTTGCGCGATCGAATTGTGGCTGGCGTAAAAAATGTGAATTTACGGAACAAATTGCTTCAAACTACTGAGTTAACGTTGGTCAAGTGCATAAATATGTGTGAAATGAGTGAGTTCAGTTCAGATCTGTTGGAGGACACCAAATCAGACGTTGAAAGTAAAGACATTGATTTCATTCGGAATTATGCTAATGTGTGTACCGGTGCACCGGCGGTCCGGTCAGCGGCAACGCCATCTTGGAAGAAATCGCCATCTTGGAATGCCGGCGGTGCCGGCGCAGGAGAGTTCAGGATCCGCTGCCAGAACCGTGGATATGAATACCGCCGGGGAGTCTGCCCAGCGAAAGGAAAGGCTTGCATTGCCTGTAAGAAGATCGGGCACTTCGGGAAGGTCTGTAGGAGCAGGCTGGGGAGAGTCAACAAACTTAACGTCGAAGCGCCCGACCCTCACAATGCTGAGCAAGACCCGGATCCGGCGGAAGTCAATGTACTGGCAACGGATCTGTTTGTGGGGGCCGTCGACCGCGGTGCTGGTCGGGATGCCGAGCTGTGGCACGCAATCGTTCGGGTGAACGGTTGTCCTGTCAAGCTTAAACTTGACACCGGATCGGAGGCAAACGTGCTTCCAAGGTTTGTGTTCAACAGAGTCGCTCCGGGAAGGCTGACGAACACCAGATGTTCGTTGGTGACATTCTCCAGTCACCGGATCACGCCTGATGGAGAGGCGCTGCTCGACGTCAACGACCGAGTGCTTCGGTTCCAGGTGGTGCCGGATTGCCAGCCTATCTTGGGCAAGCAGGCTTGTGTGACGTTGAACCTGCTGGCGCGGGTGGATGAGGTGCACAGCTCTGTGCCGACGAACATTTCCACACCGACGAACACTGTCGAACAGACAAACATTTCCACACCGACGAGCAGTTCCAGTGCTGGGGCAGAGAAGCTGGTAAGCGAATACAAAGATGTGTTTCAGGGCTTGGGGTTGATCAAAGCAAAGGCTGTCATTCATGTCGATAAGTCTATTCAACCTGTCATTGATCCGCCTAGACGGATCCCGTTTGCCATTCAAAATAAAGTACGTAGTGAGCTTGATCGTATGGTTGAGTTAGGTGTCATAGTGGAACAGGATGAGCCTACCGAGTGGGTTAATTCTATTACGATCGTAAAAAAAAAAAAAAAATTACGATTTGTGTGGATCCGACTAAGTTGAACAAAGCGATAAAAAGAGGGCCTTTCCCTACCAAAACTATTGACAAAATTATTGACAAAACGGCCGATGCAAAGTATTTTTCAGTTTTGGATGCAAAGACAGGGTATTGGCAGATAGAACTAGACGACGAAAGTTCACGTTTGTGCACGTTTAATACTCCGTGGGGCCGATACAGGTATACCCGCTTGCCTTTTGGCATCAAAACAGCCGGTGACATTTTTATTCAGGAAATGCACCGTGTCATGGGCGACATACGCGGTATCGGGATAGTCACGGACGATATTTTGGTATATGGGTCAACGGTTGAGGAGCACAACGAGCGGCTCCGAGCTGTTTTGGACCGAGCTAGGTCGGTTAATCTAAAGTTAAATGACGCTAAATCATTGCTATGTAAGACTACAGTAAAGTATGTAGGTCATCAACTTACCCAGCAGGGTGTGAAGCCTGATCCGGACAGAATACAAGCAATAGTTGACATGCCAGAGCCGCGTGACAAACAAGGCGTCCAAAGGTTCCTGGGCATGGTTGGATATGTCCACAAATTCATACCCAACATGTCCGAGATAGCCAAACCACTACGCACGCTCCTAACCAAGGACGTGGCGTGGCACTGGCAAGCCGAACAGCAGGGCGCGTTTGATAAGTTAAAAGAGAAGTTAAGAACTGCTCCTGTGTTATCGTACTACAATGTTAAGAAACCTATTGTGCTTCAAGTAGATGCTTGTCAGTCAGGGTTAGGAGCCGTGTTGATGCAGGATGGTAAGCCGATCGCACTCGCATCTCGTGCGCTTAACGCAGCGCAGTGTCGCTATGCCACTGTAGAAAAAGAAATGCTCGCCATATGTTTCGGATGTCAGAGGTTTCATGAGTATATCTTTGGGAAAGAAGTTCAAATTCAGACGGACCACAAGCCGTTGGTGGCCATAATGCAGAAACCCATCCATAAACGTTCGGCTAAAATGCAAAGAATGCAAATGCGGTTGCAGAATTACAATATTCAGTTATGTCATGTGAAAGGCTCTTTGATGTTTTTTGCAGACACGTTGTCCAGGGCGCATAGCGCCAAAGTAGGTCATGATAGTCTGTTCGATGACACATTCTGCGTTGCCGCAGTGGACATGCAGTCGTCGAGTTTGTTGAGTAAGATTGTAACTGAATATGAGAGGGATGTATCTATGTCTATGTTGATCTCACACATTGAAGATGGGTGGGACACTACACGCATACAGACACCACCGTGTCTGAGACAGCACATTCCGTACAAACACGAGTTAACAGTTGAAAATAATCTTGTAATGAACGGCAATCGGG
This sequence comes from Branchipolynoe longqiensis, assembly GCA_030323885.1. Lineage (NCBI taxonomy): Eukaryota > Metazoa > Annelida > Polychaeta > Phyllodocida > Polynoidae > Branchipolynoe > Branchipolynoe longqiensis. The sequence goes on from CM059189.1 coordinate 2,181,055, forward strand.
TGGTGGTTCCTCCAGGTCTTCTTGGTGAAATGAGAGAGGCGTTGCATGAGACGCATTTGGGGGTGACCAAGTCCAAGCAGTTGGCACGCTACTGTATGTTTTGGCCAAATATGAACAAGCAAATTGAGGATGAGGTCAGTCGGTGTGACACATGCCAAAACAACCAGAAAATTTGCATAACGAGCCATTGATAAATCACCCGATCGCCTGTCAACCGTATGATGAAGTTGGTGCCGATTTATTTGAGTTAAATCATAAGAATTACCTGATAACTGTAGATTATTACACCAAGTTTCCAGAGGTAACGTTGTTGGGCGATACGTCGTCTGTCACTGTTATTGAGGCGTTGAAAGATAATTTTGCAAGACATGGTATTCCTAGTCAGGTAATGTCGGATAATGGTCCACAGTTTAAGAGCCACGAGTACAAGGAGTTTGCACTGCATTATGGGTTCAGGGCCGTGTACTCCAGTCCACAATATCCGCGTAGCAATGGTCAGGTAGAACGGTTTGTCCAAACAGTTAAGGACATGTTAAAGAAGTGTGAGAAAACTGGAGCTGATTTTCAGTTGGCATTGCTGAATTATCATAACACTCCGTTGCCTGTCCTTAACGCGTCTCCGGCGCAGTTGCTCATGAGCAGGAGGTTGAGAGGCAGGTTGCCGATGGCAGAGGGCATGTTGGTGCCTGAAACGCAGGTTCCTAAGAGAAGGCAGACAGCCCAGCGACAGAGTAGTCAGAAAACGTTTCATGACCGGAAGTGCGGTAAGGCACACAAGCCTATGAAAGTTGGAGATAAGATAAAGTACAAAAATAATGCTGGGGAATGGAAAAAAGGGGTTATTTTAGGAGGAACTGGGGTTTTTGGGAGAGAATATAAAATTTTAAACGAGTCAGGCAACATGTTGTTTCGTAATCGAGTGCAAATGATTGGAGCGCCTGTAGAGGGGCGGCCCGAGTTAGTCGTGCAAGCGCAATCTGGGTCAGCGTCAGCGCCAAATGTAAACAGTACGGCTAATCTAAGTAGGTCAGGTCGGCTGATAAGGCCGGCGAGCAGGTTAGACTTATAGGAGGTCATTGTGCTAGCGGTGGTTGCACCGTCAACATGTGCATGTACGGTTAAGTTTGTTTCAGCTTATGTGTTTACTGTATAATATATGATGGACAATTGATGACATCAGGCATTACGGCCAGACTGTTGAGGACTTAAGTGCATTGTGCACTCGAACATTTGCAAGTTAAGTATGCATATATGTTGATATTGTATATTATGTGTTTCGTCATTGATATTTTGCAAATTTCATGTTTCAGAAATACTTTGAGGGGGGGATGTGATATATGCGTAATAGACGTCTAGACCTGTGGTTAATATATGTTAATGAGATGCAGAGTTGGGGAAAAAGAGATATGCAAATGAGATGACGTCATGGAAAGTTTAGTCGGCGGGTCAAGCGTGCCCTAGGCCGTGAATAAACCATTCAGTAACCAGAAGTCAAAGTGTTCAGACGTCGTACTTTCACAATCTCTGGGCAGTTCTGAACCGAGCGAGAGAGGTGAATCTACGGTTAAATCCAGACAAGTCAGGCATTTGTCAAAACAGTGTGGAATATGTAGGCCACGTCATTACGGGCGCAGATATCAAACCAAACAACGAGAGGGTGCAGGCGATCAATGACATGCCCACTCCGACTACGAAACAAGCAGTACAGCTTCTTGGGCATGCTTGCATATGTCGGGAAATTTATTCCAAATTGGGCACAAATAGCGAAGCTGCTACGGGTATTAACAACTAAAGAAGTTGCATGGCATTGGCAGGTAGAACAGGAGAACGCGTTTCAGAAATTAAAGCATTTAATAACGCATGCCCCAGTATTACGGTTCTACAAGGCATTAGATGACACACAGAGTAGTTACGCAGTTATTGAAAAAGAATTGCTGGCGATATGTTTTGGATGCACAAAATTCCACGACTACATTTTCGGGAAAAAAGTACTGGTGCAGACAGATCATAAGCCGTTGGTAGCGATCATGAACAAACCGTTATATCAGTTGTCAGCGCGTATACAGCGCATGAGAATGCGTCTGCAGAATTATAATTTAGAAGTGACATACATTAAGGGTTGTAACATGTTCGTTGCAGATGCCTTATCGCGGGACCACAGTGAAACCACCAGTCCGAACGGGTTGTTCGATAAAGAAATAACCGTAGCAGCAGTGGGGATGCTTCAAGAGTCCTGGCAGGAGATCACCATCATCGTAATAAACAGTAAAGTGAACCATTGCAGTCGCATGAAATACCGGGTCTCCCATTTAGCAAGATAGGAGTAGATATGTTTGAAATAGGGAACCAAAACTATTTGTTAATGGTGGACTATTTCTCAAAATACCCGGAAGTGATAGAGATGCAAGCAACAACTAGTAAGGCAGTTATAAAGGCTATGAAGCAAACATTCGGCAGACATGGAATTCCAGGAAACAGTAGTGTCAGACAACGGGCCCCAATTCGTGAGTACTGCTTACAAAGAGTTTGCTAAAGAGTATGAATTTGAGGTGGTGTTCTCAAGCCCGCATTACCCGCAGAGTAATGGGCAGGCCGAGCGGCACATTCAGACAGTAAAAACCATGATCAAGAAGGCAGTCAGCGAAGGGAAAGATTACAATTTGCATTTGTTAAATTTTAGGAACACACCGGTGACAGACTTAAGTGCATCACCGGCGCAGTTGTTGATGAGCCGCAGGCTACGTTAAAAATTACCAAGTTTAGGTAAGCAGTTGAAGCCGGAGATACCAAAAGTTAAAACAAATCAGACAGTGGGTGTGCAACAGAAACAAAAGAAATGGTATGACAAACGTGCGGGGAAATGAACACAGGGAATTGAAAGTAGGAGAAAAGGTTAGGTACATCACACAGAAAGGGAAATGGGAGTCTGGTACGATTACCAAGAAGTTTGAGGGGGACACACAGAGATATGAATTAAAGGGTAAAAATAATGTAACGTTCAAAAGGAACCGCAAACACATATTTCCAGTCAGACACGAGACAGCTCAAGCTCAACAGGACGAAGCAAAAACAGCACGCTAAAATAAAAGTTTACCGAGTAAACTAATTAGTACACCGACCCAGTACATAACAACTGGGTCGGTGTACTACTGAGAGCAGGCCGGTAATTAGGCTCGGGTATCAGTAGGCGCACAACCGCAGACAGGTTATCAGACAAGCTGGTAATACGACAGTGGGAGGCATGAGAAAGCGGAAAACATAGGGCGTGAGTAGATGTTGCCATTAAGTAGGTTATCTAAAGTCGTGACCGAGTTGTGAGAGAGGTGGAAAGTTCCCATGGAGCAGGGACAAAGGCCAAAAGCATAAAGAAATCACTCATGGCTAAACTGTATAGCATAGACAAGTAGCATTGAAACCAAGTGGCATATATAGTAAGAAAGGCGAAGCCAATAGTGAAATTAAAATGTGAAAACGGTGCAGTGTCGTTAGGACAGTACGGAGTTGAATCACATGTAAGGTACAATAAACGCTGGAGCAATGTGAATACATAGATGATAATATATGTGATTATTGTGAACATTATGTTTGTGTCAATATTTTATGTTTAAGGCCGGGCATGTGTGCCATAAGAGCCAGTGGTGAGTGGACATTAACGAGCATGCGAGAAATGGAAAATCTGTATCATACGCATGCTGGGATAAAGCATATCTGATGGAGATTAAAGGCCCTGTCACATTACGGCGTATGGCGGGAGCGTATTGAAAACCTACGTAGGTCCTGCGCGTGCCGGCCTATGATGACATTTGGTGACCTTTCGGGTGGTTTTGAGCGTATGTGGAACCTACGAGGAGCGTACGAGGAGCGTATGAGGAGCGTATGGGAGCGTGCTGTGACATTTTTTGACAGTATGGGCCATACGCCCTCATAGGTCGGGTTTTTTTGAGCATGCACAAACAAATTTGGACGGACGGATTTATGAAAGCGTATGGCGGCGTATGCCTCATACGCTTCACATACGCCGGCATCTGGCGGCATCTGGCGGCGTATGAGTAGCGTATGAGTAGCGTATGCGTAGCGTATGAGTAGCGTATACGGCGTATGCCGACGTATATGACGTAACGCGCTTACGCCGCCATACGCTCCCGCAAAAAACCCTAATGTGACAGCCCCTTAAGGCCCTGTCACATTACGGCGTATGGCGGGAGCGTATTGAAAACCTACGTAGGTCCTGCGCGTGCCGGCCTATGATGACATTTGGTGACCTTTCGGGTGGTTTTGAGCGTATGTGGAACCTACGAGGAGCGTACGAGGAGCGTATGAGGAGCGTATGGGAGCGTGCTGTGACATTTTTTGACAGTATGGGCCATACGCCCTCATAGGTCGGGTTTTTTTGAGCATGCACAAAAAAATTTGGACGGACGGATTTATGAAAGCGTATGGCGGCGTATGCCTCATACGCTTCACATACGCCGGCATCTGGCGGCATCTGGCGGCGTATGAGTAGCGTATGAGTAGCGTATGCGTAGCGTATGAGTAGCGTATACGGCGTATGCCGACGTATATGACGTAACGCGCTTACGCCGCCATACGCTCCCGCAAAAAACCCTAATGTGACCCTTAAAGGGGCTGTCACATTAGGGTTTTTTGCGGGAGCGTATGGCGGCGTAAGCGCGTTACGTCATATACGTCGGCATACGCCGTATACGCTACTCATACGCTACGCATACGCTACTCATACGCTACTCATACGCCGCCAGATGCCGCCAGATGCCGGCGTATGTGAAGCGTATGAGGCATACGCCGCCATACGCTTTCATAAATCCGTCCGTCCAAATTTTTTTGTGCATGCTCAAAAAAACCCGACCTATGAGGGCGTATGGCCCATACTGTCAAAAAATGTCACAGCACGCTCCCATACGCTCCTCATACGCTCCTCGTACGCTCCTCGTAGGTTCCACATACGCTCAAAACCACCCGAAAGGTCACCAAATGTCATCATAGGCCGGCACGCGCAGGACCTACGTAGGTTTTCAATACGCTCCCGCCATACGCCGTAATGTGACAGAGCCTTTAAGGGCGGACTGTAACGAAGGCGTGAGTCAGGCACGGTATAGGACAATATTTGATACGCGCATGACTATCACCGGACTGTGCGCGGGACTGGTGAGATTGGTCCTTATTAAAGAAACTTCGTTGTGAAATATGTTGTGTCATTGCCAGGGGATGTTTTGCATGAAATCTTTATTGTTTATTGAAAGGGAGATGTGATGTATGGTGTTGGCTGAGTGCGCGCCAGGGGAACCAGCGAGCGGGCGACCAGCGCGGTATGGGTTTGACCTAAATAAAGTCATTATGCAACGAGACGTCAACGTGTGTAGTCGGTTATTGTACGTAACATTACAGTATGTTGATCGTTACAATGGACACAGTTTTGTCCCATATTGCTTAGCACTTTTTGAGACAGTCTCATATGTTTAGATGAGTGGCTATGATGGATGATCATTCATAATTAACATATTATATAATATATATTTTATCATTTGAGATGGTTAAATGATGTGGATATATCAACCTAGCTTCCCAACATTTTTTCTAATGGGTTGCTTAGGAACCTGTCCTGGAGACAGTGTTGTGGGAGTAACAACAGTAGGCACTGCAGTTATGTCTATGAGAAATACTCCTAATACCAACCCCTCAAGGGGGGAGGCTAAGGACTAACACTGTACATATAATATACATAAACAATACCAGACTCATAGAAGTGGAACCTGAAATCACCAAAATCCAGCAAACGGAAACGGAAATAGCCTTATATGGGCGCCACCATGTGTATACTCCTGTTGAATAATCAAATTCCAGCAAATGGAAATGGAAATCGCTCGTCGAACTTCGCTATGCAGCAAACAGGGTGGACGACACCGATTGGTTAATAATACGATCGCGACTCGGGTGACCCGAGCTGCTAGAATTTCAAATCGAACACCACGAGTGGAGTAAAAAAATACTATCGAATACGGCCACCAAGGGGGGCGGTCGGTCCTAAGCATTGCTTATTCATATTATATCTTGCATTATAAATGATTTTCTCATGTGATGCTTAAAGAAGGCACTGGGCTGTTCATTTTGCTGATGACATTGTTTTGATTGGCGCCAAAAAAAGTGAGTGAGCGCAAAACTTTGAAACGAGCACAGTGGCGACCTCTGTTGAAACGAAGGCCAGTGCACCAGGCTAGGTTCCAGTACTCATGGTGGCCGCTAGGTGCCGTCTGAGTCCATCCACATGGAAACGGGTACAGTGGCGACACCTGTGAAAACAATGGCCAGGGGACCAGGCTACTATCTTTCCGCTCGGGAATGTTAGGAATACATATATATATATTTCCTACTGATCTGGGCACTTTCCTAATTATGCATGTTGATCAAAGTTGTATTGAAATCACTCATGATAAATGAAGCAAAGATCTGAGTCAATGCAAATGCTATATCATATTCGAATTGTATCCTGGTTCCATTGCCTTAGTCTTAGAGTTGTGTCGCACTCACGATATATCCATGTTCATTTAGCTTACACCGGTTCCAAAGAGTGCATTCGACCAATGCCAGTACAATCTGCAAAAATATAACAGTACCTAATGAAATATTCCCCAAGTTTACTTCATGCAATGTACGAAATGCTACTAATTTAACCATATTAATTATCGGCCCCGACGCCATCTGGCGTTTACATGCAGAACAAATTAGAGAATAATCTTTGGCTGCGCGCGCATCACATTTAAGTCCAACTGACTTTCCTGAATAAAAGCTGACAACTTGGCAAAGTGTCATCATTACTATATTTGAATCAATTTTGAAACTATTTCAACTGAAAAGAAGTAAATTAACTGTCACTCCGTCTTGTCTACCGTCTTTCCTTTTCGTGTTAAACAAAAATAAATTAATAACTGCGTGATGTCACGTGGTCTCATTATGAGATTGAAGTTGCTGCTTAGCAACGCTCATACTGATAAGCTGTTTCCTACACTTGAGGTATTCCTCGTGTTGGAAATAAATTGTCGAGCTATATCAATCGACACTACTCGCTTATCTGTGGTTAATCTAGGTAAGTGTGCACAATTACTTAGGCATTATTTGACGATCACAAGATATTGGTTTGATATGTTTTCAGCTAATTGTTGTTCCAACGTAGTGTAGCCTGTATCCGCCGAACACTGTCCGCCATATCAATTATTATCAATCATGACGCTGTCTAGAAATGTGCAAATCGCATGTGGGTTTCTCGTGGTTAATGCATTTTAGGTCGTTCTTGTGAAAGCACAAACTGCCAGCAATTCGCTTTGTGTACAGAATATATCCGTATATTATTTAATTAGAATTATTGAGTTCGGAATAAATTGTACCGATAATGAAACTAACACTAAAGGCCCTGTCACATTACGGCGTATGGCAGGAGCGTATTGAAAACCTACGTAGGTCCTGCGCGTGCCGGCCTATGATGACATTTGGTGACCTTTCGGGTGGTTTTGAGCGTATGTGGAACCTACGAGGAGCGTATGAGGAGCGTATGGGAGCGTGCTGTGACATTTTTTGACGGTATGGGCCATACGCCCTCATAGTTCGAGATTTTTTGAGCATGCACAACAAAATTTGAACGGACGGATTTATGAAAGCGTATGGCGGCGAATGCCTCATATGCTTCACATAGCCGTCACCTGGCGGCGTATGAGTAGCGTATGAGTAGAGTATGCGTAGCGTATGAGTAGCGTATACGGTGTATGCTGACGTATATGACATAACTCGCCTACGCCGCCATATACTCCCGCAAAAAACCCTAATGTGACAGCCCCTTAACAGTAACACTCACACTGTCAACATCAGTGACAGGATTCTAATGATTTCTTTCGCCACATGGCCCATGGGAGCTTTGTTCCAGTTTACGATAGTTTTCCTAATTATGTGAAGTTTGTTTTACTTCATATCAATGCTGTAGTAACTTAGTTGTCATGGCTTAATAGTTAGCTAACGGTTGGTGTTTTATCACAACGAGGTTTGGTCTACTTAAGTTAACTTTCGTGTGCCTTGAAGTGATGTGGGTAGCAACAAATTATTTTCTGTTTGTGGTGAATATATTTATCCCTTTGTAGGCTGTACAGAGTGTGTTTCAGTGCCAAGAACAGGTCTTCCAGTCATTATTGGGACAATTATTTAGACTTTAAACAGAGATAACCATTTTGTTTAATGGTTTAGTACAATAAAAGGAAAAGGAAATTGTGAACACAATGCCAATGGTTTCTCATACATCTAATGAGGTAGCCTTAGTGTAATTCCTTCCATAACAATTACACAGCAGAAGAAAGGAGACAAGTCAGATTTGTGTGGATCGAGCCTATAACTCTGGCTGGCCCTTTAGACCTACCTTTAATTTTTATTGAACTAAATCGCTGGCAAAATGGGCCATTAGTAGGTGGGTGAGGCGCCGCCTGGAGGAAGGAGGGGAATCAGGGGAGCTGCTTGGTAGCAGTCCTCCCAGTCTCCAGGCCGCACCCCAACCTTCTGTAAACCATGGAAGCAAAGAGCATATCAAAGGAGGTTTACAGGAGCATCATTGGAATAAGCACAATAAAAGACAGGAGCATTACATCCATAATAATATTTGTATAATTACTTTATACCTCACATTATTAATTCCTTCCATAACAATTAGACAACAGAAGAAAGGAGACAAGTCAGATTCGTGTAGATCGAGCCTATAACTCTGGCTGGCCCTTAAGACCCGAACTCACCCCCAGCAAAGGGTTCTAAACCAATTGATCCAAGATCAAAGCCACCCGCATGTCGGTGGTCAATCTCTCGGCCAAAGAGGCCTCGAGATACAGGTACACATCGTAGGACTTCCAGTCGCCCCTCTTTAATTACCTCAATAGATGCACCGCATAACCATAGGAAGTTGGCACCCCCCCTCCTTAGACTGTGCGTTGAAAAACGTGTCGAGTCCATACCTGCTAACCCACACAAATGCTTGATCACTTTTATGTAAAAAGTGTACGTGAGTGGGACCGAGTGTCCTGCCCTTGGCAACCTGAAAGCCTGTGCCCCGGGGGGAAGGGCATTCTCTGAAGTGCCGTTCTACCCAATATACTGCGCATAGGGCCCTATTGCCCACCTTCGCCACCAGGATCCGGTGCAATTGCTCGGAAATCATCATTGCCTTTCGGCACACTCCCGAACGCATGTGTCCATACACATTTTTCATCTACCACAGTCAACAGCCCCTGCTCTATTTCTAATTCTAATCTAGTTGTCATGACCTCACCTATCGGCTGCCTGTTTATTGATGAGTAGTTGTCACACAAATAATTGCTATCACAATCCGAGCGTATCACTCTGTAACCGAAACATGCTCCCCTGAGTATATATTCCCAATCGGGGTCGACATCTCCCCTACAAAAACACTCAGCAAAGACCCTACACAGTCTGAGCTGGGTAGTAGCACCACTCACTGAAAAGCTACAAGCACAACATCCATGCAAACACTCATCAACAACATTAATAGCCAGTTCAACTTTCCCCGGTTTTTGTATGTCAGCCACCCACAAGGTGCAATACAGTGTTTCAGACAGTATTTCAGACAGTTTATTGCTACTGGCTGGGCCTAACAGTAACACCCTAAAGGAAGCATTCCTTACACCCGTAATGCGTAATGCGTAATGCGTTATGCATTATCCGAATGCCATCATTCCTTACACGCGTTATGCGTTATGCGTTATGCGTGTAGATACAAGGCTAAAGACTGGGGGACAACCGTTCTTCTCCCGGCTGTCCATAATTATCAGTCGCCTCCTCCAGCCTTATATCAATGGACAAATGCGACTGATGCTTTTCTATTCGCACCACCTTGTCCCGGCTGTCCGTAATTATCAGTCGCCTCCTCCAGCCTTATATCAATGGACAAATGCGACTGATGCTTTTCTGTTCGCACCACCTTCTCCCGGCTGTCCGTATTTATCAGTCGCCCCCTCTAGCCTTATATCAATGGACAAATGCGACTGATACTTTTCTATTCGCACCAGCTTGACGCATTACGCACCGATCGCTACATGGACCGATCGGGATACTGCATTTGCATTTGCATTTGCATTTGCATTTGCATTCGCATTACGCATGTAAGGAATGTAGCTCATAGGTTTCAAGGCGTTTCGATTTTTTGTCGCATTCGCATTCGCATTACGCATTACGCGTGTAAGGAATGCGACCTTTATCCAATCTGAGTTATCGCCCATCAGGCCCGGCTGGCCACCACGTGGGGGCATTCCCGCCCAAGCGGCCTTCACCTCAGTAGCATCCCCACCATGTGGGTGACCACCATGTTCACTCACGTATCCTATAGTTTTATCGACATCGGCAACATTTATTGTAACAAGGTTATCAACACCATCACCATATGTAGGCATTTTCAATCTCATATGGTACTAGAACCATATCATTTATGAGGCAAACAGCTACAGCCTCTGAGGCATCAATATCATGCACAGTTTCAACGCAAACAACACCACCACCTATACATAGGTTTTTGTCAATTTCTTCAACACGTGCAAAGTCATTGGGTACCTCCAACAGTGTCCCTTCATATTAAAGTCACTGCAACACCAGGTTGTCACCCAACAGTCGGCCCCGCGGCACACCTCCCCGGTGTGCGCCCCGAGCTCTCCGCTGCGTGCACCACCCATCAGCGTCCCTTTTTGCCGTTCATTCCCTGCACCCACGCTACCCCATCGAGTCTGCGCACGTGCTGCGTCCTTCTAACCGACACTTCAAATCACCGACACAACACACCTTATTGTCAAGTCAAGAACGCTTGTTTTGGCACGTTTCAATGGAATGGTCCTTGCTTTTACACGCTATACATTCGTGCTCCCATTTGAAGTCCTTGTTGGTACAACCTTCTTTGTTGTAATTGAAGCCATAACATGCCCCCTTCACTCTCACCCCACTGTCAGTGCGGCTCTTCCCAGCCGCGTTCCTACTCCCTGCCTTCTTTGAGTCCTTGAGTGATTTGGCATTATCTAGATTGAAATGGAGCAGTGAGAGTTCCCGATTGCCAATTTTGAAATGTTTAAGGCCCTTGGCCTTCACCTTCTCCCTCACTGCTTTATCAGCCTCTGTAGGCATCCTCCATGTAGTTAGGAGTGGTGGCATGCATGCACAGATAGGCCAAGTGCCCCATGTAACCACGCATGTGGCAAAGTTCCATGCCCACCTTCTCCGAATGTTTCATACCCCACAACAAAGCAGCATGTAATAACTAACAAATTGTCACTTTCTTCATGTTTTTTTTTTCTTTTACGAATTTGTCAATGGTAAACTTACTGCACCGCTTCCTCCTCCTCGATCGACTCTGACTACAGCTGCTGCGGCTGCTCCTGGAACTGCTCGACGATGATGACGAGGAGGGGGAGGAACCCGAGCTCCCTCCCGCAGCCGCTGATCTGTTCACCGCCTTCCTGGACGTGCGTGCCTTCGTGCGCCCACGTGTCACCGTCTCATCATCACCCGAGGAGTGCTCAAGCTCCGCCCTCAGTACCTTCTTCCGTCTCTCGCATGCCTTCTGCTGCGGTTTCTCCTGCAGGGCCTTCTCCTCCTCGTAATCCACTACCCCCAGCTCTGCCTCTGCCGACTTCCCACGCCTCCTCACCCGGCTCGTGCGAGGGGGGGTCGCTCCCGGTCGAGGCTGAAGTCGATGGCTTCTCCATCCCGGCCGGCTCCTCCTCCACTGCGTCCGGGCACTTCTACTTGATATTTTTCTTGCTTAACGCAACTAATGCTCTTCACCACAGGTGGGACAGAGCTCCCAACCCATGGCGTATCAAGGCGATACCAATCTAACCACATGGCGCACAAGCGGAGCAGGAGCAGACACGTCCTACCCAAACTAAATCGCTGTCGAAATGGGCCATTAGTAGGTGGTTGAGGCGCCGCCTGGAGGAAGGAGGGGAATCAAGGGAGCTGCTTGGTAGCAGTCCTCCCAGTCTCCAGGCCGCACCCCAACCTCCTGTAACTCATGGAAGCAAAGAGCGTATCAAAGGAAGTTTACAGGAGCATCATTGGAATAAGAACAATATAAGACAGGAGCATTACATCCATAATAATATTTGCATAATTACATTATACCTCACGTAACCTTATTGGGTTAATGCTGAACCATTCATATAAAGAGCTAGGTCTAGAAAAGTGATGTTATGAAGAGCTAATGGCAGCAATTATTCATACAATTATATAAGTTAAAAAAGTTGATAACGTATTGAGAGAGTCAATTCAACTAACTAAACATCTATGTTAAACTACATGTAATCTACACTAGCTAACTGATGCGGTGCTTATTAGACAGCATTTGGGACACTAAAGTAATTATTTAGATACACTAAGCTAATTATTCAGCTGATACTGAACCCCATGCTGAGTTTCACAGCAGCGGTGCCACCTGGTGGTGTGTTGACATCCGCTCTGTTGAGCTACTACTCTACACCTTCCGCTACAAGTCTCTCAATGGCCCCCCCCCCCACCGCATCCTGTCATGTCCAGTTTGGAAGCCTTGTACAGGAAGATGCTACACATACTAAACCTCTAACACTACTACGATATACACTACCATGCATTTTAGCCGAGTCAGACGTAACATGAACCTCTAATTTAGCAGAATATTACGATTCCAGCTATGATATATGGTACAAGGAAGCCAGTGAGTAAGTCCATGGTTCCAAATTCGGATTCTACATAGTGAAAAATGTATGATTTGACAACAAGATCATTCAAATAGGACAAGTCGCTGCGATTTTATTGCGAAATGCAATATTACTGTATATTCAATGGTGGCCATCTTGAAAAATGGCCACCATCTTGACTTTTTAGGTGGCTAACAGGTTTTATCAAAAGAGCAATCCCCAAGGAGTATGTGTGCCAATTTTGGTGCTTGTTTCCAGAAATGAACGATTCTCCTGTAATTTGCAGTTATCTGCTCTACTAATAGCGTCGTTCTCGAATTAACCATCTTGGCGGGCCAACATGCGTCATTTAACTCCTATTTAAAGTCACTTATTCCCGAATACAACCATATTATGGGTGAAATATATTCTCTTTATTTTAATGCAGTTTGAATTGAATACCATGGAAATACTATGCATGGTAATAATTTTTTTCTCAAGAGGGACAACAAAGCCCTTGTTAATCCCACTGTCCAACATGGGTAATTGAACAAGGCAAACTCATATCTCTCCTAACTAAGAATGGCCGATGGCGCCACCTACAGTAAGACGGCGACAATAATCGCTGTATTTTACCCAAACGTCGCCTAGCGGGTCTTTAAACATCAACTCCAAGTAACCATGAGTCCAGAGCTAGCTGCAAATTTGCATATGGTAATTAGCCTTGACGTCAGCCCGCGGAATTTCTCTAAAACGTCCAAGTAAGCATGTGTAAACGTGCCGGCTGGTGGGTGTGGGTGGTGCAAATAGGTCAAATGAAAGCACTACAGGTAATGAAGGAAACAGTGTTAGAGTGAAAGTAAGAGAATGAGACTCTTTGGTTTATTGCTTATATAGGTTCTTCAAGATTCAAGATGGCCGTTGTCACATGATTCCATTCATCAATCACAGTACAATGCAGTGGTCACATGACTCATTCCTCCAATCAGAGTACAATGCAGTGGTCAATGATCATAACAATACCATGTGAGGGGGGAGGGGGCATGTGAGGTGACTCTTCCAAAGACTGTTCTTAGTCAAACTCGGAAGTGACACTCCCTCTAAAGACTATTCAATTATACAAATTCTATACTCAATGAATAATAGTTTACCAATTTCACACATCCCTCATATGCCTTTGGGTTTTTATATTTTAACATTTATCATTATATAGACAGTTTGTAATTTATTATAGTAACTTCACCTCGGTTCACATGTATTATATCGGACAATTTTACACATGGGTATGACTGCAGAAATTTTAATTTTTTTTTATTGAGGCTGTATTTATACTGTCCATAGCATGTAAGCCCGGGTATCCAGGCTTGTTTTCAATGCAGGCCAGCTGTAGTGTTGGTGTTGTCTTACCAAGCAGTAGCTGCTGATAAGTTATTTGATTGTCTGCATTTCAGTAGCAGATAGATCTGTTGGTGCGTTTAGTAAAAATATACGAATTTTCGGTTTAAGAATTATATATTAGCAGGGAGCATCTTTATTCTTGAATGACAGTGTGGGGACAATGTTATGTAAACTAAGAAGCAAGGATGCCATACTCATAGTATGACATGATATAGCATAGGGAAAGATATGTCCTGCATGCTGCCTAGGATTAGGGAGGAGCTGTGTTATATAAGAACCAGTTCAGGGTGTTCTAGGGGAAGCTGCCCAAGGGGTGGAAATTTCCTATGTGTAGTTCTAGGCATGTACCATCACCAAGGAGGGACGTGCTTGGTCTATATATATGGATATATATATATGAATGTAACTGTATACAACTGCTGGTTCACCCCTGTGTCCATAGGGAAGGCCCAGCCTCAGCCTTATTTGCATATACACTCAGGGTGGCACCTGCAGCTGAGTAGGGTGGTAGCTGCCTCCACTGGGGGGGTTGGCTCCCACCCCAGCTGTGGGGTCACCTGAGTGGCTGACGCTGGGACTGCCCAGTCACCTACACTGCCTTGACTAACTGACCACACTAAATATGGGAGATGCACCGCATTTATGTAAATGAAGGATCGATGCTCCAGGCATCCTGGACACCGGCACTCTAGTCCTGGCTCTTGAGTGAAGCAGACATACTTTTGAGCAGGAACCCCAGACACTCTGTCTGATGCTACCTAAATTCACAGATTCAAATTGAGTGTATCCACAGCCATAGGACTCCTGTCCCATGGGCTGTGGGCACTGCTTTCAGTATACAGGCTAAGTGGTAATGAGAACTAGTGTGGACAGAAGGTGGGGAGTGAGGGTGCTAGGTCACACATAGGGGAATGGACAGTAGTTGCTGCTCAATAAAGCACAACTTATTCACTGTTCATTTGTGTGTCTAGTTTTCCTTCCTCTTTTCAGTACTGATTCATGAGTTGGTTTGATTAGGCTAATGGCATCACAAGTGATATGAAGGGGAGAGTTTTGTAGTCTCATGGGGTGCTCACAGCGGCCGAGCAGATCCGTGTTTCTATAATATGTTAGTTTTTTTGGGCCCTCTTGGCATTGAATTTTTGTTCTATTCTTATTACTATGTTAGTTGTTTTCTTAGGGTTCTATGTTAGTGTTTTGGGATTTTCTTGGGAAGAGTTTTCTGCTTTTTTCTACTTAATTCTATACTAGCCTATTTTATTTACATGTCCATAGGCCTGTACGTAATAGGTGGTTGAGTTATGTTTGTTTGAATTTGATTTGATTTATATTGTTGTTGGATATGTTATCTGGCTTTTATATTTCCGGTTATCCCGCCCTGGGCTGTCCAGTTGGTGGGCCGTGACCTATCACCTGCCCCCTTGTGGTGCAGTTCAGTTGGGGTTCCCAGTTTTTATTTTGCACAAATATTTTTTGTACGTTTTTAGGTCAGGGATTTGTCTTTCTTTCACCGTTTGCGCATTCCATGCCTTGGCGGCCATTTCCAGTGTGCTCCTTTCATGGGCTTTGATCTGGCTTCTGGTCTGCCTTAGTAGTGGTGCCTTGCTTGCTCTGGTGTCCCTTAGTGGTTGGGTTAGACGCTTAATGTCTTGGCTATATCCATATGCTAATGTTTTTAGGTGGATTATCCTTCTGTTTTCTAGTAGCTTTACTTTAGTTCTTTTGTGTAGGTCATAAGTGGGGTGTAGTTTGTCTACTTTCAGGCAGATTTTCACGGCCCTATTTTGTAGTAACTGCAATTTTTTAAGTATCTCTTTTTTAGCACCCATGTAGATTACATCCCCATAGTCAAAGTAGGGGAGTACCATGCCTTTGAAGATTTTTATTGACATATCTTGTGTCATATAGTTTCTTAGTTTAGCAAATAGCCATAGTTTGTGATTTACTTTTTGTATGATTTTTGTTACACACAGATTGTAGTTTAGCTGGCTATCTAGTTCTAGGCCTAGGTATTTGTAGTGATTTACACTTTCCAGTGTTTGGTTTCCTAGTGTGCATTGTAGGTTTCTTCCTGTGATTGCTGTATGTGAGAAGAGTACAGTTTTAGATTTATTTGCATTGATGGTTATTTTATTGGACTCACACCAGCCATCCAGTTTTAGCAGGAGGTTGTTCAGTTTGGTTGCTACCTCCTCTACTGTGCTTCTTTCTGCATATACAACAGTGTCATCCGCATATAGCTGGAGACATTCTGTCTCCAGCCATTTTTCTAGGTCGTTTATGTATAGTATAAATAGTAATGGTCCCAGGACTGATCCTTGGGGTACACCACAGGTGACAGTTTGTTGGTCTGAGAGTGTACCATTTACTTTAGTTTTTTGCTGCCTGTTGTTTAGGTAGCATTTTATCCAGTTTATTGATTTGGATTTAATGCCCATGTTGTTTAATTTTCTTATTAATATGCTATGGTCTACAGTGTCAAAGGCTTTGCTGAAGTCGATGAAGGCTGCTCCAACTAATTTCTTTTGGTTCAATGATACCAGCACATCACTTGTTAGGTTTGCTATTGTTTTTGATGTGGAGTGTAGTTTTCTGAAACCTCCTTGCCTCTTGTTTAGTATATTGTTTTTTTGCAGGTGCCCATTTATGTGCCTGTGGAATTTTTTTCAATTAGCTTGCCTGGTGTTTGCAAGATTGATATTGGTCTGTAGTTCCCCATATTTTGTTTGTCACCACTTTTGTGGATGGGGGTGATGGTTGCCATCTTCCATGCTGCGATGAAGTGTCCCTGCTCAAATGATATGTTGAACAGGTCGACCATGATATCTGGGATGGCTTGGAGTGCCTCTTTTAGTATTTTTGTGGGGATTCCATCTATTCCACTTGGTTTGTTTTCATCTATGTCATTTATTAGTTGTGTTAGTTCTTTTAGGTCAGTTTTGCAGGTGGGGATTTCATCCTGGATATTTTCTGACTTGTTTTCCCAGATTCTTGTGAATTTCTTTGATAACATTTGTCCTACTGTGGCAAAGTGTGTATTTAGTTTGTTTGCTGCATCACTATCTGTGTGCGTATTTCCATCCTTATCCTGGAAGCTTATGCGTTCTTCTATCTTATTTTTGGGAAATAGTAAGCTTACATTTTTCCAGAACTTATTTGCGTTGCTTCCCCAGTCCTTGTCTTGTTTTATTATATATTTGCTTTTTGCTGTCCTCACTGCTTTGAGGGAGTTGTTTCTGGCAGTATTATAGGCCCTTTTATCCTCTGGGTCTTTAGTACGTTTCACTTTGTCACCTAGCTTTCGTTTTGTTGCGATATGCATTAACAGTTCCCTGTCTACCCACAGGTCTTGGTTTCTTTGTTTTTTTCTTTTCTTTATGGGACACATTTCATCTATTGATTGTTTTATTTCTGTGACAATGTTATTCCAGTAGATATCAGTGTCATCTCTGTCTGTTGTGAGGTTGCCTATATTTTCATATAGGTGGTTTTTTTAGTGTTTCTTTTGAGTAGTTTTTTAGGGATCTGCCCATCTTATATTTATATTGGCTTGTGCTTTTGAGTTTTTTCCTCGTTACATATATTAACTCATGGTCACTTATACCCCAGCTTCTAGTGCCCCATTTTGTGGCATGGTTTGAGTTGGTTAGTATTAGGTCAATTGTTGAGCTATTGTTTCCTAGTCTTGTGCTGTCTGTAATAAGTTGTTGTAGCACTAGGATTTTGATAGTGGTTTGTAGCATTAGTTTATTTTTGTCGTTGCTACTGTAGTTTATGTTGAAGTCCCCTGACCAGGGGAGTTGTGTGCTTGGGTGGGGGCCCTGTACCTTTACGCTTCTCTCGCTTTGTTCTCGTTGCTGGAACCACCACTGCACCCATCTTTACCAGCCATTCCTCGAAACCCTTGCAGCTGTCTGCTGGATACAAGTGCTCAACTACCGCCGGACTGAAGAGATTCGGTGCCGCCCCAACGCTTCGCCGTTACAACGTTGTAAAGATGTCCCCAGCTTCTACAACTGCCCCTACTGAAGATTAATCTTCAACCAAAGATTTGGCCAATTTATCGGAGCCTCTCTATAATGTTGCAGTTTTGCAACCAATAACCGTCGTAAGGTTACAAACCACCCCAAGCAAGCAAGAACTCAACCATTTCGACTTAGCAGTGGATGGCGACTGATCACCAAAACATTCTGCCTTTCCATCCTCCCAATAACAAGACTGCAACTATAGTGTCAAACATCTCGGGGGCCTTCCTTATCTTTAGTATACTCCAGCATGTACACAATTTACACTTAATAAATTCCAAATATATACTGTATTGATTCGTGTTCGTTTTGTTTAAGTAACATATTTTGTTTATTCCCAACTCAATAATAATATGTCAGTTATACACTGCAATATCTCACCCCTATTAAATTCTATCTGAAAACTTTCCTTTATTCCCAACTCAGTAATAATAAGTCAGTTATAGACTGCAACATCTCACCCCTATTTAATTCTATATGAAAACTAACTTTGTTCCTCAATATGGTTTGAGAAACCCAGACGCTTTGAGACCTTACCTGACATTAAGCAATTAATGGTGCATGGTTAACCACAAGTTTGCTTGCTTGTTTGAGTTTTACATCCTAGAAACATCTCAGGTCATATCAGGATGGGTACCGACCTCTGACAGTGAACACCCATGGCAACTTCCTAGTGCTTCCACACTGGGAGACCAGGCACCCAGCACAATGACCCGATTTCCCACTCGGTCACATTACCCTGATGCTGAGCTAACCAGTCCTTGTCCTATCCTATTAATTCCGAGCGCCAGGCTAGGTAGCAAACAGGTAGTAATTTTTTAAGTCATAAATTTGACTCGGCTGGGCTTTGAACTCCCTACCGGTCTTATTAATGCTGGAAATAATAGCTGCATTGCGCAGGCTTGTCATACCCCAGTCACATGAGGCCTGCATTCGCGTCCATCCGTCCTCCTTATGACCGCCTTACACTCTCCTTACGTGCTGGCACCGCAAGGTCGCCGACCTACCGGCGACCATTTCGGAAATTTTGGTCGCCATGAGGATGCAGCTGTTGCAACCTTCTTGCGACCAGTACTGTCGGCGCTGGGTCGCCATTGGTTGGCGACCTGGCACCGACCTCTAAGTGGGCAAGTTTGTGGCGACTGCTCACAACCTGGCGCCAACCTGGTGGCGCCAACACATGCAATGCCATGCTCACCATATGGTCGGCGCCAGGTCGGCGCCAGATAGTGAGAGGTCGCTGCCAGGTCACGGGCGGTTGCTGTCAGGTCGAGAGCGGTCGCCGCCAGGTCATGAGTGGACGAAAAAACAAAACTGACACCCAGCTTTTACACCGACAAAGCAGTTGCTGACCTGTCACCGACCTGTCGCCGATCCATTGGCGCTGGGTCGGTGCATAGCAGGCACCGGGTGTGGTGCACTCACCGACTGGTCATCGCCAGGTCGCTGAGCCGGCACTAACCTTGTGTTGACCGTGTTTTTGAATCAATGAATCGAGTGGAATGCTGGGAGGTTGGTGACCTTTTGGTCTTAAGGAGGTCGGAGGCGGATGCTGGCTCTCGTGTTACTGGGGTAGGAGGAGTCAGTGGTGTATTAGTAAGACATGCACAATGGTCTTACCAGTGTGAGTGGGCAGTCACACAGGGTTTGCCACTCACCAGCACATACACCAATGGCTGACTGGAGGTACCCCTATTGTGATGTGGTTGTTTGATCATACCAAAACAGTAACTAACATAGGGAACCTGGGCTGTAATCCTTAAGCACTAATATTTAAATGTTGTTTTACAAATTAGTTCCCAAACTAAATATCCTGACACTAATCAGTGATCTTAATATCATCTTTTCCTTTCCTGTGATATGTTCCAATATTTAAACTAGTCCAAACTCATTGTGCCACAGTCATTTATGCTATTTCACTACATTATCCTAAATCAAAATGACCTTGGTAATTGAAATGGATCTCAAATGACCAGTATCATCCGAACGAGGTAATCTCTCCAACCTGATCTATGGGGCGCCATTTGTAATATAACCCATGCCGATAACGATCGTGTGTTAATAAAGTAACCCATTGGTTTTTGGGGGAGTTTTCAGTCGTGTTGGCACGCTGAAGGCTGCAAATCTGCAGTGCTGTATGGGCACCGATGAAAGCAGTCCCATGTGGTCGGGAGTTGGCTTCAGATGGGTAGTTAGTGGTCAGAGAAGTTGGGGGGGGAGGAGGGAAAAAGGCAGCCTAAGAGCCCAATCACAGTCCTCTGAGAGGGCTGGGGGAGTCTGGGTGGTTTGTTTAGTTTTACGCACCAGCAAGACCCTAGGCCATACCAGGATGGTCACTGACTTGTGTCAGCGCACACTCTTGGCAACTTTCTAGTGCTGCCTCACTTTGGAAATCAGGTTGCTGGCACCATGACCTGATGTCCCACGCAGTCACATTATCCTGACACTGTGCACTCAGTCTCTGTCCTGACCTCATAACGCCAAGGGCCGAGCAGCAACAAGTACCAATTTTATAAGTCATTCAGACCCTCCACATTCTCCGGTATACACAGTAAGTCCAGCCAAGGACAGAGGATGAAATGAAGTGCGGATAGGATTAGTTAGGCAGTGAGTGGGGTTACATGTTAGTTGTTAGTGAAGATTAGTGGTCAGTGCTGTCAGTCCGGTATGGAGACGAGGTGGGGCCTACTAGTCCTCGGTGTCAGGGTCTGGGCTACCAACAGTGTTGATGATATCTGCGTTCTGGCGGTAGAAGTGGGCAAGTGCATTCCAGGATGACTTGGAAATCCTGGAAGGGAAGGCCGGAGCAGCCCTGTTGTCACTGAGTTGGCGGTCGGAGTCCTCCATGAAGTCACTGATGGCAGATCTGTTGTCGACGCCACATCAGGCAAAAACCCATTGGTAATGAAACAAATACTGAAAACTATGGGGTTGTAACCCAAACCACCAAATATGGAGCCGCTATTTTTGAACAATGGGGTACCACTTGTAATATAATCTATGCCATCAACTATGGGGTCTGCTTAGTAGTGTTGTCCATTTGTTACCGCTACCTCAACCCGGCGTTTCTTCTGGCCCAAGGAACAATCCCCAAAGATAATTAAAATCTTGCCAGCATTTGCATACTTCACAAATCATGCATTACAGAAATCACAAAAAATGTAAAAATGTGATTCTCGTTTCCATTAACTGGAAATGCAACATTAAGAGCACAGGAGAAATAGACCCAAATTATACAAAAAATTAAGGATCACTTTGTGATGATAAATATATACTAAAGAGAGAAAACGCGTTAGGCAATACTGGAATGTGTAACACTATTGCATATGGGTAGTGCAAATCAAGCATGAGTTAGAAATATATTCTGTTTAAGCCCCAGTCACACATACCCGGATCAGGGGCCGGACGAGCCCCAGACCGCCATCCGTGGTGGTCCGGGGTGATCCGTGGCTCGTCTGTGCCAACACCCCCTGATCCGGCCTGATCCATGGCTCGTCCGG
Organism: Branchipolynoe longqiensis; assembly: GCA_030323885.1. NCBI lineage: Eukaryota > Metazoa > Annelida > Polychaeta > Phyllodocida > Polynoidae > Branchipolynoe > Branchipolynoe longqiensis. Next base: position 2,202,673 of record CM059189.1, read on the forward strand.
CGCCGTCCGGGCTCAGACCCGGATGTTTTAAAATGTTTAAAACATCTGGGGCGGTCCGGGGGATTTTGCGATCCGGGCTCAATCTGGCCTGATCCGGCCTGATCCGGGGGTGGTCCGGGTATTTCGGGGGTGGTCTGGGCCTGTCCAGGGGTGGTCGGGGGTCATTTTAAGCCATGGTTTGAGCCGGACCATCCCTGGACTATCCGGGACTACCCCTGCCCTAGCCACGGACCACTCCCTGACTGCCCCATAAGACTGGGGGTGATCCGGGATAGTCAGGGGCTGATCTGGGATAGTCCGGGGGTGGTCCGGGGCAGGCCGGGGGTGGTCCGGCCTCGTCCGGGGCCGGTCCGGCCCAGTCCGGGGCAGTCCGGGGGTGGTACGGGGCGGTCCGGGGCTCGTCCGGGGCTCGTCCGGGAAAGTGTGACTGCGAGGCAAAAATCGACGAAAACAGTGATTTTATCCGTGGCGGTCCGGGACAGTCTGGGCCGTTGGTCCGTGGGTGGTCCGGCTCAAAGTCCGGGACTCGTCCGGCTATGTGTGACTGGGGCTTTAGTAGAATGACAAATATCTCAAATATCTGCCATGTTGTAGTTAAATTGCTGAGGTTACTAACTACGCCCCATAGACTGAGCCAAATCAACAAGTTGCTCTCAGCTGCTCCGGGCCCCCTGCACCTCGCCCCGTCCACCGCCCCCCCCCCCCCCCCCCCCCCCCCCCCAGTGGGTGGTTCCACGCGTCTGGTGTCACGTGGTCCTTCACTATCTGTACTCATCGGGCACTCATCTCCGCCCACCACAGCCACACACCCACTACACACCATACCATACCCACCACACCCACTACACACTACACCCACCACATCTACCACACCCACCACACACTACACCCACTACATCCACCACACCCACTACACACCATACCATACCCACCACACACTACACACCATACCATACCATACCCACCACACACTACACCGACCGCATCCACCACACTCACTACACACCATACCATACCCACCACGCCCACTACACCCACCACATCCACCATACCCACTACACATCATACAATACACACCAAACCCACTACACACCACAGAACCACACCCACTACATCATAAACCACACCTACTACCCACCACACACCACACCCACTACACCCACCAAACCACACCCACCACACACCATACCCACCACACCCACTACACACTACACCCACTACACACCACATAATACACACCACACCCACTACACACACCCTACACACCACACCCCACATCCACTACACCCACCATACCACACCGACCACACCCACTACACACCACACACACCACACCACAACACACCATGCTCACCTCACTCACTATACACCATACCCCCCCCCCCCCCCCCCCCCCCCCCCCCCACTCCCACCCCGACCTCCACCAAGCCATACACCAACGCTCAACACCGGTAACCGTCACCCCGATCACAGCCCCATATACCAATCCACACAGACACATCCACGCCCACACCCACACATACACCCACACACCACACCCACACACCACAACCACACTACACACACACTACACGCCCACACATCTACGCACCCACCCTCTTTTCATCACCGTCAGCCCCACATATCTCCCCAACCGACCCCCACATCCCCTTACCATCTCCATCACCGACGTAGCCACACCCTCCACCTTGCCCACCTTACTCACCCCCCACCCCCACCCCCACCCCCACCTTACTCAACCCCCCACCCGCACCCCCACCCCCACCTTACTCAACCCCCCACCCGCACCCCAACCACCGCATTTATAAACATAGTAATAACTTACCCAGCGCCGCTGCGCGCGCATGCGCATGCCCCAGCGCCCTTCCCCCAACACGGCGCACACCCTCTGCGCATCCACTTCCGGTATTACCTACGTGCGCAGACGCCAGACGCCTTTGAGCTGCTCGTCGGGTGCTGTCGACGACCAGGTCCTCGGAGGGGGGCGCGTCACGTGACAAGGCTGGCCGGCTGCGCCGAGTTCGTCAAGAAGTTGCGGGTAAAGCCCAGCCCGGGACTGCGGCGGAGGTTGGGCATGGAGAGGAAGGCGAAGGAGGCGGCGGCACCAGGCGGCGGTTCGCCGGGCGGAGGGCCGGTAGGAGGAGGGTCGGGGGGCACCGGGCCGACAGGCGGCACCACCGGAGTCCAGGTACGGTCGCGCGAAGGTTCACAGCCAAGGGAACATTATAAGTTATATGTATATATATATATATATATATATATATATATATATATATATATATAATCCGTCCTGCTGAGAGGGAGCGGTAGTGGTAGTGACCAGGCGCAGCTGGTATCATGCGGTCATGAGCTGCTCACAGGTGGCAGTGCAGTGGAGAATGAAGGAACTAACCTAGTCCTATGGTAGTAATAGCTCAGCGACATTAGGGTATAGAGTAAGTAAGGGAGAGAACTGCTAGGGGGTAGTGTCCTTGTTTATATTCCCATAATAGATTATAGAGCACATATATATATATATACATATACACATTGATTACCAGCAGTATCGACCTAATATTCACACTTCTCTGGTTATGTATAAGATACTCCTATTAATATTGCAGCTGGTAGTAATTTCTCTGTTAGTGGCACTAAGGTAATCAAGGGTGAAGGGTGTGCTTCGCCAACTCTGATAAATATAACCGAGCTCGTAGCACCGGTGCATAGCCACGTATCAGGTAATTATACCAGTAGTCAGCACGTGTTTATTACCACCTTGGGAGCCAATTAACGTGTCATGGTTAGAAGTTTCTAGTACAGTTAATAACTACATGGTCACTGCTTATGACAAACATACTAGAGGTTCAGATAAGTGCACTTGTGCAGTGTCTTATGACTGTTTTCGAGGTTGTTGCAGTTGTACACATCAAATTGCTGGTACTGCATGTACTGCAGCTCAGATTAAGCCTTGTCGAGTGTTTGTGGAAACTTTTTTCCTAGGAGACACTGATCCAGACTGGGAGTATATTCTACATGGTGCCATTTTCGGGTTTAAAATTATTAATGAACAGTTTGACAATTCTTATACTAGTACTTATACAAAACGCAGCAGTGTTTAACAAACTACTAACAAAATAATGTCAACTAGAAAAACAGATTATGTTTAAATGGACTAACACAAAGTATAGTCAAAGCTGGATTTTGCATTGTTTGCAATCTACGGACAGTTACATGCCATAAACAAGAAATTCTGAAGATTTAAATCAAATTGGATTAGTGCTGCCCAGCGGTGAAACCCATTGCTTTTAGATTACATAACCCTGGTCCCCACTCTGTCGCCCGAGGACAATAATGCTCTCTGCCAATATGTAATTCCGAACCGGAAGTCTGATGCCAGTCAGATTTGGAAAATGATGGACAAGTTGACACCTGGGCCCATATGCAGGAGTCGGTGATAGCGGCTTTTGGTGTTACAGCCTATTACCGATTAGCTATCGCCGACGTCGGGAACTGTGTCAAGTCGTATGCAGGAGCGCGTAACACTTTCATTATAGCTAACCGTGAATATATTATAGATTTGGGAAATCCCTCTGTGTCTGTACCCATATATTAGGCTTAAATCTATTCAATGCGATCATATTTAACAGAATTACATACGCAATAAGTGAAATTTATTCAAATTAACCCTAAATTCGAAGTGTTATTAAGGCTACCGCCGCAATGGTGGCGATATTAATAGTTATATTTTTGAATCGACGAACGTAAAGTAAACAAATCGGCGCCGCCGCCGCATCGATGTCGCTTTCCATGCTGGCGGCGGCGGCGGTTTGTTTACCCTACGCTCGTCGATTCGAAAATATAACCATTAATATCGCCGCCAATGCGGCGGTAGCCTTAATAACGCTTCGAATTTAGGGTTAAATTGATAAAATTTCACTTATTGCGTATGTAATTCTGTTAAATATGACAGCATTGAATAGATTTGGGCCTAATAAACTTGCTAAACCTAATATTTTTTAGGGGTATGGTAACACCGGTTAAGCCTTTGGTGTTAGGCCTAACACTGACTCATGCATACCATTTTTTGCTGCTAAACCGGAATTCCCGACAAACACCGTTTTGCCTGCTAGCACTGACTCCTGCATACGGCCCCAGAGCTCAACAGGTGGCACTCTTTGTTTGGTACATTAGTTGATTAAGCAGGGGAAATTTCAATCACGGACAATTGGTCTTCCTCATTCTACTTCTCCTTGCCTTACTCTAGTAATGTTGAGCTCCTGGCTAGGTGGTGACACATATAAATCTTTAAGTCATTGGTTTGACTCGGCTAGGGTTCGAACACGGGGGTTTGAGTCCAACAACCTACCAGAACAGAAGGCGGACGTTCAACTCATTCATCCATTGCGTCCAGTTCATGTTCTTGAATCAGACATCTTTCCATCGATATGGATGGAGTGAGTCAACTTTGTAAGACTCAGCGCTGTCTTCCCATGCAGAAGGTCTGGACTAAGAACCCCGGCTGAGTCCAACCAATGACTTACACAATTTATCCTTTCCACTACCTAGCCTGGCACTCGGCATTAATAGGATAAGGCAAGGACTGGTTTGCTCAGTATCAGGGTAATGTGACTGAGTGGGATATTGGGTCCTGGTGCCAGTGGCCTGGTCTTCCAGTGGGGCAGCAATTATAAAGTCGCCATGAGTCTGCCAGGTGTTCAATGTTGTTATTACATTCAACTTTCGATACATATTGATGTAAAAGAATAATAACAAAAAGAACCACATGTATCAGATACAAGGGGGTATATACGGGTCTATAGGCGATAACGGCCAGACGCAGCTGGCATACAGTGCTTAGAGCCCCTCACAGGTGGCGCCAGTGTGGCCAATGCTGTACTACACAGGGTCAGTTAGATAGGATACAGTGAATATACTATTACATAGGGAACTGCAGATAGATAGTGTCCTTGTTTATATTCCCATAATAGATTATAGTGCCTGTCCTGATATGACATATGTTCCCAGGACGTAAATCCCCAACAAACATCCAGATTATAGCGCACATATATATATATATATATTTATATATATATATATATATATATAATATATATATATATATATATATATATAATATATATATATATATATACTAATTCCACTTTGCTTGTGATGAAATAATTACGGAGCGACGAACAAAAAGATAGGAATATAAAAAAAGAACATTTTGAAGGCTTGATTCCAATGTTTAGCTCAACTTTTAGATTGGCGTTTATAGAGTTTGTCGCCTGAACTCTTCATATATACAAATATGAAGTATATATAGTCCACCACCACCATATATATATATATATATATATATATATATATATATATATATATATATATATATATATATATATATATATATATATATACAAACCGGAAGCGCAAACGTCATCACGCAGCAGACGAACCTCTCAGGTCGTGACGTCACATGGAAATTTATGCGCCGATCGATGGCTAGTTAATGAGAGATCAAGCATGGCTGGATAAGAAAACAGAAAACAAAAATATAACCTACAAAAAAAGTTTTACAAGCCGATCCTGATGGCGAGCCGAGCCCTCTGGCGGCCGATAGCTGGAATAGGGGCTTAGGCCGGGAACCAGCACACCTCATCTCCATAAACGGACGCGCTCAGCCCGGGGCTCAAAGTCGTCTGCCATTTCCCGCCAAAACACACACAAAAAGAAAGCGCGCGGTTTTTTGTGCGCAAAATACGTCACGTCCACTTCCGGTGGTTTTACCAATCAGAGGTAGGTGTGGGTGGGTGGTTGTGCACACGCATACACCGGTATGCTCCTTTGAGTTGCTGGGATTAAAATGTTTGTTGTAAAATTGTATGTTTAGTTGGGATAAATATTATTCAACTGTGATTTGTCTTTAACGTCAGAGGCGTGGGACAGGGACGGGATTTGGTGTGGGGCGGGTGTAGGAGAGGTTGAGAGTGAGGGTGAAGGTGATGGTGAGGGTGGGGGTGTAGGATAGGGTGAGAGTGAGGGTGAGGGTGAGGGTGAGGGTGAGGGTGGGGGTGTAGAATAGGGTGAAGGTGATGGTGAGGGTGGGGGTGTAGGAGAGGTTGAGAGTGAGGGTGAAGGTGATGGTGAGGGTGGGGGTGTAGGAGAGGTTGAGAGTGAGGGTGAGGGTGAGGGTGGGAGTGTAGAATAGGGTGAGAGTGAGGGTGAGGGTGGGGGTGTAGGAGAGGTTGAGAGTGAGGGTGAAGGTGATGGTGAGGGTGGGGGTGTAGGAGAGGTTGAGAGTGAGGGTGAGGGTGAGGGTGAGGGTGGGGGTGTAGGAGAGGTTGAGAGTGAGGGTGAAGGTGATGGTGATGGTGGGGGTGTAGAATAGGGTGAGAGTGAGGGTGAGGGTGGGGGTGTAGGAGAGGTTGAGAGTGAGGGTGGGGGTGAGGGTGGGGGTGTAGGAGAGGATGAGAGTGAGGGTGAAGGTGATGGTGAGGGTGGGGGATGAGGATAGGGTGAGAGTGAGGGTGAGGGTGGGGGTGTAGGAGAGGTTGAGAGTGAGGGTGAAGGTGATGGTGAGGGTGGGGGTGTAGAATAGGGTGAGAGTGAGGGTGGGGGTGTAGGAGAGGTTGAGAGTGAGGGTGAAGGTGATGGTGAGGGTGGGGGTGTAGGATAGGGTGAGAGTGAGGGTGAGGGTGAGGGTGGGGGTGTAGAATAGGGTGAAAGTGAGGGTGAGGGTGGGGGTGTAGGAGAGGTTGAGAGTGAGGGTGAAGGTGATGGTGAGGGTGGGGGTGTAGGATAGGGTGAGAGTGAGGGTGAGGGTGAGGGTGGGGGTGTAGAATAGGGTGAGAGTGAGGGTGAGGGTGGGGGTGTAGGAGAGGTTGAGAGTGAGGGTGAAGGTGATGGTGAGGGTGGGGGTGTAGGATAGGGTGAGAGTGAGGGTGAGGGTGAGGGTAGGGGTGTAGGAGAGGTTGAGAGTGAGGGTGAAGGTGATGGTGAGGGTGGGGGTGTAGGATAGGGTGAGGGTGAGGGTGGGGGTGTAGGAGAGGTTGAGAATGAGGGTGAAGGTGATGGTGAGGGTGGGGGTGTAGGATAGGGTGAGAGTGAGGGTGAGGGTGGGGGTGTAGGAGAGGATGAGAGTGAAGGTGATGGTGAGGGTGGGGATGTAGGATAGGGTGAGGGTGAGGGTGAGGGTGGGGGTGTAGGAGAGGATGAGGGTGAAGGTGATGGTGAGGGTGGGGGTGTAGGATAGGGTGAGAGTGAGGGTGAGGGTGGGGGTGTAGGATAGGGTGGGGGTGGGGGTCTAGTGGGGTGTGAGGGTTGTGATAGGGGTAACTGGTATGTGGCAGTTGCCATTGGGGGTGATTGGTGGAGGTGGGGTGAAAGGGGTAATGTGGTGGCGGTGTGGTGGTGTGGTGGCGTGATAGTGTGGCATAGTAGTGGTGTGGTGGTGGTGTTGGTGGTTTGGTGGTGGTGTGGTTGTGCGGTGTGGTGGTGGTTTGGTGGTGTAATGTGGTGTGGTGATGTGGTGGTGTAAGCTGTGGTGGTGTGGTGTGGTGGTGTTGGTTGTGGTGGAGTGGTGTGGTGGTGTGGAGTGGGGAGGCGGGACACATGAGAGTTGCCCTGATACGTAGTTTGGCGGTGGGTGTGGGTGTGAGGCGCTAGTAGTGGTGGGGTGAGGTCGGGTGGGGGTTACTGGGTGTTGTAGGACTAGTTGTCGAAGTGGGTGGTGGCGTAGTTTGGCAGTGGTGTGGGTGTGAGGTGCTGGTAGTGGTGGGGTGAGGTCGGGTGGGGTGAGTGGGTGCTGTAGGACTAGTTGTCGAAGTGGGTGGTGGCGTTATGCGAGAGTTATTATGAAGGCATGTGGTGCTGTGGATGTGGTGGTGGTGGTGGCGGGTGTTATGGGCAATGTTGGATGGTGTTGAGGGTGCAGTTGTAGGCGGTGAGGGAGGGAGGGGGGTTGGAGCTGGGGTGTGGACGTGGTGGAGATGGGGTGGTGGTGGTGGAGCTATATGTTTTACGGCTTGTATCGGTGGTGGATGGGTGTGTGGGGAGTGGGGGTGGTGTGTGAGCTGAGTGGAAGTGAAGGAGGAGTAGGGTGGTGGTTGCTTGTTGCAGTTTTACATCCTAGCAACATCTAAGGTCATATCAGGACGGGAAGACACTGACTTAACCAGTCCTTGCCTTATCCTATTAATTCCAAGCGCCAATCCAGGAAGTTGAAACTATCAAGTCATTGGTTTGACTCGACCGGTGTCGCAGTTTCCGCCGTCCGCCAGTTTCCGCGGCCTGCATACACTCAAATGCATTGTCAATGGCCGTGAGCAATCTTCATACAGAAAAAGTGAAATATCTCTAAAACCACACCACCTAGAAACAAATTACTTGGTATGCATATAGAAAACATCTTTATCAAAAAGATTATATTAAATTTATAAGGTTAGCGTTCTTGATTTCTATTAATTTTGAATAAAACTAATGTTTTACACTGCGCGTACCGTCAAACTCAAGGCATTGTCAATGGTCGTGAGCAATCTTCATACAGAAAAAGTGAAATATCTCTAAAACCACACCACCTAGAAACAAATCGCTTGGTACACATATAGAAAACATCTTTACCAAAAACATTATATTAAATTTATAAGGTTAGTGACGATGCTGTTCGATTTTGATGCATGCGCAGAAGCGATGCGTACCGCGGAAACTGGCGGACGGCGGAAACTGCGACACCGGGAATCAAACTCCCGATCTTCGGCACGAAAGGCCTGCGCTCTACCGATTCGGCCATCGCGCCTGGGTGATGGTGTGGTGGTGGTGAGGGTGAGGGAGGGTGTAGGGGTGGGGGTAGGGGTGGGGGTCGGGGTGGATTGGGGTGGGGGTGGGGTGATCGCCTACATGTGGCAGTTGCTGCTGCTGTGTGGGCGTGGTGTGTGTGTGTGTGAAATGTGTGTGGGGGGGTGCTGAGAGTGTGTGAGTGTGTGTGAATGTGTGTGAGTGTGTGAGTATGCACATGTATGTGAGAGTGGTGAGTGTGTGTGTCAGTGTGTGACTCGTGAGTGTGTGAGTTGTGAGTGTGTGTGCACGTGTGTGAGAGAGTGTGTTGAAGGGGGGGCGGGGTCATTTTGGTTAGGATCGATTGACGACAAAGCTGCGCCTGTCGCAAACAGTGTCGTGATACTCCCAGCCGACAAAATGGCCACCGGACGACATTTGCATATAGATCATTTGCGAGTGGTGGGCTGCGGGGGATTTGTTACCCTGACCTGTGACATCATGTTGGCTGGTTCTGCGCTTTCATGACATGCACGTGTAATGAGCTATAACCAACCACTCCACAATATTTATTTGTTGGGGATTTAAGTCCTAGCATCATCTATGGTAATCTGAGGATGGGTACTGACCCACGGTGCTGCCCCACTGACCCAGTATCCCACTCAGTCACATTGTTAACTAGCGGTATTTTACACGCTAGAATTTTTATAGGAAATAGAACCACTTACTATATCTGCTTACTATATCTGCTTACTATATCTGCTTACTATATCTGCTTACTATATCTGCTTACTATATAAGTTCCAAGAAATAATAAACCAACAGGAATTAAGTATGGTAAAGTCTAGTAGGGAGGGGTGGCTGGCTCCTGCTGTGCTGTCTCCAGGTCATCTGCCTGCCACACCCCCTGCCCAGCTCTTTTATTCAGATGGAACACATTCAAAATACAGGTACACAGTTGCTGGGAGTCTCCTCAGTCAGAGACAGTAACATGGCATTTCATTGGTTGAACTCCTCCAGTCAGTGGTGGGGGGAGGCTGCGTGACAGTGGGTGGACCCCCACCACTCCCACCAGCCCCCTCCCCCTCATCTGGGTAAGGGGGTAGGGGGCCAACCCACCCACCCCAAGTCAGATACATATTTTCCCATCAAGTTCACCAATCACACTTATATGGGAGAATCAACCTTATTTATCTTTACATACCACCAGTGGTCACCAGTCCCTTAGATTGGGACAACTCCAAAATAGTAGGAGTTTCTACATGCCTTACTTTGAGAATTACATATTGCATCATCTTTAGTTCAGCAAACTGCCACCAGGTGGGGCAGGGAGGGCTCACCACACACACACTCCACCTCCCACATCCAGCCTGATACCTGGCTTTGGCAGGTCCTACAAACACTAACACACACAACCACAGCCACCATGCATTGCCACCTGTGTGCAACACTCCCTCAGATACTGGCATCTGTAAGTCATACCATAACATGCACACATAACTCAGTTTCTTGACTTAATTATTGTACCCATTCTGTGGCATTCTTCACAGACTATTTGTCTGGGTGAAGAAACCACAGTCTGCAGCAACTGTATATGCTGGCCTTAGTTTCAGCATTTACCTCCCTTTATACAATATATAATACCAACAGACTTCAATTCAGTAATACATGTAAATATACCAATACAATAATAATTTTCCAGAGTTCTTATCTCCAGTGGTTATATTTGATGTAGAACCTTAGAACAATCTGATATTAATTATCACTTCACTTAATATACATAATCTACCATGGTTTCACAACTTGGTTTGAATATTATGCATATGTATTTCCCAACATGATAAAATGAATTAGGTATCATTAGAGAGGTTTTATAGTGGTACTTATATAATTGGAATATTATTATAATGACCTTATAGAAATAACTGGATGATTTAAATATGATTAAAACAGCTTTCTTAATGCTTCACATATGAGTTTTGTGAAAAGGAGATATTTTAGAATTTATTTAAACTATTATTTATTCATGAACCAGACCTAAAAAGTCGGAATATTTTACAACATGGGCCTTCTTCTTCTTCTTCTTCTTCTTCTTTTCGTTCGCCTTCAATTACACTTGGAGCCCAGTTCTCATAATAAAATTGCCAGTCTTCTGTAGCGTCACAGTCCTCTGCGGGTCACAGGTGGCGGATAGCGACATGGCCTTTAAATATGGTTAGCTGTGAAATAAGGTGGGCTTGCCCAGTCGAATAAACAGCCCCGGACCTAACAGGACGAGGAGTGGGCAACTGGTTGGCACTGGTGTCCTCATTGAAATACCTCATGTGTCCCATGACAGGTACATCATGCGAGCAAGAGCCGCGTTATAAGCTCAAGCCCCTTGTGCTCCCAAGGTAGGTCCTTTGATCAGGAGCTAAGGGTGAGGTAACCCTAACAGAAAACCTCGAGTGCTGAAGTCGGAGGTAGCAGGCCGCAAGGCGCACCCTAACAAACCATGGTACCACGCATACACAGCCATATGACACTTGGAGACAACATGGGCCTGATACTGTGCAAACCAATACTTGCCTGGCCGGCTGAGCAAACTTTCCACCTACTGACCCTTTTAGTTCTACATTTCGCTATTGCACTTGTTTTAACTTATTTACACTTTCTTTTATTGTTATGCATTATTTTACCCTGGGGCTTGTCTCCGGTGTCGCCTATTCTTTCCTGATTACATTTTCTGTTTACCTGCATTACCGCCTTTTTGTTATTCCCCAGCATTAAGAGCATTATTGGCTATTTATAGAAGGCTATCAGAATCAAGTCCCGCTCCCGTAACACTAATAGACCCATGCAAGGTTCAGGTGTAAAACCGACAAATGCTTCCATGCTGAAATGAAACCACAACTTCCACTTTTGACCGGAAGCTGCCATCATTCTGATAATCAAATCTGTTGATTTTTTCACAGAAACTGCCACACCCCTATCTATTGCCTTACTCAATATGAAATTGATACACTTTAACTGGAAAACACAACAATATATTCTATTTCACACAACAAAGCGCTAAGATGGATTTATCGGCTTTTGCAAAAGGACCATTCACATATATATTATCATTCTCACTCCCTCTTACCACGCGCAGTAGCCGAATCGGTAGAGCGTGGGCCTCGAGTGCGGGAGATGGGGAGTTCACTTCCCGGTCACGTCAAACTAATGACTTATAAAATTGATACTTGCCACTTCCTAGCCCAGCGCTTGGCATTAATAGGATAGGGCAAGGACTGGTTAGCTCAGTATCAGGATAATGTGACCGATTGGGATATCAGGTCATGGTGCAAGTGGCCTGATTTCCCAGTGGGGCAACATTATAAAATCGCCATGAGTGCGCACTGTCACAAGTCCGTACCCGTCCTTAGATGTTGCCAGAACTTAAAACTCCAACAACCAACCAACCAACCACTCCATCTTTGCTATGGGATAAAACATCGTCACGCTTCGCTGCACACACAGAGTGAGTTTGCATCGACACTGACCGTTCCCCAACCAAGCACCGCTCACTTTCCCGCCACCAATCTCGGTTATTACCTCTAACCTCTACCGACTTCCACCTCAAAGTTTGCCGCTCTGAATCGAAAGCGAGGCTGATCCGTCAGGCAGACGGTCTTTCCCGCCAATCGGAGTCGACAAACCTCATTAGTATCGGCCCGCCGCCGCCACCGGACGGGCCAGGCGCAGTGTCGTCTGCTGCACCGGAAGTACAAGCATCTGGCAACAGGTTGACGGGTCGATGGCGCTGGAAGGCTCAGGGTGCGCAGAGACTCGGCGCAGATCTCGTTGGGAGGGTGGGTGGGCGAGTGGGGGACACTGTGGTGCTGGAAGGAGCGGTGTGTGGTGGTTTGTTTGTGTGTTTGTGTTTTACGTCCTAGCAACATCGAAGGTCATATCAGGACGGGGTGTGTGGTGGTGTGAGGGGTGATGGGTTTATAGCAGGGAGGGAGGGTGGTGGGAGGGTGGGTGGTAGGGTGGTACTGGTAGGGTGGGTGGTAGGGTGGGTGGTAGGGTGGGTGGTGGGTGGTGGAGGTGGGAGGGTGGATGGTAGGGGCGAGGAGGTGGTGGGGGAGGTGGGGGAGGCGGGAGCGGTGTGTGGTGGTGTGAGGGGGGAGGGGTTCATAGGAGGGAGGGAGGGAGGGAGGGTGAAGGTGGGTGGTAGGGAGGGAGGGTGGGATCGTGGGTGGTAAGGTGGGTGGGGGGCGGGTGGTAGGGTGGAGGGTGGGTGGTAGGGTGGGAGGATGGGTGGTAGGGTGGGAGGGTGGGTGGTAGGGTGGGTGGTAGGGTGAGAAGGTGGGTGGTAGGGAGGGAGGGTGGGTGGTAGGGTGGTAGGGGGAGGGTGGGTGGGTGGTGGGTGAGAAGGTGGGTGGTAGGATGGGAGGGTGTGTGGTAGGGTGGTAGGGAGGGAGGGTGGGTTGGAGGTGGGTGGTAGGGGGGAGGGTGGGTGCTTGGGAGGGTAGGGGGGTGGTTAGATGGGAGGGTGGATGGTTAGGGGGAGAAGTGTGGGTGGTAGGGAGGGAGGTGGGTGGGAGGGTGGGGTGGAGAGGGGAGGGTGGGTGGTAGGGTTGGTGCTCAGGGTGCGCAGAGACTCGGCGCAGATCTCGTTGGAGGGTGGGAGTGGGCGAGTGGGGGACACTGTGGGTGTGCTGGGAGGAGCGGTGTGTGGTGGTTTGTTTGTGTGTTTGTGTGTTTACGTCCTAGCAACATCGAAGGTCATATCAGGACGGGGTGTGTGGTGGTGTGTAGGGGTGATGGGTTTATAGCAGGGAGGGAGGGTGGTGGGAGGGTGGGTGGTATGTTGAAACTGTCCCGTACATTTCCCATTTTGATGTGTCTGATTTGCTCAGTTTGTATTTACATTTGTGTGACCTACTTTCCATACAGAAGGCTGAGAATGGAACGTGCAAACCCGCGCAGAGCATCGTGTTCTCAGTCCAGGACCAGACCGAGCAACTCGGCCGCATCCTCAGCTCCATCAAGGTACTCACTCAGCCTCATAGCTACCGGCCAAAATGTCGTCTGCTTTTGGTCAAAAGTCGCCTGTTTCTGGTCAAAAGTCGCTTGTTTCTGGTCATAAGTCGTCTGCTTCTGGTCAAAAGTCGTCTGCTTCTGGTCAAAAGTCGTCTGTTTCTGGCCAATTGTCTTCTACATCTGGCTAAATGTCGTTTACTTCTGGCCAAATGTCGTCTGCTGCTGGCCAAATGTCGTCTGCTGTTGGTTAAATCATAAATGTCGTCTGCTTCTAGTCAAATGTCGCATGACACCAGGAAATGTCATTAAAACCTGTTGTTGTTGACTGATAGAAATGGTTCCGACCGAGTGGCGAAAGCAACCCCAAGAAGAGTGTGTGTGTGTGTGTGGGGGGGGGGGTGCATGCTGGTCAACCCCCGACCCCATAAGAGGGAGGGGGGAGGGGGAACCACTATATCACGTATTACACATGATAAAGGGGTTTATCACTATCCATATATATAAAGATCCATATACATATATCTAAGTTTTGTGTATATATCTATATCTATATATATATAAGGCAATGTAAGGTAGTAACACTGAATAGTTACAAATCCCGCCACAGGTGACTGTATACACGTGTATCTATGTATGTATATATCTGTATGTCTGTAATATGTCTGGGCCTGTATATTTCTTTATTCGTATGTATGCATCTGCATAATCTGTGTGTATCTATATATGTGTGTATGTCTATATTTGTCTGCGTGTGACTGCATATGTGTGTGTATCTGTATATGTATGTATGTCTGTAATATGTCTGTGCCTGTATACATCTCTATTCGTCTGTATGCATCTGAATAATCTGTGTGTTGTCTATATATGTATGTGTGTCTATATTTGTCTGTGTGTGACTGCATATGTCTGTGTATCTGTATATGTCTGTATGTCTGTAATATGTCTGTGCCTGTATATGTCTCTATTCGTCTGTATGCATCTACATAATCTGTGTGTATCTATATATGTATGTGTGTCTATATTTGTCTGTGTGTGACTGCATATGTGTGTGTATCTGTATGTGTCTGTAATATATCTGTGCCTATATAAATGTCTCTATTCTTCTGTATGCCTCTGTATAATATGTGTGTACCTATATGTATGTATGTCTATATTTGTCTGTGTGTGACTGCATATGTCTGTGTATCTGTATATGTCTGTATGTCTGTAATATGTCTGTGCCTGTATATGTCTCTATTCGTCTGTATGCATCTGCATAATCTGTGTGTTGTCTATATATGTATGTGTGTCTATATTTGTCTGTGTGTGACTGCATATGTCTGTGTATCTGTATATGTCTGTATGTCTGTAATATGTCTGTGCCTGTATATGTCTCTATTCGTCTGTATGCATCTACATAATCTGTGTGTATCTATATATGTATGTGTGTCTATATTTGTCTGTGTGTGACTGCATATGTGTGTGTATCTGTATGTGTCTGTAATATATCTGTGCCTATATAAATGTCTCTATTCTTCTGTATGCCTCTGTATAATATGTGTGTACCTATATGTATGTATGTCTATATTTGTCTGTGTGTGACTGCATATGTCTGTGTATCTGTATATGTCTGTAATATGTCTGTGCCTGTATATGTCTGTATGTCTGTAATATGTCTGTGCCTATATAAATGTCTCTATTCGCCTGTATGTGCTAGGTGTGGGTGTGTTTAGGGAACCATGACCATCGTTACGCTCCGGTAATCACCACAACTGACAGCTGGGCAGTAATCAGTAATTACTGACATAACTCCCCACCCACTACCCCGTTTAAATATGCACGAGCGGAGACTCAGGGTGATTGGTCAGAGCCAGATGAGGTAACTCAGTCCCTGATGACCGAATCCCATTGGAGTTAATTCCCATGTAAATATTATGCATCTTTCTTGTTGATCGGTACGGGAGCACTGCCTGGTGATATAATACCATTCACACTGCACACACCGGGTGCAGTGGCTGAATCGGTAGAGCGCGGGCCTTGCGTGCGGAAGGTCGGGAGTTCGATTCCCGGTCGAATCAAACCGATGACTTATAAAATTGATACTTGTCACTTCCTAGCCTGGTGCTCGGCATTAATAGGATAGGGAACGGACTGGTTGGTTCAGTGTCAGGATAATTTGACTGTGCAGGATATCAGGTCATGGTGCCAGCAGCCTGGTCTCCCAATGGGGAAGCACTATAAAATCGCCATGAGTGTGCACTGTCCCACGTCGGTACCCGTCCTCATCTGACCTTAGATGTTGCTAGGTAATAGAACAATAACAAACAATGGCACAAAGTAGGAAAGTGTACATATGGTGTATATTATACAGCACAGCTGCTCCCCCACTTTTAATGTTCAGAATGGGGTGTGCTGCACACAATGCAGCGCTTTCCACTTTCTCATCACCATGTACAAACCAAATGTGATCGCTTCACCAGCTGGAAGACCTCGGCACTGACAAAATATGTGTTCAGATGGATAAAATATTCACCCCCCCAAAAAAAAATATCCACCTGGGTTAAGTCAGGGAAATGATCCCATTTTTAAAGTAAAGTAAACTAAGCCGCATACTCATCGACATTCTACAGGACACAAAAGCATCACTGGTGCACCTCGAGTCGAGGCGGTCCAAGAAGAAGGATGGCGAGTTCGAGATGCTGGCAAACTTTGAGGGCGATGATGGCACAATCGACGATCTCGTCGCGCGCATCACCCGACTGGCGCCCGACACTCGCCTCCTGGGTCGCAGTTTTGACTCGGCTGCACATGGTCAGTGAGAACTCCTAATCGACGAGTTCGTAATTTCAACTGCACATGCGCAGAAAACCAGGATCCAAAGAAACACAGTCGCATGTCTATTTGTTTTACCAATACGCACAGCGCAAGACTTCTTCATTTCTATTATTTTCAATAAACATGAATCCCATCAGGCCATTTAATAATGTAATGAATATATTTGACACATAATTGATTGTATGCTTTTACATGTAAAAGCGATGGTCTGAATAAAAACCAAACATTTCTCGCTGTGAATATGGCCTGTGCTGCCGACAAAGCGTAAAGCAACTACCAATCAATCAATCAATCAAGCACCATCTAGACACCTCCCTTCACTACACATATAACTCATTCTATATCAGGCACTGTTGAGACATAAAGCTGGGATAAGTTAGGTAGATAAGCCATGCCATATCATGCTCTGCTGACAGACATCTCGGTTAGACATAGCTCACACGTGCTATATCAGCAAAGCCTGATATAGCATGGCTATGTACATATACTCTATTATCACCCCTTTATGCAGCCGACGTTCCTTGGTTCCCGCGCAAAATCTCTGACCTCGACATCAGCTCTAAGCGGGTGCTTCTTTATGGAGCCGAACTCGATGCTGACCACCCGGTAAGCTGTCAACCATCTGTCAACCATCTGTCAACCATCTGTCAACCATCAGACAGCAATCTGTCAACCATCTGCCAACCATCTTTCTATCTTCTTTCAACCATCTGTCAATCATCTTTCAATCATCTGTCAATCATCTTTTAACCATCTGTCAACTATCTGCTAGCCATCGATCAAAAACTATATTAAAAAACAATCAAAACTATCAACAGCTGTAAACAAACTGTCAACCAGCTGTCAACAACCAGCAATAACTATCAAAGGCTGTGAACAACTGCAAACAAACTGTTAATCAGCTGTCAATCAGTTATCAACCAGCTGTCATAAACCATCAAAACAATCAAAGCTGTCAACAGCTGTCAACAAACTATTAATAAGTTAACCACTAACTGGTAACCAGCTGACAACAAGCTCTTTTCTTCACCACTACTTCCATTGCTTGCCTTCTCAGTACATGTCTTCCCTTCACATGTCTTCTTATTAAATGTCCTTTTAGTGCAAGTCTTCTTTTCAGAGCTCTGTCTTAAACATGCCCTCTAATTGCACATTTTCCTAGAATGTCCTCTAATTGCACATTTCCCTAACATGTCCTCTAATTGCACATTTCCCTAACACGTCCTCTAATTACACACTTTCCTAACATGTCCTCTAATTGCACATTTTAAAGCATATTCTCTAATTACACACTTTCCAAACATGTCCTCTAATTGCACATTTCCCTAACATGTCCTCTAATTGCACATTTCATAACATGTCCTCCAATTATACATTTTCCTTACATATTTTCTAATTGCACACCTTCCTAACATGTCCTCTAATTGCACATTTTCCTAGAATATCCTCTAATTGCACAATTTCATAACATGTCCTTTAATTGCACATTTCCCTAACATGTCCTCTAATTGCTCATTTTCCTAACATGTCCTCTGATTGCACATTTTCCTAGAGTGTCCTCTAATTACACAGTTTCCTAACATGTCCTCTAATTGCCCATTTTCCTAGAATGTCCTCTAATTGCACAATTTCCTAACATGTACTCTAATTACACACTTTCCTAACATGTCCACTAATTGCACATTTTCCTAACATGTCCTCTAATTACACACTTTCCTGACATGTCCTCTAATTGCACATTTTCCCATTATATTTCTCCTCTTTGTAGGTCTTCTCATTGCTTGTCCTCTTATTACATGTCCCATAATTCCAGGGCTTCAACGACGAGACGTACCGGAGGAGGAGAAAGATGTTCGGAGAGATCGCGCTGAATTACAAACAGTAAGCCTAACGTCACGGTCTAACGTGGCTCTGCAACTATTGCAATGCTTACATGTAATATCACCGCATGCAGTGTCCAAATCGGTGGAGCATAGGCTTTCCATGTGGAAGGTCGGGATTTCGAATCCCAGCCGATTCAAACCAGTAACTTATCAAATTCATACTTGTTGCTACTTAGCCTGGAGCTCGACATTAATAGGATATGATATGGACTAGTTAGCACACTGTCAAGATAATGCGACTGTTTGGGGTATCAAGTCATAGTGCTGGCGCCTCGTCTCTCAGTGGGGCAGGACTATAAAAGTTGCCATCAGTGTGCACTGTCACAAATCGGTACCCATCCTAATATGAGCTTAGATGTTGATAGGACATAAAACTACAACAAACAAACTATCAATGTCAAGTCCACAAACTACCCATCGTTACACTCTAAGCGAGTTTTGTAGAAACGCTAATGTAATCACTAAGCTTCCTGGACATTCTTCTAGTAACCTGATATAATTATATATGTATATATGGATGAACACATTTCAATATTTATATAAATATATATATATATATATATATACATATATATATGTGTATATATATATACATATATATATATATATATATATATGTATATATGTATAAATAGTGTAGTACTCCACTATTAGCCCCATTGCCACACATATGGTGGTGGTCTCGACTATGCTGATCCATGTCAATAAGAAGTATCACCAGGTGGCAGCACGCTAGGAGGAACAGTCTTGATGGTTGACTGTTCCACTCACCGCTAGTGGCCACCCCTTGTAAAAGGTTATGCGCGACCTGCTTGGGCAGTGACAAGACACAACTATTACGACCATGGCAGAATTAACTGTGGCATGGCCCGGTGTTTGAAGCGGCTTCAGTGTCACCTCATTATTCCTCAGGCGGACTGAAACCTGGTCCATTACAAGGTTACTCCTAGATCACTAACACAAAGACATAAATTGGGTTGAGGAGTATAATAACTCGCCATGATTATTCGCGTTGCCTGAAAAACAAAATTGACCACCAAAGTAAGATATATAATTAAATTGGAGTTTGGCTCTAACTAGTCTAAGCATGCATTCATTGTATTTATGGATGGACACAATATTTATTTAAAGTTGCATAGTCCGATCGCTTTGTCTTTCTGTCATTTTTCTGAGATAAATATATTAAATTGATTGATATTATCTACCTTACTTTACTTTGAAGTAACTTCTATTTTAAATGGCTAATTTGGAGATATTTGAACTGCATCAATCAATCAATCAATAGTTCCATCCTCTAGTCGAGGGTTGGATGCAATGGTTCTCCACTTGTCCCGATGTTGTGCTGTTCTGATAGACTGTGAATAATTCAAGCCTGTCCACTGTGAAATATTTGTAAACCATGATGTTCTTGGTCTCCCTCTCCCTCTGCTGCCATTCACCTTCCCTTCCAACAATGTACGGTATATTGAACTCTGACGAATGATGTGGCCAATGAACTGCATGCATGTACAATTAGTTGTGGCAACCACAACACAACTTTGACACCTATGGTCTAGCAGTAAAAGGTTTGATTAAATTGCCTAAGTGTAGGGTTGCGTGTTCGAGTCTGTGGCTATGTAGGTAGGCTAAGGTGAAAAACAATACAGACGGAGAGAAAGAGAAAGTAAAGCAAAGTAAGAGTGTGAGAAGAGAGAGTCAAAGCCTCTCTGGTTTATTATATATAGTACATGGGTTCATTGTAGAGTATCACCCCACCCTTTTCCCCAAATGGGAAACAAGCATTCTTGGCCCTACCAATAGGGATCCAGCATTCCTCGTCCCCATGGCTACCAGTGGTCTGCCCACCACCACCAAGCTGTGTGGCCCCCTGGCCACCACCAATCTTGAGCCTTGACCCTGAGTGTGGTGATCCTACCCAGCAGACGGGGAGGGGGTAGGCCCTGAGTGCCCCTTACACACAGCCCTGCCAGCACCACTATGTCTATTTACATTCCACTCAGGCACCACTAGCACTTACATATATATACATACATGCGCTTTGTCACGTAAACCTTTCTAGTAATAGAACATTTGCATTCCCCTCAACGCCACAAATCGGAATATATTACATAAGTATTCCCTTCTAATTGGCAACAAATGCATAAAAAGTGTATCGGGACCGGAGTTCGATATGCAGAATCAATTCTAGATAATTGTTTTGGATTTGAAAATCTGATTACTCAATAGAATATGCAGCTCTAAGAAAACGTTATTACAAACTAAAAATGCATGCTCCCTTTACAAACTGTGTAACCATGCAATTTCAATCCAGTGGTACACCCATTCCCCGGATGGAATACACAGCGTGTGAGAAAAAGGCCTGGTGAGTATTTGACACGTAACCTCTTATCAGAATACATTTGGGTGTGTCGCAACGAAGGGGCCACTTCAACAACTTCAACCACTTCAGAGTTGCATTGGAGATGATCTTTTGCTGTCATTTGCCACAAATATTACCATTTCAGATTTGTGTGTAATCTTCAATATAGGCATGTAAATGTGATTAACAAAACTGATCGAAGAAACAACACATATTTTTCATCATGAATATGGCCCTTGCTGCTGACACGGTGTGAAACTAGCGGCAATAAATCAATGAACTAATCCACCTAAAAACACTAGCGTATGGATATAGTCAAGACAATAAACATCTAACCCAACCACTAAGGAACATCAGAGCAAACAATGTGCCGCTACTAAGGCAGACCAGAAGCCAAATCAAAGCTTATGAAAGAAGCACACTGGAAATGCCTGCCAAGAAATGGAATGCCCAAGCAGTAAAGGAATACAACTTCTTGACCTAAAAACATACAAAAAATATCTGTGCAAAATAAACCCCAGAAACCCCCTCTGAGCTGCTCCACAAAGGGGCATGTGATATGTCACGGCCCTCCACCTGGACAGCCCATGAGAGGCAACCCTGCGAGTAACAAGCCAGATAACATAAAGCAACCACCTATTATGTACAAGCCTATAATTTGTTAATAGAGTAGGCTAGTCTAAGAATTAAGTATAGGAACAAAATAAAAGAGGAAAACTTTTGCCAAGAAAACCCCAACAAACTAACATAGATCACTAACCACAAACCATAACTTTAAGAAAAAACAGACCGATAAGTGCCCAGCATTGAAAACAAGCTCGACCATCCGAGCTTATATATTATGGACAGCATAAACATACAATAAAAGAAATTAAAAAATGAAGGCAGGGCATTGATTGATAAGAGGAAAGATAAGGAACCAGCCGAGAAGATTGGTAGGATATTACAGTTGTGTACTGTGATGGTTTTGAGTTACTGCCATAGTTTTGAGAAAAATATCTTAGGTTTGAACTTTATATTATAAACCATCATACTTTAGTTTAAAGGAACGATTATTATAATAGCTACATTTGGAGATATTTGAAGTAAGAACATTAACAATTAATGTTGGCATGCACTTCAACACTTTGGGCGTGATAACCCAAAATTTGCTGAGTAACTGGACAGATGCAGTACGATGGCAGCAGCACCTGGAGGGAGAAGTGGGAACTAGAAGGGTGCATGCCTAGTATAGTAGTAGCAGACCACTTTAACCAGCAGGTTACTCACCGCCTCCCAAAGGACCTCAAGTAGTGGTGTTCTCTCTGGCGGAGTGGTTAGAGTGTCTGACTTTTTTCTAGGTCAGACTCCTAATGTGAAGGTCGGTGGTTCAATTCTCGGTGCCCCCACCTCTGCCAATTTGGATTTCCACCGCTGTGTATAACTTACAGCGTCATCAAAGGCCAGTTGCTCTCATACCATGTCTATGTGGTGTGGGAGGTTAAAAATCCCTTAGGTCGGTAAAAGTGTAGGCTCGGGCTTTCTATCGACAAACTGTCTAATGGTGAAAACAAGTCTATTCAGACTTATCCATGATAGGCAGCATAACTTTCAAGAAAAAAAAAAGAAAAGTAGCTGTGGGATGTTATACTAGTTAGTTGACACATATAATAAATTGATGCATTCCAACAGGTTCTATTAAATTGACTTAGTATCCTCTTCTATGCAGCACCAATATCGGTGTACATTAAAACCTCTCTGAATCGACGCATGTTAGGAACGACTTTAAATGGTTCATTTAACGAGTTGGTCGGCTTAGGAAGTTTTTTTATATCGTTACAATGATATTGAATGGGCCATCGTTTGGGACCCAAATAAAGCGATTGATATAGGGGAGTGGTTGATCTGTGGAGATGGTAGGTTAGAAAGCTTTGACTGTCGTTTGATATCTAGTATCACAGCTTCCTGATACAATCAGATGTCCTATATTTACCTGTGTTCGAGGCTCCATGCTCGTGACGTCACAGAAAGACATCACCACCTGTTGAGTATCCAGTTTGTGGCATCTTTGATCAATTGTTACTTGATGCCTCTTTTCCGAATTTTTATTTTGAAAAGCTATATTAGTAACAAATGAGTACTGATTAAGTACCAAATGAAGAATGATTAAGTACCATATGAACATTAAGTAAGTAACAAAGGAACACTAATTAAGTAACAAATGAACACTGATTAAGTACTATATGAACATTAAGTAAGTATCAAATGAGTACTGATTAAGCACCAAATGAACACTGATTAAGTACCATATGAACATTAAGTAAGTAACAAAGGAATACTAATTAAGTAACAAATGAACACTGATTAAGTACCATGTGAACATTAAGTAAGTAACAAAGGAACACTAATTAAGTAACAAATGAACACTGATTAAGTACCATATGAACATTAAGTAAGTAACAAAGGAACACTAATTAAGTAACAAATGAACACTGATTAAGTACCATATGAACATTAAGTAAGTACCAAATGAGTACTGATTAAGTACCTAATGAACACTGATTAAGTACCATATGAACATTAAGTAAGTAACAAAGGAATACTAATTAAGTAACAAATGAACACTGATTAAGTACCCTATGAACATTAAGTAAGTAACAAATGAGTACTGAGTAAGTAACAAATGAACACTGATTAAGTACCATATGAACATTAAGTAAGTAACAAATGAACCCTGATTAAGTACCATATAAACATTAAGTAAGTAACAAAGGAACACTGATTAAGTACCAAATGAAAACTGATTAAGTACCATATGAACATTAAGTAAGTAACAAAGGAACACTGATGAAGTAACAAATGAACACTGATTCAGTACCATATTAACATTAAGTAAGTAACAAAGGAACACTGATTAACTAACAAATGTACTTTGATTAAGTACCATATGAACATTAAGGAAGTAACAAAGGAACACTGATTAAGTACCACATGAACATTAAATAAGTAACAAAGGAACACTAATTAAGTAACAAATGAACACTGATTAAGTCGTACATGAACATTAAGTAACTAACAAATGAGTACTGATTAAGTAACAACTGAACACTGATTAAGTACCATATGAACATTAAGTAAGTAACAAATGAACACTGATTAAGTACCATATGAACATTAAGTAAGTAACACAGGAACACTGATTAACTAACAAATGTACTCTGATTAAGTACCATATGAACATTAAGTAAGTAACAAAGGAACACTAATTAAGTAACACATGAACACTGATTAAGTACTATATGAACATTAAGTAAGTAACAAATGAGTACTGATTAAGTACCAAATGAACACTGATTAAGTACCATATGAACATTAAGTAAGTAACAAAGGAACACTGATTATGTAACAAATGAACACTGATTAAGTACCATATGAAAATTAAGGAAGTAACAAACGAACACTAATTAAGTAACAAATGAACACTGATTAAGTACCATATGAACATTACGTAAGTAACAAAGGAACACTAATTAAGTAACAAATGAACACTGATTAAGTACCACATGAACATTAAGTAAATAACCAAGGAACACTAATTAAGTAACAAATGAACACTGATAAGTACCATATGAACATTAAGTAAGTAACCAAGGAACAATAATTAAGTTACAAATGAATACTGATACAGCAACGTATGAGTACTAATTCAATAACACATAACCACTAATTAAGTGCCAATTGAACAGTAAATAAGAACCAAATGAATATTGATTAAGTAACAAATGAATACTAATGAAGTCACAAAATAACACTAATTAAATAAGTAGAAATTGAACACTGACTAAGTAGCATTTCAACACTAAATAAGTAACAAGAACACTGGTTAGTTACCAAATTAACACTAATAAATAAGGTATATACAACTCACTTACAACCCAATAGAACAGTGGAAAGCACTGGTGGTAGCTACTTCCCCTTCAGAGTTCTTTCCATATATCGCTCCTGTTTTCCTGACCTTGAGTTGACCTTTCGAACTTCCGAATCCAGGGGCATTATCTTCAAAGAGCTGAGGAAGATGCACCCGACCTACGCCTGCCAAGAGTACATCGACAACTTCCCGAAATTGATGGAGCATTGTGGGTACAGGTAAGCACCTGATTGGCTGAGTTACTTGATGAAATCACAAACTGAGCAGCATAAATTTCATGAACACACCTTTCAACGAGTATGTCGCCGCTAGAAAGCTAATCAATTATGCCCCCTCCCCTATTAACATTTAGCATACCAGTCTAACATAGCTACCTCCCTACATGTTTCTTTTTTTTCTTATCTTGTTCTTTACCTGTCGTTCATATTTGGTGCTTTGCTTATTGTCTTGCAAATGTCTATCTATATTGTTGTAGCTTTGTTCAGTGTGTACTGGCAATTGTCATTAGGACCGGAAGACCAATGCATCAGCACTGACAACATGTTATTTTGAGGAATAAAAAAATGTAAGAACAAAAAGATACTTACTAATACATACATAATGATCATGGATAGTTGGTGAGCACTATCTTTGATGTCTTTTGTCGTTGGGATGATGACAAATGGGTGATATTGCGCATAGAGCAGGATTCGAACCCACACTTTTGCCATTCCGGGGCTCACATGTTAGCCATTAAACCACCTAGGCTCCCTGATGTCATCATCCTATCCACGCGTGCCAGGCATAGTGGCCGAATTAGTAGAGTATTGAACTAGCGTGTGGGAGATTGTGAGTTTGGTTCCCGGTTCAGTCAAACCAATGACTTATTAAATTGATACTTGTCGCTTCCTATCCCGGCACTCAGCATTAATAGGATAGGGCAAGGACTGGTTAGCTCAGTGTCAGGATAATTTGACTGAGTGGGACACCAGGTCATGGTGCTGGTGGCCTGATTTCCCAGTGGGGCTGTACTATAAAGTTGCCATGAGTGCGCGCTGTCACAAGTCGGTACCCGTCCTGATGTGACCTTAAATGTAGCCAGGATGAAAACTCCAACAACCAAATCTTATCCACGCCTATCTGTCTCTGTTGCCCCTTGCCTGAGAGGTCAGTGCAGACCATTACACTATTTGCTAATTCAAGCTGCGTAACCTGATGACAATATACCATTTTGTAAGCCGAAAAACTGACCTAGATTTGATCTTACATATCCGGCATACTGCTTCTGCTGCTATTAAAAAAAGGGTAAAGACAAGTGAATTTGAGGATTACCATGACTACCGAAACATGGGACA
This sequence comes from Branchipolynoe longqiensis, assembly GCA_030323885.1. Classification (NCBI taxonomy): domain Eukaryota; kingdom Metazoa; phylum Annelida; class Polychaeta; order Phyllodocida; family Polynoidae; genus Branchipolynoe; species Branchipolynoe longqiensis. Next base: position 2,228,728 of record CM059189.1, read on the forward strand.
TGACTCATGCAACGCTTGTCAATTCCATCATCCAACCAGACGGGATGGCCAAATGAGTTAGAGTGTCCGTCTCCCATGTTGGTAGATCCTGGGATCGTGGGTTTGAATCCTGGTCGAGTCAAACCAATGACTTAAAAATTGATACTTGTCACTTCCTAGCCAGGCGTTCGGCATTATTAGGATAGGGCAAGGAGCAGTGGAATGAGGAAGACCAGTCGTCTGCGACTGAAATTATCCCTGCTTAAACAACTGATGTACACACAAAAAAAAATTCACTAATCTTGTCTTACAAAGTTAAAACCTTCACATAAATTGTACTTGTTGTTTTAACATGGGAAATTCTTATTCTCAGTGCAGCATGCGTCAATCAAACTACAATAAAACCTCTCTAACCTGCTAACCGGCCACCTGCACAGATCGACCACTCCTCTAAATCGATCGCTTTATTTGGGCCCCAAACAATCGCCCATGCAATACCATTGTAATGATAAAATAAAATGCCTAAACCGACCACCTCCCTAAATGGACCATTTAAGTCGGTCCCATGGTCGGTCGATGTAGAGAGGTTTTACTGTTTATCATAATTCATATGCATTTAACAAACTGACACTCTTGGCGCCATCTAGCGTTATTCCGCACACTAATACAATATGGCGCTGTCCAGCTTCACCACACTCGACCACTGCCGCCACCTAGCGGTTTCTTACTCCTCCAGTATCTGACGCCACAACTGCCTCCGGATTCAACCCCCCACTTGCTGCCTGGAGACAAACGCGCGAGGTCTGGCTGTTCTACAGTTCTTTTCCGCCACCCACCCCACAATTATAGGATGATACTTTAATGTATAGGGTTATGCGCCTGAATAATTGTGGTTTTCGAACCATGAACTATGCCACTCCACCATAACTTGTCATTAAGAGAAAAATAAAGCATTATTATACCTAGATAAAAGATTCACCCCATACTTGCAGTAGGGTGAATGACAGTCTAGTCTAAAAATTAGTGAAAACTGTTTGGTATCAATCAACCAATCAGTTGTTGTTTGTTGTTGTTTTACGTCCTAGCAACATCTAAGGTCATATCAGGACGGGCACCGACTTGTGACAGTGCGCACTCATGGTGGCTTTATAGTGCTGCCCCACTGGAATACCAGGCTGCCAGCACCATGACCTGATATACCACTCAGTCACATTATCCTGACACTGCGCCAGGCTTTGCTCTATCCTAATAATGCAGAGCGCCAGGCTAGGAAGCGACAAGTATCAATTTTTAAGTCATTGGTTTGACTCGACCAGGGTTCAAACCCACGACCCCATGGTCTACCAATACTGGAGACGGACGCTCTAACTGATGATATAGTGTTGATCTATATTGGCACAGAGTTGATGAGATGAACGAGAATGCGAACCAACCAAGATGTCAGTCACTAAATGTTCTCAATTTGAGTTTTAAAGTCTTATTAATCTACGTTATGTAATCAAATATTCCTCCAAAAGTAGCGGGTAAATATAAAGAGGTATGTGAAGAATATATATTTCTTCTTAAATTAACGAGTTATGTGCTCATTTCACTTACCCAGCCATTCAGCACTTTTTCTAATGGTTTGTTTTTCACCACTACTGCAAGTACGGGGTGAATCTTTTATCTATAATTTACCATTCCTTGTCTCGCTGCGAACTAACACATGATATTTGTGTCCCTCCCTTTGTAGCGATACAAACATCCCACAGTTGGAGGACATTTCAAGATATCTGAAAGGTAGGGATACTGTTTGATAAAAAGGCTACAAATACAAACTTCCTGCTGCAACTAAAGGGCGCATTCCTTATACGCGGTATGCGGTATGCGAATGCGAATGTGAATGCGACAACAAATCGAAACGCCTTGAAGTCTATGGGCTACATTCCTTACATGCGGTATGCGGTATGCGAATGCGAATGCGAATGCATTTTCCGATCAGTCCCTGTAGCGATCGGTGCGGCATGCGGTATGCGGCATGCAGGGTGCAAATAGAAACCTGAGTCTGATGTGTCCATTAGTTTAACACTAGGAGAAGCGACTGAGCATTACGGAACGGTCTCACACAGGGGTGCTGAGTGGAAACATATGGTAGTGGTGGTGGTGGGGTTCAGTCAGTCGCACTTGTCCAATAGTTTAACGAGGAGACGCGATGGAGCATTACGGAACGGTCACACACAAGGGTGCTGAGGGGAAACATATGGTAGTGGTGGTGGTGGGGGTTCGGGTTGGTAAAAATGCTACCAGAGCCACACAAATATGAATACTTATCTATAATTTGGTAATTATAAAGGTAGGAATATAGCCAGTCGTGTGCCGCATGCCGCATGCTGCATGCCTTGTGTAAGGAATGCTGCCATTCGCATACCACATGCCGCATGCCGCATACCGCATACTGCGTGTAAGGAATGCCCGCTTAACAGATGTCGATCGCAGCAGTAGGCTAGGTGGGTGGGTAATGGCACCACTGGTAAACCTTGGGCTATAAAATGATCAGATGATATTAATTTTACCTTCCATGAATTTATACTTGCATAATATATTATGCATGACATATATTATAATATAATCTAATATATAATGCTACAGCGAAGAAATGTTGAGACTTGACAGGATAACAAGGTGCACATTTTGCATCTTCAGTAAGATGATATTCTGGATGTGTCTTTAATCTCCATGTTACATGTTACATTTGAGCATAATTCACTCACGTGGACAGACAAAGAAGTCAGACATTGGTTATCGAAAATTTATTGGAGCTCATAACCTGTGGACAGGTCATCTTTGTGTTGTCTGGGCGTTCAATCTTGATAGCCTGACATATCAGTCGAAGCGTAGCTACGAATAGCAATAATCATCTTGGTTGCATGGTCAATAATCAATAATCGGATAAATGAATAATGAATATAATCATCAAGTAAGGAATAAGTAACAATATCATAATCAAAGTAATAAGGTGTAGCTATCGAGTAACAATAAGAATCAAGAGCAAATCTGAGCAAGTCCTATACTACGAATCAGGGATCAATGGTAGAGTCAGGTCCAAGCGTAAGGAGAAGTCAGCACTCAACCCGGGGAGGGAGGGTGGGTGAAGAGGTGTTGCTCGGTGCAGTATCAGGCGGGAAGTGGCCGGTCGCACAGGTCAGAGGTGGAAGGCTCGGGTGCGTTCGTAAATGAGCGGAGCTGGAACTGGAATGCCCAGTCGCGTTTGTATAGTAACTATGTTGGCTATCGCCAACATATGTATTGCTTAATTTGTAACATCAAAATAAAAAAAAAGGAATTAGCTTTTTTTTCAACTCTGACATATCCACAACATATAAAGCATAAAAGGAATATGGATTACGCTATTATCTGGAATGTTTTCTGCGATTATTTGGAATGTTTTCACCTTTAATTTCCATGTCACACATTAGTGCCCAGATTCAGAGAATGATGCATCCACAGGTGTGGATCTGGCTAATTGTATTCACAGACAACAGTCAGATGCTATGATCTCCAGCTCAGGAAGCAATTGACGGGTAGCCAGGTAAAAGAGGCATGCATCATACAATTGTTGTTGCATATGATTTACTTTAGGTTGTATGCAGGCATTAACCTTAATATTATGCTAGAGTATACACACACATATATATATATCTATATAACATTTTCGGCGGTACAGTGAGTGTAGGTGGGAGGGGGCAGTGGTGCATGCACAGACGGGTGGCGCCCCCCAATGGATCTGAGTGTGAGTAGGATGGAAGTGTAGGTGAATAGATAGGCTCCTCCAGTCGATGACTGAGCTAGTACTTAAGGCGGAGGAGTAGATTAAAGCTTCCGGCTTTCTTATACTTGTATATTTGTAAAATTCTCGGATTAAGTATATATTGAGTATCGAGATGGCTAAATGGGAAACGGTACTCCCTTTATAATGCTCACACCGGGGGAGGGAAGCAGTGCCCCTTTAAGCAGAATCCCTCCCCCTTATCTCGCCCAGCCACACTGTATCTGTCATGTTAGGTAATCACACGATGGCCAGGTGGTGGCCAGAGCTGGGTGGGAGGGGGGTGAGTCCTTAAAGCAGCCAATGGTGAACTATGTTAGGGAGAGATCATGCGGGATAGGAGTGACTGGTGTGCATGAGTGTAATAGCCAATGTTGTATGTATCTGAAATTTGAGTGAAAACAATATATAAGTGAATAAAACTAAGCAATCAGCCTCTTATCTATCTACACTTCTGCTGGTGCTGAACTCGGATCACATGTTGTGTCGTGTGTCATATCCACTATGGGGTAAGCTCTAGCACGTAATTCATCTAATACAGATATAAAAAGGGGGAACTTTGAATCGTACGCCTTATGCAGGATATTATGCCTTATGCAGGATATTACGCCTTATGCAATATATTATGCCTTAAACAGGATAGTAGGGCAGTATAGCCTTGTTGAGCAGTACAGTTAATAACATGAGTGAACATAATGAAAGTAACCATAACCTACGTGTACCGCCTAACAGAATCGTCCATCAATAGCATTTAAACGCCCGCATATACAGAATGCGGGGACCCGCAAATACGGGATTTCATATAATGGCTTATGCAGTATATATATATATATATATATGTCAACGATGATGCTGTAGTTGTGTCTTCTTCGTTGTTGTGCTCCTTCAGAGCAGACCGGGTTCAGTCTGCGCCCAGTGGCTGGTTACCTCTCACCACGGGACTTCCTGGCCGGGCTGGCGTTCCGCGTCTTCCACTGCACTCAGTACATCCGGCATGGAGCTGACCCCTTCTACACACCGGAACCGTGAGTACCCCCCCTCCCCTGGGAGATCATGAGTTCAATTATGAGCAAGGTAAATATATTCATCACACACAAAAAAAAAATCCCGGTTGAGCCAAACCGATGACTGAAAATTGATACTTGTCACTTCTTAGCCTGGCGCTCAGAATTAATAGAATAGGCCAAGGACTGTTTTTTATATTTTTTATTGAGGCTGTATTTATTCTGTCCATAGCATATAAGCCCGGGTACCCAGGCTTGTTTTCTATGCTGGCCAGTTGTAGTGTTGGTGTTATCTTATCACACAGTAGCTGCTGATAAGTTATTTGATTGCCTGCATTTCAGTAGCAGATAGATAATTGGTTGGTATGGTTAGTAGCCTATGCTAGTTTTTTTGGATTATTTTTGCATATAGGGCTATGTATTTTATTTTGTTCTACTCTTATTACTAGACTAGCCTAGTCCTATTTACATGTTTAGCTCAGTGTCAGGATAATGTGACTGAATTGGATATCGGGTTATGGTACTGGTGGCCTTATTTCCTAGTGGGGCAGCACCATAAAGTCACCATGGGGGCACACTGTCACAAGTCGGTACTTGTCCTGATATGACCATAAATGTTGCCAGGATGTAAAACTCCAACAACCAACCAACTAACCTCTTTCTAGATAAAACATTCACTCCTACCCACAGCAGAGGTGAATCACAACTATGTCCAAATTCAAACAAACAAAACCTGCTTCTGCATGAATCAACTGTAAATAAAATGTGGAGCTACTTGTTCCAGCATCCAATATCTATATTAAAGTAGAGTCGATGAAATGGGAGAGAATGCAAAAAAACATAAACCAAGAAGTATGCCACTGGATGCTCTTGATCTCTGTATCACCAGCTATCTGTCATGGTCTGAAAGGGTTTATTTCTATAGATTAAATAATAAGTAATTTTAAATTAATGCCATGATAATCAAATGATAATAATAAGGCACCGCTTCAGTTTCCTTTTTCGTAGTATCTAGGCGTATGTCTATGCACGCGAATGTGTTTTGCGAGGATGCGCGCACATTCATTTGAAATTTGTCATTTCCTGTGTGTACGTTTAGCATGGCGGAGCTAGTGCTGGGCGCAAGGTTTTCGTCATGTTTTTATGTTGTGAGGAAACGTTAATAAAACGAAAATGACCCCCACAAAAGAGCACAGAGTGTGACTTAATGTAGCTATGTGTGAATAATGCTGATCACCGCAAATTCTGACTGACAGCAAAACAAAAGCCGTGTTTACACGGGCAATTGTGAAGCGAATTAGACAAAGCGATTCATATGAAGCGAAGTAGCGGCGCGTTTACACGAAGCGAGTTTGAAAGTGTTTCGGCGCTGGGAACCAGCAGCCTTAGTTCTGCCTGTAGCCGGCAAGCACTGCTATATTTGTTTAGTTTACACACGTCGATTCGACGCAGATGTAGCTGCTATGTTAAGGTTAATTTAATTAAATTTCATTATTTGAGGATGTAATTCTGTTAAATATGATCGCATTTAATAGATTTCGGCCTAATCGGGCCCTAACACTGCCGGGCACCAGCGATTAGTTACTGCTCCATCTGTAGCCGGCAAGCACTACTATTTTATTCTATCACCGCCCAAGAACCAGCAGAATCGCTTCATATAAACCACCTAGCGAGGCGATCTACAAAAAGCTCATCATATGAATCGAATCAGCCCTAATACGCTTCAGCGGCGCGTTTACACGGCGAATGTGAGGCGAACTAGGCAAGGCGATTTATATGACGCAAATTAACTCGCCCGTGTAAACACGGCTTAGATGTACGGCCATTGAATTTGCCGATAGGTGCAGTGCAAAATGTTGATTTGATTCAAAATTAATAGGAATACAGAACAATTTGGCACAAACATGGATGCATACATGTAATATAATGATGTAATGAATATGTTTAAGACACAACTTTCCATAATTAAGCATTTTGAGCTAAGAAATATACAATTTAAGTCACTTTACAGGCCATTTGTAAGCTTGGCTGCAGAACAACTCTCAGTTGCACTCGCAAGCTGGCCATGAGCAATCTCCCTACAGAAAAAGTGAAATATCTCTGAAACCGCACAACTTAGAAACAAACTGCTTGGCACACACACAGATAACATGTTTACCAAACAGATTGTATTAAATTTATATGCTTAGTCTTCTGCATTTCTATCAATTTTGAATAAAATTGACGTTTTGCACTGCATATATCGGCAAACTCAATGGCCGTATGCAATCTTCCTACAGAAAAAGTGAAATATCTCTAAAACTACATCACCTAGAAACAAACCGCTTGGCAGACAGCAAATAACATATTTAACAAACAAATTATATTAAATTTATATGGTTAGGATTCTGTATTTCTTTTAATTAAGATACAGCAGGTGGTCTAAACGTACAGCTCACGTATACATAGCCACTGAGGCTAAAGATACGTGAGGAACTAGGGAGAATGCGCAGACACTGCTGTACGTCTAGACCGCCAGGCTACGCGTACGGCTCACGTACGCATAGCCACTCCCTTCCTTTTTTTCATCAGGAGAAAATATTGCAGTCAGCAAGTTTTTGTAGCATTGGTCGCGCAACCGGTAACATACAATTTTTTATTGTTGCGTCTAATTATCATTGGGGTGTTGGATTGATGGCTAATTGGTAGCAGGACGTTGACGTGGTTTACTGTTGCGTCACTGATCAATGCTCTCAGGTTCTCAGAATGATATAGCGGTGTTTCTCTGAAAGGAACTTTGATAGGTTTGACTAACTTTGGTCACTTCGACCGGAGTGGCATCCATTTTGAGTCAGGTAACCACGCGTGTTATTAATTAACTCCACCATTAGATACTGCCACCAATGTGGTTTTACCACATAATGGTACAGATGGATTCCACCAGATGGCACCACTGATTTGAAATGGGACTATGCGTGAGTCTGGAATATAGCAGAGAATGTAGATATATTGATGGCTAGTTAGTGGCAAGCGGTGGGGTGGTTTACTGTTGGGTTGCTGCAGGTTCTTGGAGTGATCTAGCACTGCTTCTCTGACAGGGACTGCTGCCACGAGCTGCTCGGCCACATGCCGCTCTTCCTCGACTCCAGCTTCGCACAGTTCTCACAGGAGATCGGGCTCGCCTCGCTCGGACTGTCAGATGAGGAGGTTAAGAAACTGGCCACGGTGAGTCTGACCTCTTGACCTCTTGACCTCTGACCTCTGACTTCTGACTTCTGTCTTCTGGTCTCTGACCTCTGAGAGGTAGCAATCCATGTTCTCAATCACTGTCTTTAACCAGTCTTCAGAGTCTTCGATCAATATTCCTGAATCAATATTCTTGGATGTCTTCGATCGATGTCAAAAGGCAATGTGCTAATTCAATGTCATCATATAATGCTGTCAATCAATGTAATCAACAAATATATTCAGTCAATGTATTCAATCAATGTCTTTAATCAATCCTTCCAAATAATGTCTACAAGCAATGTATGGAGCAAGGTCTTAAATCACTGTCTTCAAACAAGGTATAAACAGTGCTATGAAAAAGTTGGAGAAGTGATCGAAGCACTGAGTCGCATGATCCCAGCAAGACCTGTTTATGTTATGTATAAATTCTTATGCGTATATTATGATGCAATGTAATTATCCTGTACCTCTATATTGTCTTCTCCGACCACCTGTGATCTTTCCTTGTAAGTTTGTTGTGTTGGGAAGGTGGTTGCTGGTGGTTGGTGTGCGGCCTGGAAGGCAGGCTGGCTGCTCCAAGCAGCTCTACTCCCTTCCTTCCCTCCAGGTGGCACCTCTGCCCTCCCCCCTCCATCTGCCCACTCCTCCTCCGGTTTGAGAACATTATTTGAAAACATCAATTGTGGACATTGAGTGAAAACCTTATATGTAACTTATATACGCTATAAATCCACCTGTGTTCTTTGCGGTCACATGTCAGTGCCAAGCCTGCCATAGCATTGTTAGGGTGTAAAACCCCATTCACCAGTGCCTTTTCCAACATCTTGCAGTGCTACTTCTTCACCATTGAGTTTGGCCTGTGCAAGCAGAACGGCGAGCTGCGAGTTTATGGCGCAGGCCTCCTGTCGTCAGTCGGCGAACTCAGGGTCAGTCGGCATTAGGCCAAATTTGTATTTTTTTTTTTTTTTTTGGTAAAGTATTTTTTCATCTGAATATGACATTTGTCAGCGCCGGAGCACTGGTCTTCCGGCCATCTTACTATTGGAATTGACAGTCTAAATAATCTAAGTTTGGTCAGTGCTGTATTAGTCACAGCACCGATCCTGTAGAATTAAGGGAGTGGCTCCTGCTGTATAATGTACAGCACCAGTCACTGTAGTTCCTGCAAAAATGGGGAGCAGCACCGAGTAGAAAGTCTATACTCGGGGCAACTCAAACAATCGTTGTGGGTTACATTTTTTCTCTTATAAAACAAGCTAAGTTTATAGTTGACAAGACATTTTGTCTGTCTTATATAATGTTCAATGTGTTTAAACAGATTGATAGTTGTGTAGGATGTTTGGTGTGTTGATCGTTTGTTCATGATGGTTAAGGTGGTGGCAGTGGAGGGGGGCCCATTGGGGTGGGTGGTGGGGGGGGGGAACCCAGAGGAGAGCAAGTGAGGATGTGGGGGAGTGGGGGGTGGGGGGGGGGCAGCAGCTCAGGGCTTTGCTAGTAATTACTGCTGTAGTCATTCAAGGGCCTGAATAACCAGGTGGGCTCTATATGCATTTTTGAAGGCAAGTATTGTTTGTGTTTCTCTGACTCTGATAGGGAGGTCATTCCACATGACACTACCTTTGTAGATTGGTGCACTGATATATTTATTTGTTGAAGGGTGTGGTTCATTGAGCAGAGTGGAGGCTCCTCTTCTTGTTATTCTATTTGTATGGTCAATGAATTGGTAATCGTCCCGACCAGTGCCCGCCCTTGATTTATTTTTATTTAAATTTATTTTTATACTGTTAAAAATCTATCAGGCTAGCAGCAATTCAACTTTCGTAAGCACACAATCTGTGCAACATAGTCACCATATTATGGTATTTCATGGTTTAGCCCCATATCAAAAGAAACACCTTAAAGGGGAAGCAACATGACCAACATAACTTTACTAATGATAGCTATGTATTATGTTTACGTCATACATCAGAAAAATAAAAAATAAAAATAAAACCCGCCCGCCCAACCCTAATTCACTAATGCGGACACAGCATTTCAATACAGTGGTTTTTATTTTTTCGTTCTGCGGTGGTTACATGTCGTGTATCGGTGGTTTTTGAGTCTGTATCTGGGTGGTAGTCCTTGTGGTTGTTTGGACCGGATTCGAGCCCTTAACCCTTCCCCTTCCTCTTTATCTTGCGGTGTGGGTGGGTGGGTGAAGTTAGGGTTGGAGTTATCCGGTCGGCGCCTGGAGGAGTTGTGCGGCCGTGGAGGCGAATAGGATTTGAAATGGTCCCGTGTTGTTTTGGGCGGGAGGAGGTCGCGTCCTCCTCCTGTTGCTGGGTGGGGGGTTCCACCGTTTGACGCTAGGTGGCGGCAGCAGTGCCGGGCGTGTGGGTGTTCTTTTTTCAGTGGAGGGAGTTGGAGTCGGATCTTTGTCGTGCTGGTCCTGTCCCCGCCCCGCAAATTAGCCATGTTACGTTAACATGCATAATTTGTGTGATCAGAAGGACGATCACCAACTTTTTTTTTATTTGGCCTTATAATGACGTGCATTTTTTCCTTTGGTATATTAATTGATTAAGCGGGGACAATTTCAATCGCGGCCTTTTGGTCTTCCACATTCCACTGCTCATTTCCCTATCCTAGTAATGCCGAGTGCCATGCTAGGTAGTGACAAATATCCATTTTTAAGTAATTGATTTGACTCAGTCAGGGTTCAAACACGATGACTCCCGAGGGTTCGAATCCTGTGATGCGCGAAAAGGAAGAGAGGAGGCGGGGGTGGAAATAAAGGGTTTTATTTTTGCCTCAGACAAGCATACAGGGCATACAGGGTAAACAAGGAGTAGAGGTAAATATTGAACAATGTGATAAAAGTAGGAATCTCATGAGGAGGGGAGTAAAAGTAGAAAAAGAGAGATCAAGTGTCAGTGGAGTGAGGGGGTGCCGAGGAGCCCTCCACCGCTGGAAGAGAAGGTAGGAGGAGTGTAGGGTGGGTGGGTGGTGAAGAAGGGAAGAGCTGGGAGATGGCAGGAGGGCGAGTGCCTGAGGGAGGCCGGGGGGCGGCCTTATAAGGGGAGGAGGGAGGGGCGACAGCAGGTGAGTGTGAAAGCTGCCGGCCCGGGGGAGGGCGAGAGGTGGCGAGCAGCGGCGTCGGGTGAGGCGTGAGCGCCGCGCAGGGCGGGGGAGGGGGCGGCGCGCCGCGCCGTCTGCCGAGGTGAGAAAGCAGCGCGACAGCGCGGGGCGGGGGGAGGGTCTCTTCCTCTCCTCGCATCAAACGTAATGCTTCGCATTACGACCGATGCGCGAAAAGGAAGAGAGGAGGCGGGGGTGGAAATAAAGGGTTTTATTTTCGCCTCAGACAAGCATACAGGGCATACAGGGTAAACGAGGAGTAGAGGTAAATATTGAACAATGTGATAAAAGTAGGAATCTCATGAGGAGGGGAGTAAAAGTAGAAAAACAGAGATCAAGTGTCAGTGGAGTGAGGGGGTGCCGAGGAGCCCTCCACCAAAAGTAGGAGAGGGCTCGAGGCGCGCCCGAGGCGGGGGGCCGGGGCGCCCGAGGCGGGGGTCCGGAGATGGAGGTCTGGGTGAGAGGAGGGTCCGGAGCCTAGGTGGAGGGGGAGCGGGCGGCCAAAAAAGGGGAGGCCCGCTCCTGAGATGTGATTTCGGCAGAGGGTTCGTGAGGCTGGAGGTTGTCGGTGGACGGCATGGTCGGCGGCGGTGTTGTCTGGCAGAGGGTTCCTCGTGAGGCGAGGCTGGGCTGGGCTGGGCTGTGGCCTGAGGTGTGAGGTCCGAGGTGGTGGTCCCCGGCTGTGGCTGGGCGGCGCTGCGATCGGTGTTCGCTGGGAGGTTGTCGGTGGACGGCATGGTCGGCGGCGGTGTTGTCTGGCAGAGGGTTCCTCGTGAGGCGAGGCTGGGCTGGGCTGTGGTCTGAGGTGTGAGGTCCGAGGTGGTGGTCCCCGGCTGTGACTGGGCGGCGCTGCGATCGGTGGTCGCTGGGAGGTTGTCGGTGGACGTCATGGTCGGCGGCGGTGTTGTCTGGCAGAGGGTTCCTCGTGAGGCGAGGCTGGGCTGAGCTGTGGTCTGAGGTGTGAGGTCCGAGGTGATGACCCCGGCTGTGACTGGGCGGCGCTGCGATCGGTGGTCTCTGGGAGGTTGTCGGTGGAGGTCGCGGGGCTGTCGGCAGTGGTGAGGGTGAGGCGCCGGGAAGGGCCCCCCCGGGACGGCCGGGGGGAGGCCGGCGGATCAAAAATCCGCCGAGGCGGCCGGGGTCTGTGCTCCCCGGGGCGGTGCCTGGGGGGCCCGGGAGCCCTTCCGTCCACGTCCTTTCCCTTGAGGCATGTTGAAGCTGAGGCGTAGCAGCGATCCGAGGTGGAAAGGGAAGAGCTGGGAGACGGCAGGAGGGCGAGTGCCTGAGGGAGGCCGGGGGGCGGCCTTATAAGGGAGGAGGGAGGGGCGACAGCAGGTGAGTGTGAAAGCTGCCGGCCCGGGGGAGGGCGAGAGGTGGCGAGCAGCGGCGTCGGGTGAGGCGTGAGCGCCGCGCAGGGCGGGGGAGGGGGCGGGCGCGCCGCGCCGTCTGCCGAGGTGAGAAAGCAGCGCGACAGCGCGGGGCGGGGGGAGGGTCTCTTCCTCTCCTCGCATCAAACGTAATGCTTCGCATTACGACCAACTTACCAGAAAGGGAGGCGGACACTCAGCTCTTTCAGCCATTGCGTCTTAATACTGTTCACATTGTTAAATTGTTGATGTAAGGCCAACAATCAACACAGTTTTAATAAAAATATGATTAAAGTTTCTTTTTACCTGCACTCCTTTCTTGTCATTATTTCGTCGAATCAGAATCCTTTATTTTTCTACCGGGCGCTCTGGCCGAATCGGTAGAGCGCAGGCCTCCCATATGGGAGATCAGGAGTTCAATTCCTGGTTGAGTCAAACCAATCACTTACAAAATTGATATTTGTTGCTTCGTAGCTTGGCATTAATAGGATAAGGTAATCGCTGGTTAGCTGAATAGGATAATGCGATTGAGTGGGATATCAGATTATGGTGTCAGTGGCCTGATTTCTCAGTTGGGCAGCACTATAAAATCGCCATGAGTGCACACTGTCACAAGTTGGTAGCCATCCTGTAATGACCTTAGATGGTTGGTTGTTTGTTGGAGTTGTACATCCTGGGAACATCAAAGGTCATATCAGGACGATTTGAACTTAGAAGTTGCCAGGACCTAAGACTCGAACAACCTACCAAATAATGTTTTTCTCTATATTACCAGTTTGTCCTGACACCAAAAGCCAAAATCGAACCCTTCGACCCGGAGCGAACAGCGAAAGCCGAATGCCAAGTGTCGACCTTCCAGGATCAATACTTCTACTCAAACTCTTTTGAAGAAGCAAAAGAAAAATTAAGGTACTTCCCCTCTCTCTGTACTTCCCACCTATGTGTGACAACAAAAGAGAAAAATGCATATATTTAAAAGCCTCAACAATTTCAATCTCTTTGATTAGATACTTCAAACAGAAATGATCAATCCGAGGCAATGAAGTGCATACATCCACAATATTTTAATTATTTCAAATTAAAATAGTTTATACATTGACTGGTTTTTGTCAGCGCCAGAGCCACTGTATTCTATGTGTGGAAATAAATTGTTTGATGCCTAAATGAAACTATCAGTTGTAATAGTTAACTGCAAGTAATTTCAGTTGAAGAGCTCTTTTCCAAAACTCAATAAGCGCCAATAAAAAAAAAAGAGTTTGCAATGCCAATACCAAGTTTCTAGATCGTATTTTGGAAAAGAGCTCTTCATATCTATCAATACATGAAGATTTCTTTATATACATGAAGAGGTCTTTCCCAAAACACGACCTATGAACTTAGTATTGGTATTGCAAACACAGTCTTTTGATTGGAGCTTATTGCATTTAAAAACAAAAGAGCTCTTCAGTTGGATTATCAAAGTATTATACAGAAGGAAAATATGCGTTTCATGGCATTGCATGGTTCCAACATTATTGAAACAAATATATATACACATGGAGTAACTATGCATATCATACCTATAGAAGAACTAGTACAATTGGTTGATATAATTACAAGATAAATGCTTACACCTAGTAATTTGCTAGATTAATTTGCCCGTCAGTTAGATAAAGAATACACCCTGTACTTGCAGTACAGGGGTGAATACCAACCCTATATAAAAGCTGTCGAAAAGGTGAGGAAATGAAATGAGAGCCTAAATTCACAATCTAAGAAGCAACATTTATTCTTTGTATATGAGACTGTCTCAAAAGGTGCTAAGCAATATGGGACAACACTTTGTCCATTGTAATGATCAACATACTATCTGCTTATGCATTTGCTCAGGCTAAACTGATTTGTTTTTTACATGATGTTTCATAATCCTAATAGAATACATATTGATTTGAAGCAAATGTCCTCGTGTTTTCAGTATAACCGTTTCTGTCCTGTTTTGTGTCAATCGTTACAATGGACAATAAAAGAGGAGTTATCACCTTTTGAGACAGGCTCATGTCTTCATATTTCCCTGGCTATTTTTGAGTTTAAAACTGTAATATAACATGTAGTTTTAAAAGACTATAAAAGTGAAATCGATGGCGTTTTATGGCCACCATCTTGTCTTTTTTCATTCTCTCTCAATTCACCAACTCGGTGCCAATATAAGTAGCCCTTTGATACTGGAACCAGGGATTCTACTTCCTCTTCCATACTAAAGCTATTTTCGCCCGTATTTAGACTATAGTGCCGTTCACCAGGGGGCATGAACAATACAACGGGGCCAGTGCGGCGGAAGTAAATAGTCTCATGAATATTAATTTTGACCTATATATATCATTGGGATACCTCACTTGGTGTGTTGTACATTGAGATAACACAACAGGTGGAGCGTGTTCATACAAAATCCAGGGAGTAGAGACGATATCATTTGGATACCTCGCTTGACGTGTTGTACATTCAGAAGCTCCAATATAGCAACACAAAGTTTACATGAGTGATATTAAGTGAGAACACTGCAATGATACTCCCATACTAGTAATTATGAAGCTAATCAAGTAAAAACATGTATTAATAGAACACATATGACTTACTTCATATCTCATAGCAATTGTGTATTTATTATAATAGGTTAAGTTAGTCTTTTTAACAAAATATGTTGATAACAGGCATCTAATTAGGATCGGATCAATGTTCATATGTCATATATAGGTCAAAATTAATATTCATGAGATGATTTACTTCCACCACACTGAACCCGTCGTATTTTTCATGTGGCTCGTTCACCCATGTACACCTAGCATAATCATGGGGCGGCTAATGGCATTCTGGGTCCTGGAAAACTTATATTAACCACCATACCTTACTGACCTTTCCCTTTAGAGAAACCCACCCTATGAGTTACACTGGCGGGTAGATCACAGATTTTCTTTTCTTTTCTATTTTTTTAATTCCAGTTGAATAACATCTTTTTTCAGCACCGAGGCGCTGGTCTTCAACCCTTAACAATTATAGTGCATATGAACTATTTACGGATGTGATGATGAGATGGTATGATCAATATAGAAATAGTAACTTAAAATCAGGCATTACAAATATAGTGGGGATCTTATTTTGCACATGTAAACTGGAGAATAGCTCAGATTTAGGCAGGGTTGACTTTCATCCCTACTCTTTATTGGGGTGAACCTTTTATCTCATGTTGTCACTAAGATTTTCTGTAGCAACACGGCTGCAACTATTTCTTAGGGCATTGTCAGACTTTTGAATATCTTGCAAGAGGATGGGTAAAGTGGTGAACACACATTCAGGAAGTGGTATTTTATGTTGTATAATCATACCGCCTTTTTATATAATGATAATGAATTATTCAATCAGTAAAATATTTGCTTGGTTAATTTCATTGGAATTCATATTAGAAAAAAATGCATAGCAAGAACCCTACCGAGTTTAGCCATCAGGTTCCATGTGTTTATGAGATAAAAGTGACTTTAATTAAGAGGCTTGTAAGGCTGGGGCCGTATGCACGAATCGGGGTTAGGCTTAGCCGGAGCTAAGGCACTAGCCGCGGTTAGCTACCTCAGGGTAGTGGCGCGTTGGAGAGGTGTGTGAATTGGTATGCACGAATGTACTAGCCACGGCGGATAGCTAACCGTGAGTTTATTTATAGATTTGGGAATTCCCTCCAGTCGACAATATGAATAACGCCGCCAATGCGGCGTCGCCGTTAATATCAGTTCAAATTTAGGGTTAAATTGATAAGATTTCACTTATTGCGTATGTAATTCTGTCAAATATGATCGCATTGAATAGATTTGGGTATAATATATTGCCGCTGATTCGGCGGCGACGGCGGCGGCCATGTTTATTTGACATTGGACAGTATGGATATCGACGTCGCTGTGGCGGCGGTGATTTGTTTACTTTACATTTGTCGATTCGACAATATGAATAACGCCACCAATGCGGCAGGAGCGTTAATAACGGTTCAATTTTAGGGTTAATTTGATTAAATTTCACTTATTGAGTATGTAAATGTGTCAAATATGATCGCATTGAATAGATTGATGCCCATACACGCACACTAACCACACCGGGTAGGCCCTTACCGCACATCAAAAAGTGGTTTAGCTTAGCCTAGGCTAAATTTCGTGGTTAGCACTAACACTGATTGGTGCATACCGATTTCTCACATTTAGCCGTGTGGAGCTAGCCTAGCCGCGGTTACGGCCCTAACACCGATTCGTGCATACGGCCCCAGAATAGGACTGGGAGGGACACTACCTAACTTCCGGCATATAAGCTACACTGGGTCACACACACCTTCAGCCATTCTTGAGGAACTTCTCAGATGAAAACTTGTCTAGCCAAAATTGCGAAGTATCAATACAAATAATATGCTCATTGTAAATGGTTCATAAGGGGACAAAAAGAATTGTCGCAAATGTTCGTCCATGATCTCCATCAACTCTTGGCTACAATTGTTTTTATTCTTGAAATTCGAGATTTATTTGTTGATGCCATTTGTCATGAAATGTCATTGATGAAATTTGTTAAGAAATGTCATTTTCTCTGCACAGGGCGTATGCAAAGACGATCAAGCGTCCCTTCGGACTGCGGTATGACCCATACACACAGAGTGTTGAGGTGCTTGACAATCCCGCCACAATTGCCAAGGCCGTCAGCGAGGTCCAGGATGATATCCACGTCATCAACAGTGCTCTGGAAGTCCTTGCAGTCAATCAAGCTGCAGCCGAGGCCTAAGTCATGCACATGAGGTGCATACATCTTGTCGTTAGCCTCTCACCTGTCTGGTGAGGTGCTTGCGGAGGCTAGGTTGTCACCGCTAATTGATCTTAGTTGTCTGTGCATTGGACTTCCATTCTGTCATTGGCCCACTGCCTTTGCAACAAGTACTTGCGAAAGTTACGTTCTTAATGCAAATTGAATTTAGTCATCAATATGTAGGACTTGGATTCTGTCTTTGCGTGTGCAGTTCCTGCTTGCAGAAGTTTGGTTCTCAATGCTAATTGATCTGAGTTATTTGTGCCTCGACCATGTATTCTGTCTTTTGTCTAATGTCTGTGCAGTTTGTGCTTGCAGAAGTTAGGTTGTCACTACTAATTTAGCTTACACAAGGTTCTAGGTCATCAACATGTAGTAGTAAAGCAGTCTTTGATAGCAATCAATGCTAACCTAGCTTAGTCAGAACTTTCAGTCTCCTCCATGTAATATGTACATCATGTCATTAGTTATACATTTGTTATTGAGTGCTGCCTCCAGAATCTAGGTCATCAATGCTAACCTAATTCACAACGAGACAGGTGTGGCATAATCTGGATTTAATCAGGAGAACATACAGTTACAGAGGCAGAAATGAAATCAGAACATGAGAACAGAACCTCGGCAATCTCAACCCTACCGCGCCTCAACCGCCGCGAGCTACTGTCCTTTGTAGTTGAGGGGTGGGCGGCGGCTGAATCAGACGGGTGTAGTGGTCGGGTTGGTATCCAGGTGTCGACTGCCGGTTGGTCGTGCACAAGCAGTCAGCGTAGTTTCGTATGATGCGTTTTTGAATCGATAGGTGGCGCCAGGTTCGGGCCAGGCTAAGTGGAGTCGCGCTGGGGGGATCCGAGTGAGGCAGTTTGTCTGTAAATCGTCAGATGGCGGAACGGTCGTAGCGCTTGAAAGTCTACCACCCCACGTCCCGCTGCGAATTACGCATGTTAGGGCTAACATGGACAATTTAAGCCAAAGTTTTAGTCACCTGCATCCTGTCATAGTTATCTATATATTACTGAGCAGTGCCTGCAGAATCTAGGTCATCAATTCTAATCTAGCTTAAGCTGAATATCTAGCCACCTATAGCCTGTCAATAGTATATGGTGGTGCCCCCAGAAGTTAGGCTATGATTGCTCATGAAGTTCAGGCCTGGCCTAAAATGGCCACAAGCAATGGCTGTTGTTAATCTGTTGTCTATCTTGTGAGACTCCTGTAGAAGTTAGGTTGCCGCTTCTAATCACAACATCCTGTTGTTTATCTGGTGAGATGTCTGTGGAAGTTAGATTCTCATCACTAATTAAGCTTAGGCTGAGGCCTTAGTTGTGAACATATACATGCTTCTTGTCGTTAGTCTGCTGACTATTTGGTGAGGTGTCGATAGAAGCTAGGTTATCACTGCTAATTAACCACAAATCTGCTGTATGTCGAACACATTTAATTAATAGGCATACCTGCTGATAGTATGGTGCCTAACCGCTGATATTCCTCTGGAAGTTAGGTCTTGATGCAAATTTCAGATCAGGCATCCGGCAAGATTAATAAAATAAGGTCAATTAGGCTTAACAAAAAAATGTTGTGCTTCCGGTTGCATAACTGACCCTGCTAACCATAATTGTTCAGATGAAATTATTTAATCTTTACAAATAGTTATTTGTCAGACCATCACCGATACCTGGTGATAGAGAGTTCCTTGCTTCAATTACAATTATCTTGCAAATTACATGGGTTGTACCTTTTGTGTGCATCAAATTCCATCATGGTCAAAGAATTCATTGTAAAGATAATATATATATGTTACAGTAAGATTGTGTAATTAGGGATCTCGTGAAATCCCTGGAATTTTCAGGGATTTCAGAAAATCCCTGTTTCGCTTAGGGATTTCATGAAATCCCTAAAATCTCTAGGGATTTCACATAATCACTGAAAAAAACAGAAGTTGCCCATGAAAAATCCAGCAACATGCCAATTGTAAGCAAATCTAAATTATATACGAGGAAACAGATTCAACACTAACACACATCGAAAGGACTTTTATTGATCACCTCAGCATGGTGACAAAGGGTATCCTTGGATGCATATATACGTTGGAGCCCAGGTGGCTGTCCATAAACCTGCCCTGTAGCCAGCCATTAGAAAGCGTGTTGAATGGAAGCTGTAAAGCATGCTGTGATGAACACACAGCTTCAGCTTCAGCAATGACACAGGACCAATGCCACATCAGTAGCTGCTCCAACACTCAAATGCATTTACCCAGCCACAACAAACATCATGCCTGCTGAGACGAAGGGATATACTGACAACACATTATATGGGCATAGGAAATCATCATCAACCTCTTTCGGAACACGATCGCAGGGACAAGATCAAGCAACTATTGGCCACTGGTAGATCAACATGCTGAACCAAGAGAGACAGACAATCGTTTATGCCGAGCACTTTGCTGGTTGTTGGTGACCATAAGGGTAAAGTTAGCCTTGGGAAAAGTACCTTGTTTGAGTATTTCTACATCTTACTCAATATATGTCAGGATCCAGCCATCCCTTGCAGTTGGATCAATCCTGTCTGTGAACACCAGAATCAGTTGGCCACCATGGATACACTTGCATCATGTGGTCAGAGTGTATGTTCACAATGATGGTAGACTTGGTGGACTTCCTAGAGGTTGGGAAGACATTTACACTTTAAAGGATGTCCAACAAAACATTGCAGGGCTTTCAGGAGAATGACCAGCAGCCTTGCCAGAAACACTGCAAAATGGAGGAAGTGTTGTGCTGTTGACCAGAACCTCGTCAACTATACACACCCGCTAAACTCTTAACTATTGATATTGATACTGTCACCTGTTGCTTTGTTGCGTACAACCCCGTAGTTCCCCCACACATCCTCTACCATCTGCTCCGGCTCTCAGTTCTGACACCAACCCACTCCTGCAACCACATTCACCATATATTGAAATGGATTCAATATAATATTGCTCCTGTTGACTGATTTGTTAAATGATGCATGTTATTGATTATATAGTAGTATGAACATGAATTTTGATCTATAATCAAATAATGTGTTATAATTATGAGCTGCACATAGATTAGTGCTTACATATACAGCTTAATATTATCATTTATGTGTAGAATTAGGAAAATAGTGCTTTCCAATGCACTGTTATTTTAAAATGATAATTATTTATGGTGTACATAATGTGCATAATAAGTGATGAATAAAGTTCATTGCAAAATATTGTGCATTATTATAGTAATCTGCACGTAACCATACTGCTGTCCACTTTGTTTGATTCCTAGTGTGGATGAGATGGCACTTAAGGTGTAGAAAACTACATTCAGCGATTTGCGAAATAACTGGAGCATCATTTCAGTGATTACATGAAATCCCTAGACATTTTAGGAATTTCATGAAATCCCTAAGTGAAACAGTGATTTTGCGAAATCCCTGAAAGTTTTAGGGATTTTGAGAAATCCCTGATTACACAATCTTACTGTGATATACGTTTATATAAAATCCCTACCTAGACTAGATTTTGTCTTGCTTGCAACTGGAAACACAACATTTCTTTAGGCCTTAACATGCAAGACATCATTTTGTTTTGTTACGTGTAATCAATAAAATTATGATTGAATATGTTGTGTATGTTAACATGATGCTCTGGACATGTATTTGATGTCCATGTTACCCACGTGATATTAATGCATTGTTCAATTAGTATAAGATGAAAATCAAAAAGTGAAATTGTTTTTTTCCAACTCTGACATATGCACAACATGGAAACCTTCATTTGAACATGGATTCTGTTATTATTTGGAATGTTTTCTCTAATTAATTGGATGATTTTCACTTTTGGTTTCCATGCCACACTTTAGTGCCCAGTTTCAGAGAATAACCCATATATGTGTCATGCTTGAACTTTATTATTAGAGTAACAAAGGTTGATAATGAACTGAACCTGTATGTCAAACTAGTACACAAAGCGTGAATTAAATAAACTAATATATTGTGGCTGACTTTATTGTTAAATCATTAAATATTCAACCTGGTCTAAATGCACTTATTAAATAGCATTCACTTATTAGCCATTTATTCTCAATTATATCAAATGAAAATGGCACCATGCATTAGATGAGCATCCAAACAATAAGTTGCATAGCATCACCCTGTACATTGAAGAACATCCTCAACATCAAGTTGGGTGTCCGTGTCCTCAATGGATGCTGCGTTGGCCACTCTTGGCTGTCTCATGCATTTTTACTCAAGGGAGCACCACCTCCCGAGTGTATTGGGTGTCAATGGGGGCATTCGACTGGGCCTCTCTATCCGAATATCAAAATATTTCCGAACAAATTCCTATTCGACTGGGACCAGAAGTGGATTCATATACTGATGATTCGGATGTGTGTATGTGGCTCTATCCGTTCCATCCGTAAATCTTGTGGATAGAAAGGGCCCAGTCGAATGCCCCCATTGCCCACTAACACTCAAACACATTCTGCTTGAATGTGCAGATGACATGGATTTGGATTAATCATGTTGGTCGGCAACATGGGTAATTTGGGTGCGACAAGGAACCGATCCCCCCCCCTACCCACCGATCACCCCCCTCTACACCCACGCCACCTACCCTTAAACTCCGACATCCTCCACCATTTCCGGTTGGCAATTTGCAACTCAGCCAAATAACACTGGATGGCGCCACCATCGTTTGTGACCCAACTTCCGGTTTGCTCAAACCTGCCATCCGCACTTCTCAACCAGATGCCGAACCATCTACACCTCCATCCCTTTTCTTGGCCGCCTGCCCATCCCTAGAATCATAAAGGGTTGAGGGCCAGGTTGTGGGATTCAAACTTTTCACCAACCGACCCAACAACTCATGAACTTTGACCTCATTACCAAGTTGACCTCAGATAAACTGAACTGTCATATGACCCAAACTATCATATGACACTCTTTCTTACATGACTACCCCCCATTCCTATTTGACCCTTTTTGCTCTCATTCCTATTATTTTACCTCGATGTAACATTGACCTGCTTACCTATTCATCACCATACTTTACTCACCTCTTGACCTCATTAACCTTCTCCTTCACTCCTATTTCCTTACCTCTCTGACCTTCCTGACCTCTCTTATTTGACCTCGATGTGAACTTTGACCCCAGTCCCTTCCATCACCTTCACATAATTGATTGACCTCTGACCTCTTTAACTGTATTTACTTCACTCGTGTTCATTTGATGCCAATTTATTGTTAATAAATTCCATACTATGAGTTCCTTGTTGTGTTATCAAATTAGCACTGTTTTAATGTAAATATCACTTGAAACCTCTTTAACAGTGCAAAGCATAAACAAATTTCAGAATACAACTGGACTGTATCACCTCCTATAGTTAAAGACAAGACAGGAGTGGTATAATTTTGCAATTTATTCGATCTGAATAATCAGGCCAAGCAACAATAGTAAATCATCAAGGTCAAGGTCAATCAGGATAATCAGGTCAAGGAACAACAGTAAATCGTCAGAGGTCAATAATCGGTCAATCAATCTTGTCACTCTCAACCCTACCTCTTGAGTAGCCTGTTTGTTAGTTGAGGGGTGGGGGGTGGCAAATTGGTGGTCGGGTGCTGTTCGCGGGTTCGTTCCAGTGAGTGAGTGAGTGAATGTGTTGCTCGCTGTGATGTTACAGACTGGACAAGAACCCGCCAGTATTGGTTTAATTTCGTTAGAAAGTTAGCATATAGGTGGGGCAGTCGTATAGCATCAGGCCTGAAAGTATCTGCATTTGACGCTAGGGGGCAGCAAGCAGTGTGGTTCAGATTTAAATCGCTAGGTGGGTGAATGTCGTATGATGGCTTAAGGCTACCCGTCCCGGCCCGTCGCAAATTAACCATGTTATGCTAACATGAACAATTTTAGCTATGCTTTATGTGTTAAATTTTGCAGTCATTGCACACTAATGACTTCAAAATTGCATCTGAGATCATTTTTGCCATCATTTGATCACAAAGCTGAACATTTCAGATTTCATCTAAATTCCAATGTAGGCATATAATTATGATTAACAAAACTGACAGCAGAAGTATCACTAACCTTTTGCCGTTATTTATTTTAATAGAACCTGTTAATAACGAAGGCTTTAGTATTTTGACAACAAGCAATAAATTAAGTATTTCATGTTTTCACTTCAACTATTTTCAAATTTAACCATTCATGATAACAGTTACTTCGAACCAATGTAAGGTAGATTATAATGACCAACTTGATACATACTAAACACACATGACGGAATCTCAAGACCATTGGACTATGTCTTTTGTGGGCATTAGTTGATTAAGCAGGGGCATTTCAATTGCGGGCAATTGATCTTCCTCATTCCACTGTTCCTTGTTATATCCAAAGACCCTATAATACTAAGACGGCTCACTCAGCCTGTACTGTGTAATCAAAATGATCAAATCCACCACTTGGTGCACTGGCTGTTCTCTTGGTTAAACAGTTGCTATATTATATGTATAAATGTATATATGAATGTGAAAGATGTGTGATGATGCCGATGATGATGATGATGATGATGCTGATGATGATGTGTATTTGTTCATAGCAATTTCATATTGATGTGTATTCATACTTAACTATCTCATGTATAATATAATTGTATGTGTTTACATGTGAAACATCAACCAGCAGCCGGGCTGATCAAACCCACCACAAGGTGGCACTGCAAAATTTACATCACCATGGGAGAGATAGGGAGTGAGCCGTCTTAGTATTATAGGGCCTTTGCCATATCCTAGCAATGTTGAGTGCCAGGCTAGGTAGTGACAAGACTTAGTATAAACTTGTACGTCATTGCTTTGGTTCGGCTAGGGTTTAACCTACTAAAACCGGAAACAAATGCTCAACTCATTCGAGCATCCAATTTGGTAACTTTAAAGTTGTTAAAGTTGCATAGTCCGATGGTTTTAAGTTTCTGTCATTTTCTGAGATAAATATATTAGATTGATTGTTATAATCTGCCTTACATTAGTTTAAAGTAACTTTTATTTGAAACTTTTGAGATATTTGAAGTGCAAACATGCAAAATTAATTTTGGCAAGCATGCCAAAACTCTGACACTATAAGGCTTCTGCAGGAACAGGTTCTATTAGATTTCCCCAGAATTCCCTTCTATGTGGCAACAAATGATTCATAAATGCACTCATATCTAAGTTCGATATGTAGAATCAAATCTAGATAATTGTTTTGGTTTTGAAAATTTGATGTTTTCATCGGACTATGCAGCTTTAAACGAAAGATAGGTCAGACGTGTTATGTACAGTTACGCTTGTAGAAGTCGGTGTAACTGGACTTTTAGTATGTGGTTATTGTGAGATAATATTAGCTGGGTGTTAATTAACCATGCAGGACAAAGTAACTGAGTTACTTTCAGTATACCCCATTTAGAATCACAATCTGGTTGTGTTAGTACTAAGAATTCTCACAAACTGGCGCTAGTGCATCCTGCATTTTCCCGAAAGCAACCGAAAATCAAGGGGCCATCCCTCGTGTTCAACATTTACAGTCATCCAAAGTGCACAATGCAGAGGAGGGGTGGGGCGGGTGTCAGTCAAGTACAACTTTTATCATCGAATAAAATGTTGATATTTAAAATGTTCATATTCTTGTTTTTATGTTCTGTAGTAAATTGTTGATGTGTATTATTTTGCGGGCCCGCACCCGCAAAATTGTACAGGAGGGGGCGTTGGGAAAAATAGTATGCTTTGTAGGACCATGTAAATGTTGAAAACATTGGATGGCCCCCCTAAAGTTACGTGACCGAAAACTTAGACATGCATTAAGTGTTGGTTTCAAGCTGTGAAGAGTTTTAATGACATCTGATGGTTCCATAATTACCTTTGAGATTGTGTGTGGCAGCAAATAGCCAGTTAGATTAATCATCTATAAGGCTTATTGTCTTTATAGTGTTGCACTTCTGTTAACAGTGTTTCTTTATTCCTGTTTAGTGATAAGCGAGTTAAAGGTGCCTGGCATGGACTAGGATCGTTAGTTCTGCACTCGGAGAAACACTGTCCAGCATTGTGTGTATGGCCAGTGTTACTTAGGTGGCACAACGTAAACGCCACATAAATATTGTGTTCAGTTCTTTGTCACACCACCAAGGCTGAATGGGCCCAGTTTCAGTTTGTTTGTTTTGTTTGTTTGTTGTTGTTTTACGTCCTAGCAACATCTAAGGTCATATCAGGATGGATACCGACTTGTGACACTGCGCACTAATGGCAACTTTATAGTGCTGTCCACTGAGAAACCAGGCCGCCGACACCATGACCTGGTATCCCACTCAGTCACATTGGTCGTAATGTGAGCATTGCGTTTGATGCGTGGAGAGGAAGAGACCCTCCCCCCGCCTCCCCGGCGTCGCGCAGCATTCGCACCTCGCGCGACGTCCGCCTCTCAGCTTTCTCCCTCCCCCTCCCCCAGGCCCGCTGCTTTCTCACCTCACCTGTCACCGCCCTCCTGCCCTCCCTTATAAGGCCGCCAGCCGGCCTCCCTCAGTCACTCGCCTTCCAGCCCTCCTCCGCGCTCTGTCTTTTTCCCAACTTTCTTTACTTATCTTCTTTTCTCTTACAGCTGGAGGAGGGCTCCTCGGCGCCCCCCCCCCCCCCCCCCCCCCCTCACATGAACTCATATAACCGAACTCTGATTCCTGCTCCTTATGAGCCCCTTATCTAGCTTATTCATTGTTTTGTTGCTCCTCATGAGCCTTATCTTGCTTTTTATCTTTGTACTATTGCTCCTCATGAGCCTCCTCACTGTTGCCCTGTTGCCCTCTGTTGCCAGAGGCGTCCCAATAAACGCCTCTTCTTTCCACCCCCGCCTTGCTTTCTTCCTTTTCGCGCATCATCCTGACACTGAGCACACCAGTCCTTGCCCTGTCCTAATAATGCCGAGCGCCTGGCTAGGAAGCGACAAGTGTCAATTTTTAAGTCATTCAGTGACACGCGAGGTAGTTTAACTGTTTTCTGCTAATGGTATTTGTGCTATTTGACTGGTATTCCACTGAAACCACGATTATACACACACCAATTTGATGCGAATTTGGATACAACGCAATGAGTCATTAGACGCTTTGGCCGTATTCGATTAAGCAACTTGGGTCATCCGAGCCACTTTTTGGTGCATGCGCAGACCCTACACACTCGGGTTGAATAAACGAACACGCTCGGGGTGGACAAAATGGTGGTTTATTCCAAAACATTTGTTTTGTTTTGTTTGCTACTTTTGTTTGGTTTTGTTTTATTCCAAAACTTTTGTTTTGTTTTGATTTAACTTTTAAAAAGAAATTACCAATATAATATACCTATGGCAAAATAGGATTTAAAGTATTTTATGATTGCATAATTTTATGATTGTGTAGTAGTAGTTTCAGGCAAGTAACCACATAGACAGGTAGGCGTGGGTAGAGTGTTGATATCAGGGAGCCTAGGTGGTGTAATGGTTAGCACACTGACACTGAGCGAACCAGTCTTTGCCCTATCCTATTAATGCCGAGCGCCAAGCTAGGAAGCGACAAATATCACTTTTGTAAGTCATTGGTTTGACTCGACCGGGGACCAAACTCCTGATCTCCCGCACGCGTTGCCGGCGCTCTACCGATTCGACCATCACGCCCACGGTGCTACTTTAAGGACACCGGACACGCCATGAAAGGTCGGCGAAGTGTTAGTAATCGCCACGCGCCGACGCTGATGGACTTTTTAGTGAAGCAGTGACTTAATTGAAGCTATTATTGACAGAAACAGAAGACGCCATGGTCAACAACATGAAACCAGTTTATTTGTGATCCACCGATTACTGCTACAAACAAGCGCGAGGCGAGACGAGAGAGACGGTCCGGGCTGAAGTCAGTCAGGCGTGACGGGGTGTGTGAAATGACGGGTGGGGGTGAGGGTGAGGGATGTGGGTGAGGGTGTGTGTGAGGGCGGAGTGTGTTGGGTTAGAGTTGAGGGGTGGAGGAGGCAGGTGTGGTTAATCACATGTCATGATTAAGGCTCTGTATCCACAGACTGTTGCCTTGTGTCATGCTCCCTTGTTCTGTGTTCACTTGTGACCTTGTGACATGCCACACAGACAGGGCGTAATCGATTAATCAACTCGGGTCACCCGAGCCACTTTTTGGCGCCTGCGCACATCCTACAGACTCGGGTTGAATAAACGAATACGCTCGGGGTGGACAAAATGGTGCCTTAATCTAAAACTTAATATTTTTTTTCAATAACCGATATATCTACAGCAACATAGGATTTAAAGTATTTTATGATTGTAGAAGCTGACAATCTGGGTTATTAAAAAAAAAGAGCAATAAAATAACAAGTAGGAGTTGTGCTCGTAGCGGTTATCCTACAGGTACCAGCACAGATGTGACATCATCGCTCCTTGAAAACACCAGCCAAGAGGTGGGTTACTGGGGTCGGGTTGTTTTGCACACGGTACATGTATTTGTCGTCTCCACTCGCGGTGTTCTATTTGAAATTCTGACGACTCGGGTGAGCCGAGTCGCCCGGGTCGTGTTAATCGATTACGGCCTCAATGAATGAACCTGTGTTTTGCTTAGCGGCTGCTCCCATAGCTTGGATCCAGGGACTGTGTGGCCTTGTGCACAGCATAGGTAACGTACAGACTGGGAACATAAAGAATGAACATGTTCATTGTCTGTGTGGCGTATCACCCGGGCCTCATCGAACACGGAACAAGGGAACACGCCACAAGGGAACAGTCTATGGATACACAGCCTTACAGT
Organism: Branchipolynoe longqiensis; assembly: GCA_030323885.1. Taxonomy (NCBI): domain Eukaryota; kingdom Metazoa; phylum Annelida; class Polychaeta; order Phyllodocida; family Polynoidae; genus Branchipolynoe; species Branchipolynoe longqiensis. Next base: position 2,256,812 of record CM059189.1, read on the forward strand.
AGTAGCACACGTCTTCAGCGACTCCTCTGATGATCGGATAGAGATATATCCCAGTCGAGCGCACAAGCAACTGGTCAAACCCTGGAGTAAAATACTGATGGCCGGACGGGATGGACTAGCGGTTACAATGCCCGTGCTTCGCGCGTGGGAAGTCGCAGGTTCGAACACCGGCCGGTTCAATTAACAAAACAAAAAAATTAATGACACTTAAAAAACCAACCCACACACGTTCAGAAAAACTAGCGTCTGGCAAAAGGCATTTTCAGCGAAGATGACAAAGAATGGGTGGCTGCTTGTTGGAATAACATGACTGAGTGAGGACCAATGATACCGGTGGCATGGTACATCACGTGTACAGCACTATAAAGCTTTCAAGAATGTATATTGACACAAGCATGGTACTCGACCTGATAATCTGACCAAATGTTCACGCGATGTACGTAAGTCTGTACCCGATTTGTTATGTGAGCTTAGGACGTCAAACCCCAAGTAGACTTCTCATCAGTGGGTGGTGTTCTGGTATGAGAGGGGCCGTTCTGGTGTTGGGGGCGCCGGGGGTGGGGTGCGAGGAGATGGGGATGGGAACAGCGGTGTTTGGCTTGGTAGGAATTTGATTGGTTCAACATATAAGGTCATATCAGAACGTGTACTGACTTGTGAAAGTGCGCACTCATGGCAACTTTATAGTGCTGTCCCACTGGGAAAGCAGGCCACTGGCACCATGAACCGATGTCCCATTCAGTCACATTATCTTGATACTGAGCCAACCGGATACTGGATATGTGCTAGCGAATTATGCCTTTTTTTTCAAGCCACTTGCGATACATTTATGCGGCCTTATCCCTCATTAATGACGCCCAGCATCCAAACTTGGAAACGAACCAGATATCAATTGTGTGGTAAGTCTAGTTGGTCTTAGTACATTGACCAGGAATTGAACTCCCAATCTCCCGCATGGGAGGCCTGCGCTCTACCGATTCGGCCATCACACAGGGTGATAGTAATTTGAAGGACACCCATATGAGTCACAAGTGACGTCATGGGGAGAATTGAGCATCCTTTAGTGAATGGGGTTGAGAGGTTGATGGTGGTGTGAGTGTGTGGGTGTGTGGGTGTGTGAGTGTGTGGGTGCGTGGGTGTGTGGGTGTGTGGGTGTGTGGGGAGTAAAGTTGTCTCCCGGTAGTCATTAGCATATAACCCGACAAACGAACGGAACTATGCTTTCTCTGAGGGTAATACAACAATGGTCATAAAGTAACATGAACCTGAAAATGTTGGCAGCTCCTTTTTCCAAGTAATTTGCTAATACAATCAATCAAATGTGGAGGCCTCTGTTTCTGGATTTACTGTACAAATAGATGGCACTTCATCGATCCGGATTTCCTCTCAGAGAAAGTACCAGAATAGAGTGGTTCCATATTCTGCCGATAGACGTCACTAGCTTAACTGGTGGGGGTCTATTGGGCCCAGCTGCTCCTAATATAGGCCCTCCCCCCCTCTCCTCCCCTTACCCCCATCCCCCGTCACACAAAGACAACTCGGACCCACCACACACCCACACAGCACACACACCCATCCACACACCTCACACACACACAGTGGTCTCCCCAGTATTTAGTAAAGGGATGGCGGGAATCAGTCGAGCTGGTGGAAATTGTGGGGAATGAGCGAGTGCTCATTCGGGGTCATTGCGGGGCACGCGGGGCTGCGAGGCAAAACACCCCCCCTCCCTCCCCCCATCGCTGGGTGGTGGGGCAGGGGGGGGGGATACAACACACACACACTGCCACCCACTCCTACCGGCCCTCCATCACCACTCCTTCACCCCCCAACTCACTCATGGCTCCTCCGGCCAATTACAGCCTCTCCTGCTCATAACCACTACTCACGCCTCTACGCTGGTCACTCCGCATCACCCATCCGGACTGACCACTACTCAATTTTACCCATCCACCTGCACCACGAAGAAATATAAACAATACCAATAATCATCAATTAATTCTATTACATCAATTAACCAATGGTGAGGACCATTTATGTAATCAACCATTTATTAATTAATTAACCATCAACTGTTACTATATAATATATTACTTTACTCAACTACTGCTAGCCGTTGGTTGACATCTCCTCACCTCGCCACGCTTTGATCATCTGTCCCACCTCATTCATGCCATTCTCATCCCCCACTCTGAATACCACATGACACTGATTCCTTGCAGCTCTTGGACGTCCGCAACACAGTCAAACCATTCATGTAATGCCCCCGGGGGCCGCCCAGAATAAAGACATGTTATCCCACTCATGCCACCTCGTCCTGTGTGCCGTAGCCGCAATGAATAAGCAGTTTGCATAGGATGCCGCCAATGGATGGTTGTGCTAACTGAATAAGTGAAATTACGCTGCTAACAGATGGCAGGGTCCCCAGCCCTTATATCATGTAGGGAGAACCCTAACAAACAGACATGGACACACTCATACTCACACCCAGACAACCATACCCACGCACAAACACACACCTACACCCACACATCCGTTCTGATATGACCTTAGACGTTGCCAGAACGTAAAACAACAACAAACATACACCCTCACACTCACCCAGACCCAGACCCATACACCCACACACCCACAAACAAGCCCTCAACCGCACACAAACCCACATCTACACTCACACACTCACCCAGACCCACATATCCACAACCCCCCCCCCCCCATACACACCCACACCCACACCATACCCACATCCACACCCACGCCCACACCTACCCACACACACGAACCCACAATCACAACCGCACACACCCACCCACACAAAAACCCACAACTACCCTCGCCACAAAACCCCCACATCAACCCCCACACCCCCCGCTCATACACCATCATGTTGCCTATTGGTTCAGATGTGCACTGACGGTGCTTGCCATTCTAGGGACCGGACGCGGTGGCCTAATCAGTAGAGCGCAGGCTTCCCGGGTGGAAGGTCGAGAGTTCGAATCCCAACCGAGTCAAACCAATGACTCATATAAATTTATACTTGTCGCTACCTAGCCTGATACTCGGCATTAATAGGATAGGGTAAGGACTGGTTTGCACAGTATCAGGATAATGTGACCATGTGGGATATTGGGTCATGGTGCTGGTGGCCTGATTTCCCAGTGGGGCAGCACTATGAAGTCGTCATGAGTGCGCACTGTCACAAGTCGATACCCCCCCTGATATGACCTTATATGTTGCTAGGATGCATACAAACAACAACAAAACAAAGGCATTCTGGGATAGACAGGTATATTAATTACAAACATCGGGAGTAGTTCCCTGCAGTATCTCTCATACAAAGACTTCCATATTCAGGCTATTTAGAAGTTTGCCGAGCCGGCCAGCTAAGAAGTGACACCAGTCCAGGAGAGTACAGGAAGTCAGCCGCACAGCCCCGCGCATGCTCGAAACAACCAGCCAATCAGCGCGCAGGGAGGCGCCATTTTGAAATGACATTTCCAATGACGTCTGCTCCACGCACACCCCGAAGGCACAGTCCCCGTCTGAGCAGCCCCGTGACTGCGCACCGGAAGTCGCTATGAATAGCCGGCTGTGTCTATAAATAGCCACGTTCCCGTCGAGGCTTGTGTGAGGCAGGGTAAGCTCGGGTAACTAACGGCGCCTTGCTCCGAGTACATGAGGGTAAATGTGTGATTATGTTAAAGTTTCATAGTCCGATGAAAACATCAAATTTTCAAAACCAAAACACTTATCAACATTTGGTTCTAGTGCACTTAGTAAGCATTTGTTACTGCATAGAAGGTTGTAATACGTACAGTTAATAGAGCCTGTTACTGATGAAGTCTATGGTGTCAGAGTTTTGGCGTGCTTGCCAAAATGAATTTGGCATGTTTTGACGTCAAATATCTCCAAAGTTAGCCATTTAAAATCAAATTTACTTCCAACTGAAATAAAATAGATTACAACGATCAGCATAAAGTATTTATCTCAGAAATTGGCAGAAACTCAAAAGCATTGGACTACGCAACTTTAATGTAGGCATTATGCCTCGTAATGATAACCGACAACTAATCTTAAAGTTGAATTGTCCGATGGTTTTGAGCTTCTGTCATTTTCTGAGATAAATATACTAGGTTGATCGCTATAATCTACCTTAGTTTAGTTTAAAGTAAATTTGACCTCAAATGGTTAAGTTTTGAGATATTTGAAATGCAAACACGAACAATTAATTTTGCCAAGCATGCCAAAACTCTGAGACCATAGGCTTATACGAAAACAGGTTCTATCAAATTGCCTTGGTATTCTCTTCTATGCGGTGACAAATGCTTTATATGTACACCAGTATCTAAGTTAGATATCCAGAATCAAATCTTGTTATTGCTTTTGGTTTTGAAAATCTGATGTTTTTTTATCAGACTATGCAGTTTCAATACAGATACTTGGGTGATGGAGAGCGGCTTTGAATGATGAGTGGGATATGTGGGGCGGGGGTGGAGTGTGGGGCGTGGGTGCGGGTGTGGGGGGTGTGGGCGGGGGGTCGGTGTGCGGGGGGGTTAAGGAGGTGAATTGGATTGTTATTATATTTTTAGCCTAAGCCACAGTTGTGAGTAAGTAAGTATCATATTATACAAACATGCCAAATATACACAGTAATTAATGTATATATATGTGTGTATATATCTAAATAAATATATGCATATACGAATATAAATATGTACAGACCATATACATGTACATCTGTATGAAAATATATACTATGTACATATGCATATTTATCATATGTATATATGGGTCATCATCATCATCATGCTGTCGGTCGCGATGCGACCAAGACTGCTTTCATTACTTGACTGCCGCTCTCCATTTTTGTGTGCGGTTGTACATTTCATGAAAGCTGCCTGCAAAAGTGTTGAAGTGCTGCTGGCTTTTGCAAGTTACCAGCGGCACTCTCTCGGGGAGCAAATAGAGGTTTCACACCAGCAAGAACATGTCAAGACAGGCGCAAAACTATTTGTCCCTGCAGTGGCTGGTTGGGAGATGTTGGGAGTTCCATACATCAACCGCCCTTGATGCTGCCACAGTGACATGGTTTTCTGTTCAGGGTTTGCTCCCTTAGCCTTCGGTTCTGTTAAGAACCTGTACCACAAGGCAGTGGTTTACAACTCTGCAGGGCAGGGGCGTCAAACTCCCTGAGGTATTGTACTACCTGCATACCAGCATACCCATGTATATATGGGTATATATGCATATATACACCTGTATGTATTTACATATGCCAAAGTCCTGATATGACCTTGGATGATATTAGATATGTGCATACATAAATATATATACATATATGTATTCATGTATCTACATATGTATATATATACATATACATATCCCACACCAATACACATCCGCTAACCCATCCTCACCCACACACCGCCTAGGCAAATGCTACCAGTGCACATGTCGAAAAGCACAAAGCAAGTCCCACCAGGTCAAGTCCCACCAGGTCAAGTCCCACCAGGTCAAGTCCCACCAGGACAAGCCCTACTAGGCCAATCCCTACTAGGTCAAGTCCCACTCCCCGTCATATATGTATACACATTATAAATATCTACATATACCTATACACACATATAAATATATATACATATATATATATTATATTCCATGAATTGCGATCAGGTGTTTATTGTTAAATAATTCTGCATATTTTAGTAGTTTTAAAATACCTGACATATAGGTAACGATCACCAAACCTATGCGCCGGCCTGTGTAATTGGACCGCAGCAACAGTAATTTTTTTCTTTGAAGCGCCTTCAAAACCCAGTATATGTCGATTCCTTATAATGCACTTACTGTCCGATTTGAGGTTTAATACCCGAGGGTCTCTGAGATACACATTCACCAAGGCGAAACGGAATGTCCTAAATATTTCAAATATCTGAGATTATCTACAACCCCAATATTACCACTTCCTGGAGCTAGTGAAGACGAACTCCATACTGGACCTATGACACAGCTTTTTCGGCTTTAGGGTGTTTGACCTGTGGAATGACTGGTGCACTGTTTCAAGTCCTGGCTGGATGCATACTGGTCAAGCATTACATACATCTTGGAGCCAGTGACAGTTGCTACAATCCACCACATGTGAAGAACTGTCTCGATTTCTATTAATTAAGAGTGCTTAACATGTCCAAGGCCTATTATAGCTGTATCCTATTGATAGATTTATTGAATACTGGCTCACTGATTTAAGACTTCAATTCAACATTTAACTAATCTATGCGCAATTTAGCAATTATCGAGTGGTACTAGCAGAAACAAATGTGATATCAGATTGGATCAGAGTCATATCAAACTGGGCATGTTGTCAGGCACTGCTATGGATATCAGCATAGAAAATGCGTTATAAACAGGATGCAGAGATTCATTAAATAAGTATAATATATATTATCTTATATATATTATACCATGTATGATATGCATATTACATATTATTTACCATATATAATATCTATTATGCATAGTATGTATTTTATTATGCAAATAATATATGATATATTATCTGTAATCTCTACTGCATAATATATTCAGTATATCATACATATATAATATGTTATATATGAAATATAATTGATTACAGTAATATAAGTTAATGGAGGTATTAACCATGTTGGTTTATTTATATATATTGTATGTTTTATATATTGCAGATATTTGGAGTCCCGCACCCACCTCACGGATCAGCAGCGCAGAACGATTCGACTGGGGCGCCACCTATGTGCACATACGTAACTAAATTCTCACACTTCGGTTGTAATTTCTCTTTTTGTATAGGTAAGGCTTATAGTTTCCTTGCCAGAGATATAATAAATATAACTCAGCCCAACCTCTGTGTTCTCTTGTCCCTTCATAACTGTAGTTACATTTATATTATATATAAATATATGTATAAAGTTATATATAATGTATAAGAATTATGCAAGGATAAACTTGTGGAAAGGAAATATTGTATTTATTGTCCATTTATTATTACTGTACATCGCACTTTGTATCTACTCATGCGTCCCTTCACTTGACCGGTGGCGCCGCCATCGGTCCAAAACCCTAACCACGGGAACGCCACACTGTCATTTGTGCCAGGTAATTTTGTTTAGATAACAGATATTGCAGTTTATATATTACATATATTATATATTGTATATGACATAAAATATGATATGTAATATATATCATGCATAGTGTGCATTTGATTATGCAAATAATATATTAAATATAATATATAATACGTTTTGTATTTAGTATATGATACATATATAACTTCCGTTATATAAATATATACTATATTTCTTTTGGCGATTTCTTTTTTGAATTTGAATTTAGTTTGAGTAATACTTTTGTTTTCTTGCACATACAATATATAAACCTGGTATATGTATTATATATTAAATATACTGTTTATATCAATTAATATATAATGCATATTAAAGACACATTTTACAATTCCAAGTGGAATATTAGTTTAAAATGGAACACCCATCACAATTCATGTCACACGTATATATATATATATATATATATATATATAACCATATATATTTATGAACCTATATACACTCAAATCTATGTATATGTTTGTCATAATTATATAAATATATTTTCATGTCACATACATATTGTGTTATATATGGTTATGTGCCTATATGTACACACAACCATATATACACTTATGTATACAGATTTGTTCATATCACACATATGTTTATACACCTATATATACACACATACATATATTTCTAAATATACATATTTGTTCATGTTGCGCATATATATGTCCATGTATGTTTATGCACAAAAGCAAATACACAGACATATATATATCTTATACATACATATCTGTTCATTTCACACAAATATAACTATACATGTTTATGCTCCTATATATATATATATATATATATATATATATATATACACAAACATATATAGCCTACATCTATATAAATATACAGTAAAACCTCTCTAAATCGACCCAGCGTGGGACCAACTTTAAGTCGTCTATTTAGGGAGGTGGTCAGTTTAGGGAGTTAGATTATGGTTACAATAGTAGTGTTGGGACTCAAATACAGCAATCGATATATAGGGGAGTGGTCGATCTGTGGAGGTGGTCGGTTAGAGAAATTTTACTGTATATTCCTAATCATACATATATGACATATATAGCCATATATGTTTCATATATAGGTTCATGCGCCTAGATATATATACACACATATATAATGTATACTTATACATACAAATCTATTAATGTCACACATATATAGCCATACATGTTTATGCGCCTATATACACACACACATATATATATATATACATATATATATATTCTTATATATACACATATCTATTCAACTCACACTCATAAAACCATATATGTTTATGCTTCTATATATGCACACCGATATATACACACATATATATATATTCTTCTATTTACATATCTCCACTTATCCCGACGACTTATAACAAACAACAGGCGACGCCACTGTCGCCGGGCGGGATTCATCTGCTCAGTAATGGAGCCCAGTGTCCAGCCGAGGCCTGCTCCGTATCAGCTCCACCTCCCTCTCCTTCCTCCTCAGGTCCTCCTTCAGTCGATGTATCCGCTCGAGGCGGGACGCGAAGTGCTGGCCCCTAGCGAGAACAGGCGCAGTCACGCCCCCTTCTACCCCGTCGTCTGCACCACCCAACAGACACCTGGCGGGAGTTGCAGAATCACAACTCTCTGCTTTCACACCAGGCGGCGCCACCCGCGAGCCGCCCCGCGCCGCACCGGCTTTTGCGTGGGAAATCGGTGGATTGTCGTCTGCGGCGCGGCGCTTCTTATGGCTGCCGGCCGGCGGCTGTTTTTGCGGCCGTCCCCGCCGCTTCGGCCGCCTGTAGGGGGCGCAGTTGGAAGCCAACAGGTTGTTGTTGTCATTATTGTTGCTGTTGCTGTTGTTGTTGGCGGACATTTGCCCGCCTGCTCCTTCGTCCGGCGCCCCGCCGCCGTTCGGCTGCCGCTGGTTCCCGGCAGGTGGCTGGTGTTCCGGCGGCTCCGTCGAGAATCCCGGCAAATTGCCGTTGCGGTTGCTGCTGTGGCCGACAGGATTTACACGCGTTTCCATTCCGTTCACGTGTAGCGCAGTTCGCGTTTTGCTTTTGCCGTCGTCACGCTGACTGATCTGTGGAGACTCGGGCCTGGCCGGGAGAGATGGGTCGGGAGCCGGGTGACCTTGACCTCGGAGCCCCGGACTGCTACCCCTGGTGACCCTGTTGGGAGCTGGTGGTGATGCGATGGGGCTTGATCTGCTAGGGCTTCTTCTTGTGGGGGTTGACCTGGAAAGGGTTGTTGTGGGGTTTGTTGTTGTGGGTGTTGTTGTTGTGGGTGTTGTTGTGGGGGATGACCTGGTGGGGCTTGTTCTTGGGGGTGTTGGCCTGGTGGGGCTTGACTTGGTGGCTCTTGAGCTGGTTGGACTTAACCTAGTAGGGCTTGTCCTAGTAGGGCTTGACCAGGTGGGACTTGACCTGGTAGGACTTGACCTGGTGGGACTTGACCTGTTGTGGTTTGGCCTCATGGGACTTGACCTGGTGGGACATGACCTAGTGGGGGTTGACCTAGTAGGGCTTGATCTGGTGGGGATTCTTGACCTAGTGGGACTTGACCTGGTCGTACTTGCTTCCCACTTTTCGACATGTGCACTAGTAGCGCTTGCCGGGGTGGGGTGTGGGTGAGGATGGGTGAGTGGATGTGTACGGGTGTAAGGGTCAGTATATGTGTAGGGGTCAGTGTGGGTGGAGGGGTCAGTATGTGTGTAGGGGTCAGTGTGGCTGTCGGGGTCAGTGTAGGTGGAGGGGTCAGTGTGGGTAGAAGGGTCAGTGTGGGTGTCGGGGTCAGTGTGGGTGTCGGGGTCAGTGTGGGTGGACGAGTCAGTGTGGGTGGAGGGGTCAGTGTGAGTGTCGGGGTCAGTGTGGGTGTAGGGGTCAGTGTGGGTGTCGGGCTCAGTGTGGGTGTCGGAGTCAGTATGGGTGTCGGGGTCAGTGTGGGTGTCGGGGTCACTGTGGGTGTAGGGGTCAATGTGGGTGTCGGGGTCAGTGTGGGTGTCGGGGTCAGTGTGGGTGGAGAGGTCAGTGTGGGTGTCGGGGTCAGTGTGAGTGTTGGGCTCAGTCTGGGTGTCGGGGTCAGTGTGAGTGTCGGGGTCAGTGTGGGTGGAGGGGTCAGTGTGGGTGGAGGGGTCACTGTGGGTGTAGGGGTCAGTGTGGGTGGAGTCCGACTGGGCAGTAAGGCTGGTCAGTGATTGCACTGCACAGGTAGCGTTGTGACCAGAGCGGTCAGAGGCGCTGTTCGGGGACTTGTAGGTATGCTCAGAGAGGCTGCCCAGGGGATGATTAGATTGGCCAGAGGGGCTGCCAAAGTTCTGTTTAGATTGGCCCAATGGGCTGGCCAAGATCTGGTTCGATTGGTGAGAGGGGCTGGCCAAGACCTGGTTAGATTGATGACAGGCGAATGGAGATTGGTCAGAGGGGCTGCCTAAGAGCTGTCTAGATTGGTTATAGGAGCCGCCAAAGTTCTGTCTAGATTGGTTAGAGGGGCCGCCAACGCTCTGTCTAGATAGGTCAGAGGGGCTGCCAAAACTTTGTCTAGATTGGCCAGAGGAGCTGGCTAAGATTTGGTTAGATTGGTCAAAGGGGCTGCCAAAGCTCTGTCTTGGTTGGCCAGAGGGGCAACCAAAACGCTGTCTAGATTGGCCAGAGGGGCTGCCTAGGATCTGGTTGGATTGGCCAGAGGGACTGCCTTGAGACTGACATGAATAACCAGAGGGGTCATTCTGGTCCTGGTTAGACTGACCCGAGTGGCTGTATTGGAGCATCGACTGCTCCCCTGGCAGTGTAGGGCGAGTTGTGAGAAGAGTGTAGTTCTCCTGTAGTCGGTGGGCATCAGAGCTGCTCCTTCCACTAGTGCCCTCCTCTGCCACTGCGTCTTGCAACGGCTGCTCACACCGGGTAGTCAGGAGGGCGTGTGGTGGCATTTGGTGCAGGGGCCTGCCTGGCAGGGGCTGGACGTTTGGCAAGGGGCATGCATAGGGCAAGGGGCGCGCGTCGGGCATAGGGCGTGCGTCAGGTAGGGGACACGCGTTGGGCAGGGCGCAGGGGATGTCGTCAGGGCTGCCCTTTGGCCCCACTGTCCGTATCCGTTTTAGAATCGAGTCCAGGTTTCTCCGTGCCGCCTCCCGAGTCCTTCCGGTCGATTGACACACTTTCAGATTCACCACCCCGTCGTTTCCGTTTCCGTTTCCGCTTCCATCTCCGAATCCGTTTCCGAATCCGTTTCCGTATCCGTATCCGTGTCCGTTTCCGAAACCGTTCCCGAATCCGTTTCCACTCCCGAGTCGGTTTCCCTGACCGTATCTGTACTCGTTTCCGTTTCCGAATCCGTGTCCGTGTCCGTGTCCGTGTCCGTGTCCGCTAACGTAAGCGTCTGCATACTCTCCGATTGCCCGCTCCGACACAAGGCTCTCCGGCGGCTCGGAGCCATGAACGCTGGACAGCAGATGACAGGGCAGCAGTGCTGGGTGCACACTAGAGATGGTGGTGGATGCGGTGGTGGTGGTGGTGGTCAGTGGTGCATGATGTGGTTCCCGCAGCCGCTGACCATCTATGACAGGTGGTGACCAGGAAGGCACCAGACATCGAAGCTGGACCAACTCTGAGCGGCTCCCCGAGTCGTTGTCATTGTCGTTGTCGTTGTCGTTATCGGATGGCTCGTTCCGTGTCTGAGCCCCACAACAAGGTCCAACACCATATTCAGAACCCTGTCTGCTGGTATTGAGGACATCAGAAGTGAGCCCATGCTGACGATGTTGCGACGGAAACGGAGAATTTGATGCGTCACTGAGTCTGTCAGCATTTCGCACAGCCGCAGCCACATTGGGGTCATTATCCGCAACAACCACATCCTCTACCTCACCCCCATCCTGCCCCGCCACCTCCACTTCCTCCTGACGCTCTGTCACCGGTCTCTCTGCATCCGGTACGGTTCCTCCGACAGGTGGCGTATCTAGATCCATCGGCCATTTCTCACGCCGGCCGCTTGACCCGCCTCCCGGCCCTCCCGGCGCGCCCGGCCCGCCCGGCCCGCATCCCGGCCACCCCGGCCTACCTCCCGGCCCTCCCGGCGCGCCTCCCGGGCTCCCCGGCACCGACTCGCCGCTGTAGCCATTAGAGCCCATGAGCAGCTCGCGACAGTAACTCGGCCGTCCAGCCTGTTGCCGGGTACCGTCCGGGTGTGCGTAGTAAGTCCGGATGTAAGGGTGCTGGCCCGCTCCCCACTGCCCGGCTGGAGGCAGGAGCTGCTGGTGCTGGTGCTGGTGGTGGTGGTGGTGGTGGTAGTGCGCGGGAGGCGGGGTAGTCAGGGAAGAGACTTTCCTTTTCGGTGGAGGCGATGGTGGTGACAGCAGCGATGGTGGTGACGATGGGGGTGGTGGTGGTGGTGGAGTCACAGACTGCCACCTGTGTCTACTATAGCTACCGGGCGCCCTCTCACCCACACCGCCTTCCTCACCCACTCCACCGCCACTCACAGGTTGTTCAGCCTCCCCAATGACCACCGTCCGCTCCCCCACCAATGCACTACCAGCAATAACAGCAGCGGCAGGGCTGGTAGCGGCAGCAGCCGTCACCATGTTCTCCGCGCCGAGTTGCTCCCGTGAGGTATCCATCAGCGAGCCAACGGGGTGTCGGTGGCGAATGAGGTAGTTGCCACAACCCGCTTGGCGGTATTGCGCAGAACGGTGGGTGCTGGAGGAGAAGTGGCGAGGCGTTGGGCAGCTGCGGCGGGGTGGGGGTGGGGTGGGGAGGTAGCAGCGGAAGATCTGTTGACGCTGCCTCCTTTGTTCAGGTCGCTCGCTGTCTCGCTCGTTTGATTCGCTCTCTGAACTGCTCACTACTCAGTGAGCTGCTCTATCCGCCACCCTCACTCTCAGACTCTCCCCGGGCTACTGGCAACGGCCGGCGGGTTGTGGGCGGTGGGCGGCGCGCGGCGGGCGGCGGGCGGCGGGCGGCGGGCGGCAGGGCGGTGGTGGGAGCACGGCGGCTGTGGTAGCATCTCAATTTGGGTCAGCATCAATGCTAGCGCTACAGCCAAGACATGACAAACAGCGAGCGATATACGACATTCCAACTACTGAGAAATGTACGCGGCGCGCGCCGGGTGCCAGCGTCCCGTCCGTAGACGCTGCCTCTGCTGCTGCTGGTGCTGCTGGTGCTGCTGCCGCTGGTTATATTATTGCCCGCTGGTACCGGGGCTTGCTGGAGACTGGTTCCCAGTCAGCCTGCCTGCCTGCGCTGCTTGCTTTTACTTGCACACACATACACACGCGCCACCTCCCTCACCTCACGTCGGCCGCCCGGCACGGAGCAACATGTCCAGTGCTGGTTAACCCTCCGCGAATGGAGAGCATTGATATTTACTATATCATTTATTATGTGGATATAAATAACAGCAGCCCCTTAATGTTTCTCTCTGGCCACCCTAACTTCAATTTTATTCACTGCGGAGTGGAGATTCTCTCATCCCTGCCTCCTCTAGACCGTGTGGTAGGTTACAGCTATTTGCAGCAAATATATAACATATAATAATAGCATAATTCCCTTCCACACCGTTTGACTCGCGTAGTTCTTATACAGCAGACAAACACACACATATATATATATATATATATATATATATAGTTTTGAAAGTGAGCAGAGTGACAGTTGGCTCATGGTGTAGAGGAGGCAGGGATGAGAGAATTTATTCATCATCATCATCATCATGCTGTCGGTCGCGATGCGACAAAGACTGCTTTCATTACTTGACTGCCACTCTCCATATTCATGAAAGCTGCCTGCAAAAGTGTTGAAGTGCTGCAGCCCCTTAATGTTTCTCTCTAACCACCTTAACTTCTATTTTATTCACTGCGGAGTGGGCATTCTCTCATCCCTGTCTCCTCTACACCGTGAGCCAACTGTCACTCTGCTCACTTTAAAAACTGTGATATATGTGTCTGTGTTTGTGTGATGTATAAGTAATACACGAGTATAAAGTTGTGGAAGGGAATTATGTTATTATTATCATTATATGTTATATATTTCCTGCAAGTAGCTGTAACCTACCACACTGATATATATATATATATATATATATATACAGTAAAACCTCTCTAACCGACCACCTCTACAGATCGCCCACACCCCTATATCAATCGTTTTATTTGGGTCCCAATAATAACATTCTAACCAAATTCTAACGCCCTAAACCTACCACCTTCCTAAATGGACCACTTAGAGTCGGTCCCAAGGTCGGTCGATTTAGAGAGGTTTTACTGTATACAAGGGGTTTCGTTACATTCCTGTCTCATGACGAAAACATTCCTGCTGGACTGGATCTGTGGGGTTTCGGCGGCGGTGTGATGGGGTTGGGGTGGGAGGGAGGAGAGGGGATGGCTGGAATGAAATGATGGGGTAGGGGGTCATTTGGAGAAAGGATAATACAGAGATGGTGGGTGGGGTGGGTGGGTGGCAGGGACAATGGATGGAATGAAGGTATGGGGTGGGGGTCATTTGGAGGAAGGATAATACAGAGGTAGTGTGGGGTGGGGTGGGGTGGGTGGAGGGGTGTGGGTGGTTTGGCATATTGAGATTTCCCCCCGCGGCCCCACCTGGCAGAGACCTGTAGAAATAAACCGACAGACAACAGAGCGACGGAGACGCATGGTACCTGGACCCAACCAGCGCGCTAAACACCGGATCTGCGCTGCAGCGGGAGTGTGGAGGAAGGGGAAGGAAGGAGTTGGGATGGCGAGGGGAGGGCGAGGGGCGTAGGAGGAGGAGGGGGTTCATTTACGGCCTAATTCTCCATCAGAACGAGGCTGCATCAGCATCCGTGGAGGCGGTGATGGCCGCCGCTGCGTAAATAACAGCGCGATCAGGCGACGCCGGGACGACTCGATATCTGTGCGCAGATGCCCTTAAAGTACACACAGGGAATGTGAGGCGCGGAGCCGGGTTGGGTTCAAGCCCCGGGGTGGGGGCAGCGGGGGGTGGGTGATAGATACAGGCTTGTCCATATAAGGCCGTGTAATCATAGCCTGTTCTCTTGTGAGCTTGTGACGCGCCACCCACACAGACAATGAACATGTTCATTCTCGAATGTTCCCGATCAGTAAGTCACATGTGCTGTGTACAAGGCCATCCGGTCTCTGGGTCCAACCTATGGGAATGGCCACTGAGCAAAACACAGGTTCATTGTCTGTGTGTCGCGTCACAAGGTCACAAGCACAAACATGGAACAAAGGAACAGGCCACAAGCCACTGTGGATACATGGCCTTAGGAAGGCTGTAGATGGCTTATGTTCATGTGGAATTGCTTATTTGTTTGTTCCTCTGGTAAATCCTCCGGTGCGACTGATAATGTGGTGCGTACGTTAGTGACGAGGAAGCTCAGTGGTGGCGCCACTAGTCACATGGATGACATAGTACAGATAATAATATATGTAATAACAATAATTCCCTTCCGCACCTTTATACTTGTGTCATGGGGGGTGATGAAAATGGGAAATATTGCGCCTAGAGCGGGACTCGAACCCACATCTCTTTGCATTCTGGGCCAGTGTGCTAACCATTACACCACCTAGGCTCCAAGATATCAACACACTACCCATGCCTACCTGTCTATGCGGCTCCTTGCCTGAGAGGTCAGTGCAGACCACTACACTTGTCCCCCTGGAATTGTAAGTCTTTTAATGCTTGCAATTACATACATACAGGCAATGCAACGCACTTACATACAAAGGGTAGGTTCAAAAACTATACAGTGCATAGCTTGTACAGGATCATGGTCACGGCAACCAGTGTCATGGGGGGTGATGGAAATGGGAAATATTGCACCTAGAACTGGACTCGAACCCACATCTCTTTGCATTCCGGGCCAGTGTGCTAACCATTACACCACCTAGGCTCCCTGATATCAACACACTACCCACGCCTACCTGTCTATGCAGCTCCTTGCCTGAGAGGTCAGTGCAGACCACTACACTTGCATAATGCGCAATACATTACATAAATATATTTTGTTCTTGTGCATTACATGATTTAGCGCGGGAAATTTCAATGACAGATATTCCTCATTCTACTGCTCCTTGTAACTGCAAACACCAGGCTAGGCAGAGGCAAATATCAATTTTTAGGTCACTGGTTTGACTCGACCAGGTGTAAAAATATAGGGTCTTTCGGTCATGATAGACAAGCTTGGAATCATATCAATATCTCGGGTGACAGAGTTGGGGACCATTGTTATGTAATAGCGATGCAATGTGTGTCCACTCGCTGTGTAACATATAACTAACTGTGTGGAAATGTTATGTCACACAGTGACCGGGATTGCGGTATGATGTCGAGATATTAAGATACGGTTATTAATTATAGAAATGTTCCCTCCATGCACCAGGAAGAGTGCAAATGGAGGAGGAGCATATATTAATGTTTATTGTAACTGTATGACAACTACTTGTTACGACATGACCGCTGGATAAGCACACCCAGCCATTCTGCATATTTTAGGGACACCACCTGCACTGGGGTTGAGTGACAGGTTCCCCTCTTGGGCACCGCCCCTCCCAGGCTGCTGAGGTGCTGATTGGCTCGCTGTGTGAGCCTAGTCACCCTTGTACTCCTTGCACTTACAAAACAGACACACTCACTCTAGAGATACCAAAATAAGCAGTTCACCACTGAGCTGTGTTTAACACCCATAGGACTTATGTTGAATCATTATTGAATTATACTGAACAAGCAGGAACCATGTGGGTCTCTGCGTACAGGTTGTAAGCCCGAACAAGAGTTGTAGCAATAAAGCTCAACTGTATCACCAATATTGCATGACTTGTCTTCCCTTTGTTACTTATGAGTTGTTTTGGTATTTAGAGGGGAGACTGGCAGACAGTTGCCAGGATCCTCCTGATAGTAGTGAGTATTAAGATGAGTAACTGCGACGGCCAGCAGTAATTCTTCACAGGGTTTGAAGCACATGGGCTTGAATCCCATGACCTGCCGTATGAAAGGCGGACGCTTTACTCTTTCGGCCATCCCGTCTGAACCAGTCCTGGCTTCAGACACCCCAAGGGATAAGTTCCTACTGCTACCACAGCAGCGCCTCCTGGGGGCAATTTACCCATCTACTCGCCACTTTGAGCTGGTCCTATACTTATATTATTTACTTATCCATATTTTGGTAGATCGTGGGATTCGAACCCACGGGTCGAGTCAAATCAATGACATAATAATTGATTCATTTCAGTCTCTAGCCAAGCACTCGGCATTACAGTATAACCCCGTTAAACCAAACTTGAAAGGACCCTAGAAATTTGTTTGGATTGGTCGTGATGCGAAGCATTACGTTTGATGCGAGGAGAGGAAGAGACCCTCCCCCCGCCCCACGCTGTCGCGCTGCATTCTCACCTCGGCAGACGGCGCGGCGCGCCGCCACCTCCCCCGCCCTCCGCGTCGCGCAGCGCTCACGCCTCACCCGACGCCGCTGCTCGCCACCTCTCGCCCTCCCCTGGGCCGGCAGCTTTCACACTCACCTGCTGTCGCCCCTCCCTCCTCCCCTTATAAGGTCGCCCCCCGGCCTCCCTCAGGCACTCGCCCTCCTGCCGTCTCCCAGCTCCCTCCTTTTTCAAGTCTTGGCTCTCCACCTTGGACCTCTGCTCCAGCTCAGCCTCAGGATGCCTCAAGGAAAAGGACGTGGACGGAAGGGATCCCGGGCCGCCCCCCGCACCCCGGGGCCCTCTCCAGCACCCGGCCGGGGCGAGTCCCCGGCCTACGCCCCGGTGTCCCCCGCGGCGCCCTCGGGCCGCACCTCGGGCCCCGAGATGTCGACACTGCTGGAGGCACTCCAGCGCATCCAGCTCGACCATCAGCAGTCCGCCGCCGAGGCGCGCCAGGTGACGGCCGACCTCCACGCCCGGATCGACTCCCTGGAGACCGGGGAGCCCCGCCCGGGGATCCCCTCATCTCCCCCGAGGCGCCAGGCCGCCCCGACGCCTCGGGCGCCTACCGCCACTACAGCCCGGCCCCCGCCGACGCCTCAGGCGTCCCTCCCCGGGGCCGCGCACCCGGAGTACGAGAGGTACCGTCACCTCTCCAGTCAACCACCACCCGCCACCTCGCCGGCCTACCGCGAGGAGGCCATCCGCCACAGCCCCGCCTCCGCGGCCGACGCTGTCCGGGACATACTGGCATCCGCCGAGGCGCGCCACTCCGTGAGGCGCCAAGGGATCCCGGCCAACTACATCTTCCCCTCGGACCTGGTGAAACGAGGGGCCGAGAGGAAGCCGGTGAAGAGGGGGGAGGCGACAAAGGACGAGTATACCCTCGCCCTCCTCACCCTCATCGACCACCCCGACTTCCCCGCCCACTCCGCCCAGGGACTCCACCACCACCACCTAGCAGTCTGCCGGGATAACCTCGTTTACCCCTGGGCGACCGTCCGCCGGTACTCAGAGACCGTGTTTACCGCGATCGCGGACGGAACCCTCCCCCAGGGCTGGCACGACCTGGTAGCGCTCAACCTCATGAGACTAGACTGCCTCGCCATGCCCGAGGACCAAGCCACCGCCGCCCCTGCCCGCCTACTCGACCCTCTCCACCGAGGCGCCCACCTCCCCCGACCCCAAGCCGACGCCCGCGCCACCTACGACAGGGACGCCCACGGGGCCCCCTGCCCGGCCTGGAACCGCGCCCCCGCCTCGTGCGATCGGGCCCACGTCGGGGAGGCCCACGGTGAGGCGGGGGACAGGCGCCGTCACGTCTGCGCATACTGCGCCAATGTGAGGCGCCTCCTAACCATGCACATCGAGGCCGACTGCATCACGAAACAAACCCGTGAGCGCCAGACCCCCCCCGCCACCTCGGCGGATTTTTGATCCGCCGGCCTCCCACCGGCCGGCCCGGGGGGCCCCCTCCGGCGCCTCACCCTCACCACTGCCGACAGCCCCGCAACTCCCACCGACAACCTCCCAGCGACCACCGATCGCAGCGCCGCCCAGTCCCAGCCGGGGATCATCACCTCGGGCATCACGCCTCGGACCACATCCCAGCCCAGCCTCAGGAGGAACCCTCTGCCGCCGACCCTCACGACACCGCCTTCAACAACACCGCCGCCCAGACCCCGACCACCACCCCACCCAGCCCCGAGGACTTCGCTGCCCCCCTGCTCGACCCTCGTCGGACCTCCTCACCGGATCCCGCCAAGGAGCGGGCCTCCCTCTTTTTGGCCGCCCGCTCCCTGTCGACGCAGGCTCGGACACTCGCCGCCCCGAGAGGGAGCCTGACCCCCGACGCGACCCACCTCTCGGCCGGCCCACCCCACCTGCTCCGCCTCGGGCGCGCCGCGAGCCCTCTCCGCCTTTTGGTGGAGGGCTCCTCGGCACCCCCTCACTCCACTGACACTTGATCTCTGACTTTTCTATTTACTCCGCTCCTCATGAGATTCCTTATTTTTTCCAGTTTATTCATTATTTACCTCTTCTTGTCCTCTTGTTACTCTGTATGCCCTGTATGCTCTGTCTGAGGCGAAAATAAACACGCTTTATTTCCACCCCTGCCTCCTCTCTTCCTTTTCGCGCATCGGTCGTAATGCGAAGCATTACGTTTGATGCGAGGAGAGGAAGAGACCCTCCCCGCGCCCCGCGCTGTCGCGCTGCATTCTCACCTCGGCAGACGGCGCGGCGCGCCGCCACCTCCCCCGCCCTCCGCGTCGCGCAGCGCTCACGCCTCACCCGACGCCGCTGCTCGCCACCTCTCGCCCTCCCCGGGCCGGCAGCTTTCACACTCACCTGCTGTCGCCCCTCCCTCCTCCCCTTATAAGGTCGCCCCCCGGCCTCCCTCAGGCACTCGCCCTCCTGCCGTCTCCCAGCTCCCTCCTTTTTCACCACCCACCCACCCTACACTCCTCCTACCTTCTCTCCCAGCGGTGGAGGGCTCCTCGGCACCCCCTCACTCCATTGACACTTGATCTCTGACTTTTCTATTTACTCCGCTCCTCATGAGATTCCTTATTTTTTCCAGTTTATTCATTATTTACCTCTTCTTGTCCTCTTGTTACTCTGTATGCCCTGTATGCTCTGTCTGAGGCGAAAATAAACACGCTTTATTTCCACCCCCGCCTCCTCTCTTCCTTTTCGCGCATCAACCGATCATTGGTTTAATCGAGCTTTGGCTTCGACTTTGACTTTGAGTAAGTGTGTATTGCACACGTAATATATAATGTATGTCGACACTTTGATTATTGTTTTTTTTATATGTATATACAGTACAGCCCCATTAAACTAAGCTTGGTTAAACCAATCGATCGGTTAATCCTAACTTTTAGGATATAACAAAGTTGGTGGGGTCTCAGATGACCTTATAATGCAATGACATGAAAGTTTGGTTTAACCATACTGGAGTGGTCTGGAGTCCGACAATTTTTTTTGGATTAAGTAATGATTTGGATTAACCAACTTTGGTTTAACCAACTTTTGTATATGATAAATGGTAGTATTTTGCCGGGCCACCAACAAAAGTTTGGATTAACTGATCGTTTGGTTTAACCGAGCTTGGTTTAACGGGGTTATACTGTATTAGGATGGGGCAAGGACTGGTTCGAACAATGAAGGAGTGGGTACGTCATACACTCTAAGCATAGAATGCGTTCTCTGTGGCGGAGGTATTAGAGTGTCTGACTTTTTCTAGGTGAGACTCCTAATCTGAGGGTCAGCGGTTCGATTCCCCGTGCCCCCAGCTCTGTCAATTTGGATTTTCACCGCTGTGTAGAACTTACAGCGTCATCAAAGGCCGGTTGCTCTCATACCATGTCTATGTGGTGTGGGTGGTTAAAAATCCCTTGGGTCGGTAAAAGTGTAGGCTCAGGCTTTCTATCGACCAGCAGTGGAATGACGAAGACCAGTCATCTACGACTGAAATTTCCCCTGCTTAAACAACTAATGGACCAACAACAAAAAAAGTCGAAATCGATCTTTCAATGGAGGAACTATTCTTGTCTCATTTGAGTGTCCTTCTGATGACAGGACACAAGTAATATATGGCTAGGCAACATCAGTGTTAATGCAGTGGTGTCCTTTGAAGACAGCGCATGTTTCATAACCGTATATAACTATATATAGCATCAATGAGTGAGGTGCATATTTTAAAACATATCATCAATCATTTATAGATATCATCATCAATGATGTAAATATATATATCTAGATATATCATCATCTGTCACTTTGCTATATATATATATATTGTCGTGGGGGGTTGATGAAAATGGGAAATATTGCGCCTAGAGCTGGACTCGAACACACATCTCTTTGTACTCCGGGCCAGTGTGCTAACCATTACACCACCTATGCTCCATGTAATGCCTCCTCTCATCCTTCCCTCCCCTCCCGTCTTCCGGCTCCACTCTCCCCTCTCCCGCTCCCTTGGCCCTCCTTCCTCCATCTCCTGCTGCCTCCCTCCTCTCTCCTCCCCCTTCCCCCCCCCCCCCCCCCCCCCCCCCCCCCCCCCCTTCCCTCCCCTAGCTTCCCGTGCCCTGTCTCCACTCTTCCCTTCACCTCCACCTGTTCCCTGTCCCCGCCTCTCACCACCCTGTCCACCTCTACCCGGTCCACGTACTGCTGCCTCATTTACCCCCTGTCCATATCTACTCTGTCCCCCGATGACTGCCCCATTTACCCCCTGTCCACCTCTACTGTGTTCCCCGATGACTGCACCATTTACCCCCTGTCCACCTCTACCCTGTCCACCAATGGCTGCCCCATTTACCCCCTGTCCACGTCTACACTGTTCACCTACGCCTGCACCATTTACCCCCTACCACCAGTACCCTGTCCACTAATGGCTGCCCCATTTACCCCCTGTCCACCTCTATTCTGTCCACTAATGGCTGCCCCATTTACCCCCTGTCCACCTCTACCCTGTTCTTGATGACTGCCCCATTTACCCCCTGTCCACATCTACCTTGTACACCAATGGCTACACCATTTACCCTCTGTCCACCTCTACCTTGTACACCAATGGCTGCACCATTTACCCCCTACCACCACTACCCTGTCCACTAATGGCTGCCCATTTACCCCCTGTCCACCTCTACCCTGTCCACCAATGACTGCCCCATTTACCCCCTGTCCACCTCTACCCTGTCCACCAATGACTGCCACATTTACCCCCTGTCCACCACTACCCTGTCCACTAATGGCTGCCCCATTTACCCCCTGTCCACCTCTACCCTGTTCTTGATGACTGCCCCATTTACCCCCTGTCCACCTCTACCCTATACACCAATGGCTACACCATTTACCCCCTGTCCACCTCTACTCTGTTCCCCGATGACTGCCCCATTTACCCTCTGTCCACCTCTACACTGTCCACTTACGGCTGGCCCATTTATCCCCTGTCCACCTCTACCTTGTACACCAATGGCTGCCCCATTTACCCCCTGTCCACCTCTATTCTGTCCACTAATGGCTGCCCCATTTACCCCCTGTCCACCTCTATTCTGTCCACTAATGGCTGCCCCATTTACCCCCTTTCCACCTCTACCCTGTCCACTAATGGCTGCACCATTTACCCCCTGTCCACCTCTACCCTGTCCACTAATGGCTGCACCATTTACCCCCTGTCCACCTCTACCCTGTCCACCTCAATCAATCAATAGTTCCGTCCTCTAGTCGAGGGTTGGATGCAATGGTTCTCCACTTGTCCCGATGGTGTGCTGTTCTGATAGACTGTGAATAATTCAAGCATGTCCACTGTGAAATATTTGTAAACCATGATGTTCTTGGTTTCCCTCTCCCTCTGCTGCCATTCCCCTTCCCTTCCAACAATGTACGGTATATTGAACTCTGATGAATGATGTGGTCAAAATAAATAAGTTTCTTTGTCTGTATAGTGGCAAACAAGTTTTTCTTATTTTTAATTTTTCTAAGAACTTCTTTGTTGGTGATCTTCTTTGTCCATGATATTTTCATCATCCTTCGATAAGTCCACATCTCAAATGCTGCTAAACGTTTGTACATTTTCTTAGAGATTGTCCATGTCTCAGCCCCATACATTAGAGTAGACCACACATAACACTGAAGAATACGCTTCCTTGTTTGTATTAATATTTTACTTGATGTTAACACTCTATACATTTTGGAGAATGTTGTTTGGGCTATTGTTATCCTTCTTTTAATTTCTTCCTCACATCTCCCATCATTTGTAATCTTTTGTCCGAGATATATGAATTCGGATACTTGTTCTATGTTTGTGCCATCTATGGTTACATTGATATTTGGTTTATCTGTCTTTTTACTTATAACCATTGTTTTGGTCTTCCTGGCATTCATCTTCATGTTGAATACTATTCCAGCTTTATTGATTCTATTCACTATATCTTGTAGCTTTTTCTCACTGTCTGCTAGTATTACATTGTCATCGGCATATCTAAGATTGTTGACGTTCATGCCACCTATTGTCACTCCCTTGCAATCTTCAATGTGTCTGAAAATCATCTCTGTGTACAGGTTAAATAGACATGGTGACAATACACACCCCTGTCGAACTCCTCGTTTAATCATAACTTCATCCGATAGGCCCTGCTCCATTTTTATAAATGCACGTTATGTCTGGTATAAGTTCACAATTAGTTTAATGTCTTTGCCATTGACACCAATATCTTGTAAACATTTGATTAACAGTTCATGATTGACTCGGTCGAAGGCCTTCTCATAGTCAATAAAGCAGGCATAAACATCCTGGTTCACTTCACAATAACGTTCACAAATCATTCTCATATTGAAAATCCCTTCACGTGTACCTCTTCCAGATATAAACCCACTTTGTACGTTACTGATTTGTTCTTCAATTTTCTGTCTGTTTCTCAGTAAAATTATTTTCAGGATCATCTTCAACATATGACTCATCAGGCTTAGTGTTCTGTACTCAGTACACAATGTTGGTTTTAGCTTCTTTGGGAGTCGTACAAATATGGATTCATTCATATTCAATGGTATAAATCCAGTCTCATAGATGTCATTTACTAGCTTATGAATGATTTGAATCCCCACTTCATCTAGTCCTTTTATCATTTCTGATTTTATCTGGTCACTTCCAGGAGCCTTACCTGCCTTTAGATCATTGATAGCCTTCTCAACCTCTGATACTAATATAATATTCCCATCTTCTTTCTCAATTGTGGGTGGGTTCCCTCTGTCATCATTGTATCGTTCGTTTACATATTCTTCCCATCTGGACTTTATTTCATCTTCTTCAAAGAGCATTTTGCAGTCTCTGTTCTTGATACATTTACTGCTTCTCTGTCTGTATCCTTGACCTGTTATCTCTTTCACTTTCTTGTGCATCTCTCTTGAATGATGTTGAGACTCAAGTTGTTCCACTACTTCACACTTCTTATTCCACCATTCATCTTTAGCTTTTTTGCATTCATCTTCTATTTCATTCTTCAGGTGTTTGTATTTAAGTGGATCAGTGGTTTTCACTTTCTTCCTTTCTGCCATCTTTTCTAGTATGGTTTGCGTCATCCATGATTGCTTTGTCTCTCGTTTTTTATTTGGTAACACCTCCTCTGCTGACTTGACCATGCTTTCTCTGAGAGCTTCCCATTCCATTTCAATGTTGTTATACTCTCTCTGAGGAGTTTCTTCATTCATCAGTACACTGAATATGTTATGAACAGAGACATTATACTTAGTTCTGTATTTTGCATCTTTTAACATGTTCATATCCATTATTACCCTGTCCACTAATGGCTGCACCATTTACCCCCTGTCCACCTCTATTCTGTCCACTAATGGCTGCCCCATTTACCCCCTGTCCACCTCTACACTGTCCACCTATGGCTGCACCATTTACCCCGTGTCCACCTCTCCCCTGTCCACTAATGGCTGCACCATTTACTCCCTGTCCACCTCTACCCTATCCACTAATGGCTGCACCATTTACCCCTGTCCACCTCTATTCTGTCCACTAATGGCTGCCCCATTTACCCCCTGTCCACCTCTACACTGTCCACCTATGGCTGCACCATTTACCCCGTGTCCACCTCTCCCCTGTCCACTAATGGTTGCACCATTTACTCACTGTCCACCTCTACTCTGTCCACTATGGCTGCACCATTTACCCCCTGTCCACCTCTATTCTGTCCACTAATGGCTGCCCCATTAACCCCCTGTCCACCTCTACACTGTCCACTAATGGCTGCACCATTTACCCCATGTCCACCTCTCCCCTGTCCACTAATGGCTGCACCATTTACTCCCTGTCCACCTCTACCCTCTCCACTAATGGCTGCACCATTTACCCCCTGTCCACCTCTATTCTGTCCACTAATGGCTGCCCCATTTACCCCCTGTCCACCTCTACCCTGTCCACCAATGACTGCACCATTTACCCCCTATCCACCTCTATTCTGTCCACCGACGACTGCCTCATTTACGCGCATGTTTTATGGCCGTTGCACTGCGGGATCAATAAGGCGGTCCCGGGTGGATCACTGCCGACAAGTGTCTTCTGTTGGCTACAACCTTTATTCCAGTCGAGGTGGTTGCTTGTTGGAGTTTTATGTCCTGGCAACATCCAAGGTCATATCCGGACAGCTATCGACTTAGTTGATTGGTTGATTGTTGGAGTTATACGTCCTGGCATCATATAAGGTCAAATCAGGATGGGTACCGACTTGGTTCATTGGTTGGTTGTTGGAGTTTTACGTCCTGGCAACATTGAAGGTCATATCAGAACAGGTACCGACTTGGTTGATTGGTTGGTTGTAGGAGTTTTACGTCCTGGCAACGTCTAATGTCATATCAGGACGGATAGCGGCTTGGTTGGTTGGTTTTTGTATTTATACGTCCTGGCAACATTTAAGGTCATATCGGGACAGGTACCGACTTGGTTGTAGGTTGTTGGAGATTTACATCCTGGCAATATCTAAGGTCATATCAGGACAGGTACCGACTTGTGACAATGCACACTCATGTCGAATTTATAGTGCTGCCCCACTGGGAGACCAGGCCTCCAGCACCGTGGCCTGATATCTGACCCAGTCAAATTACCCTGACACTGAGCCAACCCATCCTTGCCCTATCCTCATAATGCGGAGAGCCTCGCTAGAAAGCAAAAAGTATCAATTTTTAAGTCAATCGTTTGACCCGACCAGAGGTCGAACCAGTGGGTTCGAAACCCACGATCTACCCAAACAGGAGTCGGCCGCTCAGCTCATTCGGCCATCCCGTCTGATCCACACATATATATGCCGCATTGTCCAAGATGATCATTAAGCTGGCATAATTCTGGTCGGGACAGTCCGAGTGGGTCTGGACGCAATAAAGACCAAACACAGCTGTTGCCAGAGAAACTCGCAGGTGGGGCCGGGATGGCCAGATTTGTAACTAAGCACTGGACTAGTAGATCATATGTAGCGAAGCAAACACAAGTTAAGCTTATTTTATTTAACAACACCTCCAGAGCGCATTGATTTTCGGGTCATTGGCTATTGGACATTAAACATATGGTCATTCTGACATATTTCTTTGGAGGAATCCCACGGCTACTCTTTCCGATAAGCTGTAAGGGGTCTTTTATATGTACTTTCCCACAGACAGGGCAGTACATGCCACAGCCTTTGATGAACCAGTTGTGGACGACTGGTTGGAATGGAAAATAGCGCAAACTGCAAATGGGTGCACTGAGCAGGGTCAATAGGATGACCGACACATTGACAGGTCGACAGTCTGCTGCCTTACCTATGTCCGCCTACCCCCAGTTCAAAAACCACATGTGATACATGTACAGGATCCTGGTCATGGAAGCAATGTCATGGGGTGTGATGCAAATCAGAAATATTGGGCCTCGAGCAGGAATCGAACCCACATCATATATATAAACCACATCTCTGATTATGTCAAACATACAGAAGCTGGATCCTGGTCATGGCTCCAATTTCATGGGAGTAATGCAGATGAGAAACATTGCACCTCGAGCAGTAATCGAACCCACATCACATATAGTCCATATCCCTTATTATCTCAACCCTACAGATGCTGGACTACCTCAGTACATTTGGTCCTGTCAGGGTTCATTTGAAGAATTCAGGCGCAAAACCACATAACAGCCAATCCAAAAATGTAGTTTAAATACACGATTTTTACCTAAAAATGATTGTAATTCTCACTAATTCCACTTTTCATCAGATCAAATGGTTATGGAACAATGAACAAAATAGTAGGAATATAACAAATTATGCTTTTGAGGGTTTGATTCCAGTTCTCCATTTTTGGATTGGCGTTTAAGTCGTTTTGCGCCTGAACTCTCTTCATTTATTAACAGAGAACCACAGTAGTTTAACACCCCCTCCACTACTCCTCACGCACTCCGCCCACCACCCAGGTCCCTCAGCGTTCAGTAGCAGTGAAGGGCGAGGTAAACAATAAGCTGCATCTGCGCAGTAATTGATACAAGCCGGCTCTTCAACTATGCAGCTGCGCTTTGTCCGGCTAACTGCCTTCCAGCACTAAACACCCGTTCAGCCTCTAAGTAGGGCCTCATCTCTACCTGTGTGTCTGTAGCCACGCTCGAGGCAGACTGTGTGGCTCCACCCTCCCCCACACACACCACACCCACACACCCACATAAGCTCTACCTGTGTGTCTGTAGCCATGCTCGAGGCAGACTGTGTGCCTCCACCCTCCCCCCACACACCACACACCCACACACCCACATAAGCTCTACCTGTGTGTCTGTAGCCACGCTCGAGGCAGACTGTGTGACTCCACCCTCCCCACACACACCACACACCCACACATCCACATAAGCTCTACCTGTGTATCTGTAGCCATACTCGAGGCAGACTGTGACTCCGCCCTCCCCCACACACACACCACACACCCACACACCCACATAAGCTGTACCTGTGTGTCTGTAGCCATACTCGAGGCAGACTGTGTGACTCCACCCTCCCCATACACACACCACACACCCACACCACACCCACACCACACACCCACACACCCACATAGGCTCTACCTGTGTTTCTGTAGCAACGCTCGAGGCAGGCAGACTGTGTGTGACTCCACCCTCCCCACACACACACCACACACCCACACGCGCACATAATCTCTACCTGTGTGTCTATAGCCACGATCGAGGCAAACTGTGTGACTCCACCCTCCCCCCACACACCACACACGCACACACCCACATACGCTCTACATGTGTGTCTGTAGCCATGATCGAGGCAGACTGTGTGACTCCACCCTCCCCACACCCACCACACACCCACACACCCACATAACCTGTACATGTGTGTCTGTAGCCACGCTCGAGGCAGACTGTGTGACTCCACCCTCCCCTCACACACACATATAAGCTGTACCTGTGAGTGGCTCCTGACTGCGTCTGGTCACTACCGCCTCCAGAACTGCTCGGACAGACAGCTTTTAAGTCACCCACTCTCCAGGTACATCCACTCATCACTATTATTATATGCGATGTGTAACTCATTATACGAGTATAACATGTAGGGAAACATGCACTGTATTGTTATCATTATTATTCCTCCAGATGCGCTGTGGTTCAGTCCCCCCCCCCCCCCATCTGTCGGGGTTATGTATTATGTATTCGGGTGGTCCCCCCCCCCCCTCGCATCTCACACACATGAGGAATCTTCTTCCTTCTAGTTATTGCTACCTGTAATATATATATATATATATACATATATATATGGATATATATATATATTTATAATACTGACCACCTGGTTTTATCTACCCTTCACTCTCCTCACTCTCCCGGCGCTCACTCTCCCCCCATATGCTCCTCGCTCTCCCGACATGCCCGCTGAGAAGGCCCCGGATGCGGTGACACTACAGCTGTGTGAGAGATGTCTTGTTTTAATGCCGCTAGATTTTCTATCCGCCATACACTGCTACATTAAACATGTATCTTTATAATTTTACTAGTGTAAGATGGAATATGACTCTGATGCTCTTGACTTAACAATCTGAGTGAGGGAAATATTTATTTGTTTTGTTGGTGGAACAATTCAGTGATCAATTGGTTGCCCATGCCACTCCCCACCCCCCCCCCCCCCCCCCCCCCCCCCCCCCCCCATCCTGCTTCTCTGATAGATCGGTGACGGGCGTCCACCAATCACAGGCTTCGGCACTGCCCACCGCTCGGCCATCACGTAATTACTATTGATCGTGGAGAAATGCTACACTGCACCATGCAGACGGCAGCCCCTGCCCCGCACCCTGTCCAGCCCTCATGCAACAGCGACATAATCTGTGTGTATTGAGTGTTGTATGTTTGATGATAGAAGGCAGCGGAGGCAGTGGAAGGACTTGTGTATGTCGAGCATTTCATGCTTGATAATGGCAGGGATAAGGGCAGCGGTATAATCTTCGGCATTGTATGTTTGCTGATAGCGGGCAGCGGAATCATGTGTGTGTACTGAGTGTTATATATTTGATTATAGGGAATCGTGACAGCACAGGGAATAACCTTTGGCATTGTATGTTTGATGATAACAGGCAGCGGAATCATATGTGTGTATTGAGTGTTATATATTTGATTATAGGGAATTGTGACAGTACATGGAATAAGAACCTTTGGCATTGTACGTTTGATGATAGCAGGCAGCGGAATCATATGTGTGTATTGAGCCTTATATATTTGATTATAGGGAATCGTGTAATAACCTTTGGCATTGTATGTTTGATGATAGCAGGCAGCGGAATCATATGTGTGTATTGAATGTTGTGTGTTTGATTATAGGGAACAGTGGAATAATCTTTGGCATTGAATGTTTGATGATAGCGGGCAGCGGAATCATATGTGTGTATTGAATGTTGTGTGTTTGATTATAGGGAACAGTGGAATAATCGTTGGCATTGTATGTTTGATGATAGCAGGCAGCGGAATCATATGTGTGTATTGAATGTTGTGTGTTTGATTATAGGGAACAGTGGAATAACCTTTGGCATTGTATGTTTGATGATAGCAGGCAGCGGAATCATATGTGTGTATTGAATGTTGTGTGTTTGATTATAGGGAACAGTGGAATAACCTTTGGCATTGTATGTTTGATGATAGCAGGCAGCGGAATCATATGTGTGTATTGAATGTTGTGTGTTTGATTATAGGGAACAGTGGAATAACCTTTGGCATTGTATGTTTGATGATAGCAGGCAGCGGAATCATATGTGTGTATTGAATGTTGTGTGTTTGATTATAGGGAACAGTGGAATAACCTTTGGCATTGTATGTTTGATGATAGCGGGCAGCGGAATCATATGTGTGTATTGAATGTTGTGTGTTTGATTATAGGGAACAGTGGAATAATCTTTGGCATTGTATGTTTGATGATAGCGGGCAGCGGAATCATATGTGTGTATTGAATGTTGTGTGTTTGATTATAGGGAACAGTGGAATAATCGTTGGCATTGTATGTTTGATGATAGCGGGCAGCGGAATCATATGTGTGTATTGAATGTTGTGTGTTTGATTATAGGGAACAGTGGAATAATCGTTGGCATTGTATGTTTGATGATAGCGGGCAGCGGAATCATATGTGTGTATTGAATGTTGTGTGTTTGATTATAGGGAACAGTGGAATAATCGTTGGCATTGTATGTTTGATGATAGCGGGTAGCGGAATAATCTGTGTGTGTTCAGTGTTGTATATTTGACACAATAGAGGACAGCAGAATAATGTGTGTGTATTGAGTATTGGGTATTTGACGAGATAGGACAGCACAATAATATGTGTGTATAGAATGTTGAGTAATTGACAATAGTGAACAGAACAGTGAACTGTGTGTATTTACTGTTGTATATTTGATGATAGAGGACAACAGACTAATTTGTGTGTATTTAATGTTGTAAATGTGATGATAGAGGACAACAGACTAATTTGTGTGTATTGAGTGTTGTATATTTGACAATAAAGGACAACCAAATAATCAATGTGTATTGGGTGTTGTATACTTGACGATAGAGGACATCCAAATAATCAATGTGTATTGGGTGTTGTATACTTGACGATAGAGGACATCCAAATAATCTGTGTGTATTGGGTGTTGTATACTTGACGATAGAGGACATCCAAATAATCAATGTGTATTGGGTGTTGTATACTTGACGATAGAGGACATCCACATAATCTGTGTGTATTGGGTGTTGTATACTTGATGATAGAGGACAGCCAAATAATCAATGTGTATTCAGTGTTGTAATATATAGGCTTTCCACTGACATTTGACCTTTTGATGGGACAGTGGATAAATCCATTGTTGTGGCTGACTGTGCATCATACTTTGTGGAAAAGACCATTTCAGGCTTTCACATGAATTTCAACGTAGGCATATCAATATGACTAACACGACTGACAGAATAAACACCACTAACTTTTCGCTATGAATATTTCCCCTTGCTGTCGACACGGCATTAAACCATAAGCCGTCAATCATCAATCAATGAATCTGTGAACGAGGTTATTCTATAGGATTCTCACTGCCAACCCACCCTCTCGTGGCAATGGTGTTGCGCGTAAGAGGCTCACCATGCATGCTTCACTGGGGGTGATCTGCTAGGTACCTAGCTCATTCCTTCTTATTGACCGTCGGTGATTAGCAGTGGGGCAAGTGGAGAAAGGCAGTGATTTAAACCGTTATTCGGGGCGGTGTTGGCATACTGCCAGGTTGTGTTCTAGTGGAATGATTGGATAAGATAATTAGACTATTCAGGTGATGGGGGATGTTTGCAGTGTGGCGTGCCTGTAAGGAAAGCAGACGTGGTAGCTGAATAGGTAGAGCACAGGCTTCTCATGTGGAAGGTCGGGAGTTTGAATGCGTGTTGAGTCAAAGGAATGACTTACAACAAAATTGATACTTTTCACTACCTATCTTGGCACTCGGCATTGCTAGGATAGGATAAGGACTGGTTAGCTCAGTATCAGGATAATGTGACTGATTGGTGATTCGGGTCATGGTACCAGCGACCTGGTCTCCCAGTGGGAAGGCAATATAAAGTCACTATGAGTGCGCACTGTCACAAGTTTGTACACATCCTGATATGACCTTATCTGTTGCCAGGATATAAATCTCCAACTACCAACCACAATGCGTACGGAATCAGCTAATGCTGTGCCTAATGGCCCTGTCACACTACGACGTAATGTGCTAGCATAGGGACAACGTGAAAATAAATTTAACACATAGAAAATCTTGGCGCAATATGCAAATACAGGCCCAAGTTGGACGTCAATGACGTGAGCGTAATGTCGGTCTAGCGTTTTGACAACGAGAGAGGACAAAGGAATTATTCATTGTGTAAATGTGAGGCTAGCGAAACCCCAGCACGCAACGTCAGCCTAACGTGACAGTAGCAGCCTCTTAGCATCGCTTAACGTTGTCACGTCCGACACAACCATTTTCTCCGACATGAGTCAATGTCGAACCACCAAGAGGCTGGCATCAGTCCAACGTCGCCAGCGTGAGCCGCACAGTCCTCCTCCCTGTGCGTCACTATGATGTAATGCACCGTTGATCTAACGTAGCCTATGCATCCCTCCCGCACATCTAACGTCGGCATAACGTGAGCGTGACGTCATCCAAATGTCACTGCATCACTTCGAGCTACGTCAACCTACGTCAAAAGTTTTGGACATGTCCAAAACCTGGACGCGTGCTGACATAACTCGACGTAACCTGATGTAACTCGACGTAAATCAATATCAGCCTAACGTAACCACAATGTAACTTGACGTTCATCAACGTAATGACCAAAGTTCACCTACGTCAGCTTGCATTACCTCCTTACGACGTAGTGTGACAGGCCTATTAGGTTTTCTTATAAACCAACTGAGCTTGATTGATTGATTAGTGGCTGCTTTACGCCGTGTCGGCAGCATAGACCATATTCATGGACCAACTAAGCTACTAGGATGTGATATAATCTGTACAAAAGAAGGTATATCATACCGTGTGTTGGTTACTTAATCCGCCATCTTGGATCTCATTGGACTCGGTCATTCAAAAGCACAGAAATCTATTTAATTCTATTAGAAACAAAATCTAACCAGCTAAGCATTTATACCTGCATAGTTCGATGAAAGCATCGAATTTTCAAAACCAAATCTCTTCCCTAGATTTGATCCTGCCTATCCAACCTTTTTTTTTCTTTTTTGCCCCTTGAAGATTTATACTGCATATCATGGATAAATCTGGGTAGACTTGTTTTCACCATTAAACAGTTTGTCGATAGAAAGGCCAAGCCTACACTTTTACCGACCGAAGGGATTTTTAACCTCCCACACCACATAGACATGGTATGAGAGCAACTGGCCTTTGATGTCGCTGTAAGTTATACACAGTGGTGGAAATCCAAATTGGCAGAGGTGGGTGGACATGGGGAATCGAACCACCAACCTCCAGATTAGGACTCTGACCTAGACAAAAGTCAGATACTCTAACCACTCTGCCACATAGATTACCACAACTTACATACGGGTGCTACATAATATGGTATACCAAACCAATCTAATAGAACCTGTTACTGCTGAAGACAGTGATGTCAGAACTTTTACACGCTTGCCAACATTAATTAGACATGTTTTGACTTCAAGTGCCTCAAAAGTTAGCCATTTAAAATAAAGGTTACTTCTACATAACATACTGTAAATTATAACCATCAACCTAATGTATTTATGTAAAAGAAAAATGCCAGAAACTCAAAACCATCGGACTATGCAATTTTAAAATCTTCATAAGAATTGATTAACATTTTTGCTGCACTTTCACTGCTTGTGCTTGTCGTGCTAGCTCGAGTATTCTTTCTGAACTATGGTCATCATGCCTGTTAACAAAATCAAAAGTCATCTTATAAAATGAGCATGAAGTCAATATTAAATTCTGTTTAGATGTTCACATTTCAGAGATCAGGATTTTGCCATAACTGATTCTATTGAGGATATTTGGTTTGGGATGTGGATAGAGCGTTCTGTGGCCGGCTTGAGGAGCGGGATGTAGCTCAGGCAGTAGCGTGTCCACCGGTGAAGGTGTGGGTCATCAGATTGATCCTGCTCAGTGGACCCATTTGCAGTTTGGGCTATTTTCCGTTCCAACCGGTGCTCCACAACTGGTTCATCAAAGGCTGTGGTATGTGCTGTCCTGTCTGTCGGAAAGTGCATATGAAAGACCCCTTGATGCTTATCGGAAAGAGTATCCCATGTGGCGGCAGTGGGTTTCCTCCAAAAAATGTCAGAATGACTAAACGTTTGACATCCAATAGCTGATGATAAAAATCAATGAGCTCTAGAGGCATTGTTAAATAAAACAAGCTTTTTTGTGGTCAGCATTTTGCTTAGAAGACATGGCGGTCACACACTTGTGTACCCCTCTAGACCTATATCAAATATTCAGGGAATCTTGCCAATGTTCTCAGGTCTAATTTAATCAATTATTGCTGTGTCAGTAATACTCATTTGGATTCGAATGTTACCTGCCCATTGCAAAGCGCGTCGGTCAGCATGCCTCTCAGATAGTGTAATCCACGCAGCTATGGTTGGGTTGTGACGATGTTATTCGGAGGGTATTTAAGGATGGGGAGGATGGTTGGGGGTTCTGTTAAGAAGACAACAGCGGCAACACACCATATATGCATTCAGATGATGCCTCAATTACTGAGATGCAGCCAGCCATTTCAAGGTTACATCCTTCGCCGCTTTGCACCAGATGCAGACAATTGGGAAAAGCCTTGTCCACATATAGACTCATTATTGTTAATGGGCTGGCAGCCGGGGAAAACAGGCAGTGCCATGTGATTAAGATAGATAATGACAACGCCACAAATGAAGCACCGGAAGAAAATACTAAAAGCTCAAATCCCATGAACTGAATTCGGACTGAATAATTGACATCTTCTTAAAGATCGGGATTTTCTCATAATTCGGCTTATGAGGCAAGGAAGACAGGCATCAATTGGAGATAACAAAACATAGGTTTATTATTACTAAACAAATCTGTACTCATGGAGCGATCAATATTAGGTGGCGAGCATGGCTTCTGGTATGATTCTTGGTCGGTAACAGGATAATCAGTGCTGAATCAGTGGCTCGGTGTGGTTGAGCTGTGTGCGCAGTTGACCGTGTAGGCCCGAGACAATACTAATACAAAATAGAAAGGAACATGTTAGCATAAAGACAGGAAGATTTAGTAGATAATGAACGAGTAACTACAAGCAGCACTCAACCCATGGGTGGGTGGGTGGGAGAGCGAAGTTGCTTGGTCGGATCCCGGGAGCAGAATGAAGCAAGTGAGAGCATATGCTAATGAGGAAAACTCTCCGACCCGTTGCCTCGTAGCCAAATTACCCATGTTGACCTCGTCAACATATCCAATTCGGCTTACGAGGCAAGGAAGACAGGCATCAATTGGAGATAACAAAACATAGGCTTATTATTACTAAACAAATCTGTACTCATGGAGCGATCAATATTAGGTGGCGAGCATGGCTTCTGGTATGATTCTTGGTCGGTAACAGGATAATCAGTGCTGAATCAGTGGCTCGGTGTGGTTGAGCTGTGTGCGCAGTTGACCGTGTAGGCCCGAGACAATACTAATACAAAATAGAAAGGAACATGTTAGCATAAAGACAGGAAGATTTAGTAGATAATGAACGAGTAACTACAAGCAGCACTCAACCCAAAAGATTAGGAGTGCTGCTGGGGAAGTGCTTATATGGATTGGTTTGAGATGTGCTTGGAGTGCATTACACATCACGTGCCCGCCACCATGATGCTGTTGAGGGTCAAGGCGGACCCTTGACATGCTTGTGCGGCCCCTTTACTATGTAGAGTGATGGCTTATCTTTACAAAACAGAGAATGACGTTATATGTAATGCTCTGACTAGTGTGCTAGCGGTAAGAGGCAGACCTGATTAAAGGATGAAAGCTAGTGATCCCGACTGGGGACGCACTGTAGTGGCGTAAATTATTTCAGTATGTACCGGGCAACAGAGAGAGTAAAGAATTTGCGGGTAATCTGAACAGAATTGCAGAAGAAACGCCAACTCGTTTTAGTTGACCGTATGGTTACAACCAGCGGATCATATTCTAGTTTTTGTGCACCTGAAATTTTTAATATGAGTGGTTTGTTGTGCCAGTCTGGGGAATTTACAACAAGATTGCTGACTGATCATAGTCGTGTAGCAAATTACTAGGGTGGAGAATAGAACCATGGGAGCAGTAGAGAGCGCTGACAAGAAAATACGATTTGAGTTAAATCTGATGGGGTAAGGGCAGGAGTTCTTACCTTCACATGTCATGAGTTTTTTGGATAGTCCTCGCTTCAAGGTTCTAATCTCTGGTGCCTCGACGACTGTTGTTTCTGGTGATGCTGCGATACCAATGACTTTACCGAGCTGAAGTAATTGAGAATCGCTCCTGGGGACTTTAGGTGGTCGCTCAAGGAAAGTAGAAAGTAGAAGAGATCATAAGTGCAAGGAGCGTGTACATCTACATGATGCGAGTTAAAGAAATTTATATACAGGTTGACATGTGAGGCTTTGTTCGTCCAGGTCCGTGAGGCTAGTGTGGATGAATATGCATTCAGGAGAGAGTGATGGTCCGTCAATGAGTGGCCTGGAAGATAGAGGCAAAAATAACACTATCTTCCAGGTTAATGAATTAGAGGGTGAATTCTACCATAGTGATATCAAAGTTAATTATGATTTCGGTCAAGTTTAATTAGTTACACAGATTTTTTAACTTACTAACCACTGAGTGGGGCTCCTGGCTCCGACCATCCGCTCAAGTTAACGAGATGCCTGGTTTATATACTATTTCAACAATAAAATTCTTCCTTGCTGCTAGTAGCCAGATCTGTCTGGCGCATGCACATAATATTGTATGTTTGCCTTTGCCTGATTCTAACACTTGTAGTGAAGCAGAGTTGTCCGTATTCACCATGATAGTTAAATTGTGGGGGTCATCTCGGAGGAGGTTAGTCACTGCGTGGACCAAGTTCAGTGCCTCCACTGCGCTATAGTCATATCTAACTATGCTTTTGCGGATATTCGGATGTGTAATACTTGGATGCGGAAACTGCACGCCCTGCTTTTAAGGTTGAATCATACTCAATAACCCACTATTCCCGTGGGGCTTAGCAGAAGCTGGACACCATTATATGTTTCTGTGAACTTTGCAAGCCACAGTAAGTCTAGGAGAATATCGTTATGGAAAGTATGAAGACCAGTGTAAGGTGAGGCACGTAAAGCTGCTAGTATTCTGTTCGAGAATCTCGACGCTGGCTTAATACACTTTGTCAAGTGTTGTATTTTACTTACTAGACTATTGGAATGCTTCCGAGAAGCTTTTGACTTAGTTGACCATTACTTGTGTTATGACTTCTTTTACTTTTTCTCCCGAAAGTTAGCGTTACTGAATTAATTTCAAAGCCTAACCATGTTACGCAGGTAGCCAGTTACGTGCATTTGTCTAGTGCTATGGCCAGACTGAGATCTACAGTTAATGCCAGGAACCTATCTTAAGCTTGTTGTGCCTTACCTTGAGAAGCTTCGACTCCTGCGAGGTCGTCGAGATAACATAACAGAAAGTAACCCTCAGTCCTTAGTAACCACACCAGTGTTCTTGTGGTCCTCATGGATGTACGAGCGGACGTCCTACAGATGAAAGGGGGTTGCAAATCTACAATATCTTATTAATTAACGGTATTCCTAATAGCGGGAGAGAGTGTGGGCAGACTCTGAGTTGCCTGTACGTGCATGCCAAGTCTGCTCCCCACAGCCATGCATTTTTGGGCCTAGTTTTGTGAAAGTATCTGTTAGGGCAAAACTGTCGGGAGTGTGCAGTTGAAGGGGAACTTACATAGTACTCGGGATATTTAGGGCCGACATTACCAGGATGCAGGCCTTCAGATAATTCGGAAGACCAGTTTCCCTTACTGCCTCATACATTAGTCTATACCCATACAACTTGACCAGACTTTGAGGTTTGCGAGAGGCCAGAAACTTTAAAATGTGTCTTGAAATGCACTCGGTGCTGGAGTGGTGAGAACGGCTTAAGTGCACTGTGGTGGTTAGAGGACAAAGCTAACTGCACTGGTGTCTCAAACCAGACAATACTTACTTCAGGTAGAGAAACATCACAATTAACAATTTGGCTACTAATACTAAGTAAGGGAATACAAGGTATTTGCAATGGTACAGTAATGTAGAAGCTCAACAAAGGGTGACTTTACTTGTGTGTGTGCGCATGTGAGTCCGTTCCGTGCGCTGCATCTGCTACCACGTGGCTAGGTGGGGGGGGGGAGGGGTGCGTGGGTGGTGAGGTGGCCTGATTGAGTCGGGGGAAGGGGAAAAGGGGTGTGTGGGTGGGTGGGTTGAGTGGTGTGCGGTGGATCAAGGGGTGCCACGTGGCCAGCTGTGCGGAGAGACCTGTAAAAGCATGTATACAATTTAACGATAACACACGCGAACACATATTATCACTTACAGCGACACCAGGGGAAGGATTATCAGCCACTGCTCTTATCTGTGAAGCGACACTTTTATAGGAAATCTTGTTCCCTGTGCGGTAGTTGGCCTTTAAACTTAAGTGTGTAAGTGCAGCATGTACATATGTGTGGGAACCCGTCAGGGTGTGTGCCGAGGGAGGAAGGTACTGCAAACCTTTCCCCAGTTCCCCAGATAGCAGTGGCACTGCAATAGGCGGCGGCATTACGGGCACGTAGAGGGTTTCAGAGTGCTGGTGCCACGTGGTGCTGGTTAGGGGCGGCTAGTGGGTGGGTTGGAGTCGGGTAAGGTGACTGTCTCACGTTGTAGCACGAGTGACCACGGTGTGAGGCGCTGGGGAAGGGGGGGGGGGAGGGAAACAGTTGGGAGTTTGTGTGCGTACACTGGTCTGGGCATGGACTGGGCCTGTGGCCGCGGCATAGGGAGCCGGGAGTGTGGGCAGGAGACCCTACTAGGTGGGTGGGGGGGACGGGGAGTTGGGGGGGGCGGACGGGAGTATCCGAGGCAGCTGCAAAATGCTCTAGTACGTCTAACCTTTGTACAACATTTGTTGACAACTGTGCGCTCTGCTGTCGTAGCTGTAGTATGGTGCCCAGTTGTTGTGTGAGCTCACGGGCTGCTGGTGTAGCTGGTGGGCAAGGTATACTGGTGTCCACTTGTTCTGCTTCTCCGCTGTGGTCCTCCTCTTGTGGCTGTGGTGCAGGTGGCACACATGCTCTCCTGTCTGACTGGGTCTCCCTGCCGGCCGTGTCGAGTGGGGGTTCCCCCGGCGCCTCTTCGGTGGTGTCATGGTGTAGTGTGTAGCGGCTGTTAGTGCTGGTGCAGTGGCAGGTAGTAGAGCGAAGTTGCTTGGTCGGATCCCGGGAGCGGAATGAAGCAAGTGAGAGCATATGCTAATGAGGAAAACTCTCCGACCCGTTGCCTCGTAGCCAAATTACCCATGTTGACCTCGTCAACATATCCAATTATAGACATGACATGAATAGTCGCCATATTTTGACTATTTATTATTTCTATGGTATAAGTAATGTATCTGTGTTATTTTTAAATGGGGAAAGCACTTCATAAGTATTGTACTTCTGCTTTCTCCTATAAATATCAAATTATGTGTACATTGATCATGTGGAAATAAATATTTATTATTATTATATGGTCACATCCAAAGAATACCAACTACACCTAGGACTATTAAGAAAAGACAGACGAGTCCCTTCCTACTGGATTGGAGATCAAATAACTGATTAAATATCCATGGAAGAGATAAGTAGAATGCCACAGGTTCTTCAACAGGTTCCATCCAAGAAATGGAACTGACACACTCTCGAGTCAAGTCCAAACAATAGCTGGCCTTCCGGTTTAACATATATATACTCACACTAAATATCTTGAATGAGCGAGGTCGCTCATTCGGTGTCATTGCTGGACATGGCAGCCTCAAGGCCGAAGCCCTCCCCCCCTGCCACTACTGTGGTGGTGGTGGTGGGGGGTGAGTGAGTGCTGAGGGGGGGGAGGGGGGAAGCCATCGTCCCCTCCAGCCTATATAACAAATCCTGCCAGCAATCATGGCCAGGCACTATCCTCGGGTCTTCCGGAGCCACCAAAGCTGGTCAGTCTTCTCCAAACGCCCGCACTGACCACTTCCCACCTCCAACTTTATTACTCATTTGTTAAATCGTTCACATGACTCATATGCCCTCATCACATTTCCTTTTCCCAATATATCGGGGCCTTCGCTTGTTCGCTTCTTGCCCGATGATACACAGTTTATGTAGATGCCGCTGGGCGGGCAGCGCCCGAATAATAGCCTTGATTAAGCCACTCATGCCTCTGAGTCAGCTGTGTCCGTGAGCAATGATGTTATGGTTGTTTCAAAATAAACTGAAGTCTCTATGGATTTTTGTTGTTACCTTCAGTGAAACCAAACATAACGTGGTCGTTGGGGTCCATAGAATGTCATCGTGAAAACAGCAGGGTCGTGCTTAAGCGGGGTTCAGTTTACTGAATCACCTTTGAATTAAAGAATTCCGGGTCCAATGAATCATCCTGTTACATGCCAATTTGTGTTAAATTTGGGAACGTTATAATGGGATTTAACTGTATCATTGGAAATAATAGAACCAAAGCAACGATGTGATATCAGACTGTTTCTGGACTGATGTTCGCTTCATCAGACTCAATGGATTTATGTGCATTGAAATGCATGTCATAAATAGCGAACATACTATTTAACTTCATTGAGACATTTAATAAATATATTGAGACTTCAGTTTCTAGCGATAAATATTGGCAAGACTTGTATCGCACTGGGGATTAAATAACCAGATTGTTTAGCGCTCTACCATGGAATTAGAACCCATCTCACTTCTCGAAGGCACTCCACCTTCGGCTTCATCTCGGGCAATAATCATGCCCAGCATCCGTCAGTCATCAATATCAGGCAATAACTGATCATCATCCCTCATCCTTTATGTATAACAAATCTAGACTATGCTAACGTGCTTATATGATGCAGTTGACATAATGCCGCATTAGGGAATTGACCGTCTCCCTCAATTAAATCAGTTGGACCAAACACAAGAACAAAAGAAGACAATGCCAAAGACTGGATGCGGTGGCCGAATCGGTAGAGTGCAGGCCTCGTGTGCGGAAGGTTGGGAGTTCAGTTCCCAGTCGAGTCAAACCAATGACTTACAAAATTGATACTTCTTGCTTCCTGACCAGGCACTCAGCATTAATAGGATATGGCAAGGACTGGTTAGTTCAGTGTCAGGATAATGTGACTGAGTAGGATATCAAGTCATGTTGCTGGCAGCTTGGTTTCCCATTGGGGAAGCACTATAAACTCACCATGTATGCGCACTGTCACACGTTGGTACCTGTCCTGATATGACTTTAGATGTTGCCAGGATGTAAAACTCCAACAACCAGTCATCTAAAGCCGTGGTCACACGGGCGCTGTCAATCGATTCGTAGAAATTGACTTGTATAGTTTGGGTTACATTTCGCGTGTGAACGGGCGTCTGAGTCAAATTAGGGCTGAATCGATTCCTGTGATCCTGATACTGGAAAACACTTGTGGAGATGCATTACGCGAGTAGATTTCTCTGAGTCGATTTATTTTTCCCGTGTGGACGCTCTGAGGCGAATTAAGCACCTCACACGCATGCGCAGTCGATACCTTAGTTTGTTTACTTTCCGGTCGATCAAAAGCGCATAGTATATAATTGAGTCTATTAAACCGCTAGCTGTGCACAGATATTTTTTTCATCATTTATTTTTAGGGTTTCACTGCCCAGCAGAAGTTTTGATCGTTCCAAACCAATAAGATTGATTAAATACATATCTAGGTCGAAGACACTCTCTCGTGGTGACTTTGCCTAACCGAAAACTGGCGCTGGTCAGACTGGACTTGCTCATGCGCTGATATCGACTTCCGGCCCAAGTACTGCCCGTGTGAACGGGCCGCTAATTCGACTCCTAGTATTCCCCTTGTCTAAATCGCTTTATTTTTTGCCCGTGTGACCACGGCTTAAGACTGCACAGAGCAGATGCTACTTTGAAACGGACCATATGGTGCGCGAATCCAATATGCGAATAATGGATGGTTTATGTACGTTGGATATCGCCATTAATAAGCAGAGGGAGAGATGTTCTAGTACCGCCGGAGGCAAAGTAAGCGAGCTGTGCCTGCATGCCCGCTTTTTATGGCGCATTGCCTTGCAGAAGCAATGTGAACTAGATTTGGGACATTACGACGGCTATTGTACAACCTAGGTAGGTCTTAGTGCTGAGATGTGATTTTCTGTCCCAAGGGCTGTAATTAGAATGAACCTAGGCATTGTTTCAGCCAATACACATTCAAGAGGCACTGAAGGAATCCAGCCTCATGGTTGATTGTGAAGGACATGGAGATAGTATTTGACTTCTATTCTGGGTTGTAACATAGTCTATGAGAACACTGTTTGACTTAGATTGTGCGTTGTGACATAGTCTATTAGAACAGTGTTTGATTCGGGGTGTAACATGTGACATAGTCCATTAGAACAGTGTTTGATTCAGGTTGTAACATGTGACATAGTCTATTAGAACAGTATCTGACTCAGGTTGTGGGTTGTGACATAGTCTATTTGATAGGATAGGGCAAGGACTTGTTGGCTCGGCGTCAGGATATCGTGAGATATCGGGTCATGGTGCTGGCCGGCTGATCTTTGAGTTGGGTAGCACTATGAAGTTGCCACGAATGCGCACTGTCACATGTCGGTACTCATCCTGATATGACCATAGAACAGGACATTAGAAATGGGTTTGGTTCAGGCTGAAGTAGTATATAGAAATAAGGTTTGGTTCAGGCTGAAGTAGTATGAAGAAATAGGGTTTGGTTCAGGCTGAAGTAGTATATAGAAATAGGGTTTGGCTTAGGCTGAAGTAGTATATAGAAATAGGGTTTGTTTTAGGCTGAAGTAGTATGTACAAAAAGGGTTTGGTTCAGACTGAAGTCATACATAGAAATAAGGTTTGGTTCAGGCTGAAGTAGTATATAGAAATCGGATTTGGTTCAGTATGAATTAGTATATAGAAATAAGGTTTTGTTCAGGCCGAAGTAGTATACAGAAATAGGGTTTGGTTCAGGTTGAAGTAGTATATAGAAATAGGGTTTGGTTCAGGCTGAAGTAGTATATAGAAATAGGGTTTGGTTGAGGCTAAAGTAGTATGAAGAAATAGGGTTTGGTTCAGGCTGAACTAGTATGTCAAAATAGGGTTTGGTTCATGCTGAAGTAAAATGTAGAAGTAGGGTTTGGTTCAGGCTGAAGTAGTATATTTAGAAATAAGGTTTGGTTCAGGCCGAAGTATTAATCAGAAAAAGGGTTTGGTTCAGGCTGAAGTAGTGCGTAGAAATAAGGTTTGCTTCAGGCTGAAGTAGTATATAGAAATAGGGTTTGGCTTAGGCTGAAGTAGTATATATAGAAATAAGGTTTGGTTCAGGCCGAAGTATTAAACAGAAATAGGGTTTGGTTCAGACTGAAGTAGTACGTAGAAATAAGGTTTGGTTCAGGCTGAAGTAGTATGTAGAAATAAGGTTTTGTTCAGGCCGAAGTATTATACAGAAATAGGGTTTGGTTTAGGTTGAAGTAGTATATAGAAATAGGGTTTGGTTCAGGCTGAAGTAGTACATAGAAATAGGGTTTGGTTTAGGCTGAAGTAGTATGTACAAATAGGGTTTGGTTCAGGCTGAAGTCGTACATAGAAATAAGGTTTGGTTCAGGCTGAAGTAGTATATAGAAATAGGATTTGGTTCAGTATGAATTAGTATATAGAAATATGGTTTTGTTCAGGCCGAAGTATTATACAGAAATAGGGTTTGGTTAAGGTTGAAGTAGTATTTAGAAATAGGGTTTGGTTCAGGCTGAAGTAGTATATAGAAATAGGGTTTGGTTAGGCTGAAGTAGTATGTAGAAATAGGGTTTGGTTCAGGCTGAACTAGTATGAACAAATACGGTTTGGTTCATGCTGAAGTAAAATGTAGAAGTAGGGTTTGGTTCAGGCTGAAGTCGTATACAGAAATAGGGTTTGGTTCAGGATGAAGTCGTATATAGAAACAGGTTTGTTTCAGGCTGAAGTAGTATATAGAAATAGGGTTTGGTTCAGGCTGAAGTCGTATATAGAAATAGGGTTCGTTTCAGGATGTGACAACTTGTGACATAGTGCACTCATGATGACAGTATAGTGTTGCCTCACCAAGAGATCAAGCCATCGGCACCATGACCTGATATCCCACACAATCACATTATCCTGAAACTGTATTAACCAGTCCTTTTCCTATCCTAGTAATGCGGAGCGCCAGACTAGATAGCAACAAGTATCAATTTTTTAAGTCATTGGCTTATTTCAGCTGGGATTTGAACTGCAGACCTTCCGCATAGGAAGCCAGCGCTCTGCCGATTTGCGCCCAGAATATATCTGAGAAGAGTGTTTGCCTTAGGTCATGCGTTGTGAAGTATTAGATGAGAAGAGTGTTTACATCAGGTCAATGGTTGTGCAGCGGGACTTAGCTCAGGCAGTAGAGTGTCCACCCTTGAAGCTTTTGGTCATCGGATCGATCCTTCTCAGTGGATCCATATACAGTTTGGTCTATTTTCCGTTCCAACCTATGGTCCACAACTGGTGTCCCAGTGGGGCAGTGGTCCACAACCTATGGTCCACAACTATGTTATGTGTTGTGTC
Organism: Branchipolynoe longqiensis; assembly: GCA_030323885.1. NCBI lineage: Eukaryota > Metazoa > Annelida > Polychaeta > Phyllodocida > Polynoidae > Branchipolynoe > Branchipolynoe longqiensis. Next base: position 2,301,681 of record CM059189.1, read on the forward strand.
TGTGGGAAAGTGCACATAAAAGACCCCTTGAAAGAGCAGCCTATTTGGCGGCAGTGGGTTTCTTCCCAAGAAATATGCTAGAATTGCCTAATCTTTGACGTCCGATAGCCGATGATAAAATCAATGTGCTCTAGAGGTGTCATTAAATAAAACAAGCTTTATTATTTTTAAGTTTTATATGAGAATGATCTTTAATTCAACTTGAAGCAGTATATAAACTAGGGTATATCAGGCTGTGGGTGAAGTAATATGACGGAAATAGAGTTTGACTCAGGTTGTCGGTAGAGATCTGTTATAAAGAAATGAAGAGTTCAGGTGCAAAACCATGTAAACGCCAATCAATAAATGGAATTGGCATCAAACCTTGAAAAAGTTAATATTTATATATTCCTACTTTTTTATTCATTGCTCTATAACCATATGATCATATGAAAAGTGGAATTAGTGAGAATTACAATTATTTTCAGGTATACATCTATTATTTAAACTACATCTTTGGATTGGTGTTTACATGGTTTTGCAATTTACTCTTCAAAGAGTGTTTTGACTCTGAAGGTGAAATAAAATGTTTTATTCAGGCAGAAACAACATCAGCATAAGGAAACGATGCTGTCCGTATTCAGTACAAAGTGAATAACATTACAACCATTACACCCATCCATTGTTCCATCATCGGATCATGCTCAGAAAACACAAATGTAAAATTTCTATCTATTCATGAATGCAATCAGTGCGACTATCTGAAATAACCCATCTCATCCCTTGGAAACAATCAGACAGCGAGGGCTGAACCTTTTCTTTAGATTTTAACTCAAGGTAAAAAGAACCAAGTGCATTCGGACCTGGATTTGGCTGATTGATAGCACCGGTACCTGTTGGGAATTCGAATCCAACCTAGTTTCGCGACAAATATTAAGTCTTATTTAAGTTCATGGTTGTTACATTAAATACCGCTAAAATATCCCATTATGTGATGTCATGCTGGAAAATGATGTGTCATGGGGGTTGACGATAAGGGAAAATATTGCACCTAGAGCAGGATTGGAACCCATACATATTGCATTCCGGGTTAGTGTGCTAGTGTGCCAGTGTGCCAGTGTGCTAGTGTGCTAGTGCGCTAGTGTGGTAGTGTGGTAGTGTGGTAGAGTGGTAGTGTGCTAGTGTGCTAGTGTGCCAGTGTGCCAGTGTGCTAGTGTGCTAGTGTGCTAGTGTGCTAGTGTGCTAGTGTGCTAGTGTGCTAGTGTGCTAGTGTGCTAGTGTGCTAGTGTGCTAGTGTGCTAGTGTGCTAGTGTGCTAGTGTGCTAGTGTGGTAGTGTGCTAGTGTGCTAGTGTGCTAGTGTGCTAGTGTGCTAGTGTGGTAGTGTGGTAGTGTGGTAGTGTGGTAGAGTGGTAGTGTGCTAGTGTGCTAGTGTGCTAGTGTGCCAGTGTGCCAGTGTGCTAGTGTGCTAGTGTGCTAGTGTGCTAGTGTGGTAGTGTGGTAGTGTGGTAGTGTGCTAGTGTGCTAGTGTGCTAGTGTGCTAGTGTGCTAGTGTGCTAGTGTAGTTGTAGTGTGCTAGTGTGCTAGTGTGCTAGTGTGCTAGTGTGCTAGTGTGCCTAGTGTGCTAGTGTGCTAGTGTGCTAGTGTGCTAGTGTGCTAGTGTGCTAGTGTGCTAGTGTGCTAGTGTGCTAGTGTGCTAGTGTGCTAGTGTGCTAGTGTGCTAGTGTGCTAGTGTGCTAGTGTGCTAGTGTGCTAGTGTGCTAGTGTGTTAGTGTGCTAGTGTGCTAGTGTGCTAGTGTGTTAGTGTTTTAGTGTGTTAGTGTGTTAGTGTGTTAGCGTGTTAGTTTGTTAGTGTGTTAGTGTGTTAGTGTGGTAGTGTGGTATTGTGCTAGTGTCCTAGTATGCCAGTGTGCTAGTGTGGTAGTGTGTTAGTGCGTTAGTTTGTTAGTGTGTTAGCATGTCACCGTGTTAGTGTGGTCATGTACTATTAGTGTAGTCGTGTGCTAGTGTGTTAGCGTGTTAGTGTGTTAGTGTGTTAGTGTGTAAAGCACCTGTCACCCCTCGCCGGATTGAGCAACGGACATATTTGTCTAGTCCGGTGGTGATAAGTATAAAAATGTATTAAAATATGTCAAATTGTTGGGCTATCGGGTTAATGGCCACTGGACGAACGGACATGAAACGGACATGAAACGGACATGAAACGGACATGAAACGGACATGAAACGGACATGAATGGATAGCCAATGGCCGAAACAAACTCAAACCAGACAAGAACTGTAGACGTCAATCCGGCAGCATCCGTTCCTAGTTTTGTACATGTTCAAAACTTGTTCGGACACAAACCGGACTTTGTTCGGGTTCTGTCCATTTTCCCCAATCCGGTGAGGTGTGACAGGGCCATTAGTGTTTTAGTGTGTTAGTGTCCTCGTGTGTTAGTGTGCTAGTGTACTAGTGTGTTAATATGCTAAGTATTACACAATCTAGGCTCGAAACTGGACAATCTAATTAATGTCCTCAACAGGGCATCGAATCTGCACAATCTACTTAATGACCACTGCAGGGCATGGAAACTGTAAAATCTACTTCATGCCCTCAGCAGGGCATATGGAAACTGCATAATCTAATTAATGCCCTCAGCAGGGCATGGAAACTACTGGTTGAAAGAAGCAATGATATATCAAGCTTCCGCTAATAAAGGAACAATGGCAGACATATGATTCACTGTAGCACGAGATACTACTATGCTACCTGTTGGTTGCACGGTGGCATTCAGTCATTCTCCCTCTCAGATATTGTAATCAATGCGGCTATGGCCGGGTTGTGAGGATGCTGGCTGGAGGCTGAGAAAGGATGCGGAGGACTGTTGGTGGCTCAATTAAGAAGACGGCAGTGGCAGCATACAATACACATTTAGATAACGACTCAATTACCAAGGCGTAGCCAGCTATTTCAAGCATGCAGTCTTCGCTGCTTTTCACCAGATGCGGACAATAAGGACAAGCATTGTCCACAAATAGATTCATTAGGCTACTATCAAAGTATTTAAATATCCTGCAACCACTGTTTTCACCAGGAAACCACTGTTTTTGTATTACATCATAAACCCAAACAATGGATATATTTTGAATTGAAAGAGAGTAGGAGGCTCATTCTATGCTAATCACTCCTCATCACTCCAGCAATGACTGGACGCGGTGGCCGAGTCGGTAGAGCGCAGGAGATCAGGAGTTCAATTCCCGGTCGAGTCAAAACAATAACTTATAAAAATAATACTTGTTGCTTCCTAGCTTGCTGCTCAGCATTAATAGGATAGGGCAAGGACTGGGTAGGTCGGTGTCAGGATAATGTGACTGAGTGTGATATCAGGTCATGATGATGGTGGACTGATTTCCTAGCGGGGCAGCACTATAAAGTCACCATGTGTGTGCACTGTCACAAGTCGGTACCCATCCTGATATGACCTTTTATGTTGCCAGGACATAAAACTCCAAAAATTGACTGACTCCTGCACATGCAGAAGTTCTTAACGAACTGGTCACATACATTTGACATGTTTTTTTATGTATGAGCATTCGCTATATCTCAACAAAGTACTCATATTGTAGAAATAGCTTCGCGTTAGGAATAGACATGAAATACTTGGTCTAATGTTCGTTGATGGATCAGCAGTGAACTAAATAATTAGAGCTAAAATAAAATAGCCAATGATATGACATCATGGAAGTGAATGATTAGGTGGAATATCATAGGTTATAAATGGTTGGTTGGTTGTTGTTGTTTTATGTCCCAGCAATATCGAAGGTCATATCAGGATGACAGACTTCTGACATTGTGCACTCGTGGCGACTTTATAATGCTGCCTCACTGGGAGACCAGCCCCAATCGGTAGAGCTCAGTCTTCCCATGCGGAATGTCGGAGGGTTCGAATCCCAGCAGAGTGAAACCGATGACTTATCACATTGATACTTGTCACTAACTTGCCTGGCGCTCAACATTAATGGGATAGGGCAAGGACTGGTTGGCACAGTATCAGGATAATGTGACTATATGGGATATAGGGTCATGGTGCCACTGGTTTAGTCTCCCAGTGGAGAAGCACTATAAATTTGCCATGAGTGCGCACTGTCACAAGTCGATCTATGTCCTGATGTAACCTTAAATGTTGCTAGGATGTAAAACAACAACACACAACAACACACATCCATTTTATATAGAAACCCTATCCACCTGCTCAAGTATGCTGCTGAATTACATAACTGACCTACATTACTGACCTACACCACTGACCTACATTACTGGCCTACATCCCATGCCTAAATAACTAACCTACATCACTAACCTATATCATTGACCTACATCACTGACCTACATTGCTGACCTACATTACTGACCTACATCACTGACCTACACCACTGGCCTACATCACTGACCTACATTACTGACCTACATCACTAACCTATATCACTGACGTACATCACTGACCTACATTGCTTACCTGCATTACTGACCTACATCACTGACCTGCATCGCTGACCTACATCACTGACCTACATCACTGACCTACATCACTGACCTACATCACTGACCTGCATCGCTGACCTATACCACTGACATGCATCACTGCCCTACATCACTGACCTACATTACTGACCTACACCACTATCCTATATCACTGACCTACATTGCTGACCTACATTGCTGACCTACATTACTGACCTACATCACTGACCTGCATCGCTGACATACATCACTGGCCTACATCACTGACCTACACCACTGACCTACATTACTGACCTATATTACTGACCTACATCACCAACCTATATCACTGACCTACATCACTGACCTACATTGCGTACCTGCATTACTGACCTACATCACTGACCTGCATCGCTGACCTACATCACTGACCTACATCACTGCCCTACATCACTGCCCTACATCACTGCCCTACATTACTGACCTATATCACTGACCTAAATCACTAACCTACATCACTAACCTACATCACTGATCTACATCATTGACCTACATAACTCTAACAGCTGAGGAGGGCCGTTACCGCTGAGTGGTTATGATAGTCACAGCAGAACCACTTCGGACCCCCAGCCTTCATTGGACCCGACATAACACCCAGAGAATACATTGTCTCAAGATACTCTAACTATGAATAGTCTTACTCAATCGTGGTAATTGAGAATAAGTAAAGTTGTGTTGGTCATGTGACTACCCATTTAAACATTCACAGTCCAATGAAAGCATTGGATTTTGTAAACTAGATGTGATGCTGCCTGTCCACCTTGGAGTGACGTAGGTCCTACTATGACGGTTGTTGCCATGGGGTGTCTATTTACAAAACATCGAGGAGGTAGTCACCATGACAACTGATCTCTCAGTCACCGTAATTAACTATGTTGACAGTTTGAATTGAAACTATTTCTAACTGGGGCATCCTAGTTATTTGTAAGTTTGTTTGCTTGTTGTTGGTTTACGTCCTAGCAACATGTAAGGTGATATCAAGGTCATTTAAGGTAATTTATAAGTACCGTGGCAACATCTAAGGTCATATCAAGGTAATTTCTAAGTACAGCAGCAACATCTAAGGTCATATCAAGGTCATTTCTAAGTACAGCAGCAACATCTAAGGTCAGATCAAGGTCATTTCTAAGTACAGCAGCAACATTTAAGGTCATATCAAGGGCATTTCTAAGTACAGCAGCAACATTTAAGGTCATATCAAGGGCATTTCTAATTACAGCAGCAACATCTAAGGTCATATCAAGGGCATTTATAAGTACATCAGCAACATCTAAGGTCATATCAAGGGCATTTATAAGTACAGCAGCAAGATCTAAGGTCAAGTCATGGTCATTTATAAATTACGCGGAATATAAGGCATCACACCACATAGCTATTCATAGGTACTATATATTCATAGATACATATGCTAATATTGTAATGAGCAGCCAGTTAATTGTGGAATCATTTAACATATGTTTTGAGAGGCTGGACACAGACCAGTAATGCTTGAACACACAAGAGGACTGTCATATCCCTAACATCGGTCCCTTGAATAGTCTAGGTCCCGCATTTAAAGCTGCATAGTCCAATTATATCACATTTGTATCAACCAACACACTCACTGAGATTTAATCATCCTGCATTTTCAGTATAATTGCCTGCTGCACATAATGGTCGCAATGTTGGCATTGCGCTTCATTTGAAGGGAATGACTCACCCACCGCCCCACCAGCCGCCATGCCTGAACTGCTCATGGGTGGATGCAAGCCTTCCCCTTCATCCACCCATGTCATCGCGACAGGCTTCCACACCACAAATTGCTGAATATAAGCTGGCCCACCGCCAGCTATCGACACTTCTTGGCAAGCCAGCAATACTACTAAACCTGCACTAACTTTTCGTGTCTGCCCACACTATGCCTTGTATTTATAGGGCGGGTTTGTTCACTTTTGTTCACCCATTTTTGTCAAAAACAGTTGTGGTACCTCCACTTTCCTGTCGAATCATTCCATAGCAAGTCAAACATTTAGTGCCACTTAGAGTTTGCCAATATTAACTTGCGATGTTTATACTCCAAATATCTAAAAAATGAATTAATAATCTATTATAACAGTTACTGCAAACCACACTAAGGTAGATTATATTTGATCAAATCTAATATAGTTAACTAAAAGATATGGCAGAAACCCGTCCTTATATGACTTTAGATGTTGCTGGACGTAAACCTTCAACAACTAACTATGGAAGAAACACCCACTCATCAGACTATGCAACACTAAAGCTAAGATTCCATATATGCTGTATGTAGCATGTGGCATATGCCCTGCGAATGCGAATGCGGCATGTAGCATAGACACCGATGCGATTTTTGGTCTTTCTTTCAACAGATTTGTGACGGAAAGTGAACGTTCCAGTTGTTTCTTATGGCAAATGGGGCAGCATTCACATTCGCACCGATCGGTCCATGGGTCGATCCACTTGCCGCATTCACATTCGCATTCACATTCGCATTCGCACTCACATTCACATTCGCAATTGCATTCAGATATCTGGAAGCACTTGTGCGCCTCTACATGCTTTTCGAATTGTTGATACATTCGCATTCACATTCGCATTCACATTCACATTCGCATTCGCATTCGCATTCACATTCACATTCGGATACTGCACGTATGGAATCTTAGCTTATGTACATCTGTGATCGGAAACTGGCGAAGAAAATGCAACCCAGTTTTTCAAGGTGATTACAGATTATATCACGTGTAATGATGACCTAGTTATATTCAGAAGCACCATCTGGCATTGACACTGACATTCATTTTCCCTTTGGTGGTAGGAGGGGTTATCTTCAATGATTATGCGTGGAACATTTTCACTGTGGACAATAGGTATTTCTCATTTGACTGTTTGTAAAGAGACGTCCATTGCAGTGGTATGGCCATATTTCATATTCATCAGTTTTGGCCTAAATCATATATTAATACAATATTTCTCTCCACATGATCAATGTACACACAAGTTGATATTTATATCAGTAACTTTGCACATGTCCAAGGAGAAAGCAGAAGTACAATACTTTTGTTTTTGTTGTTGTAAATATAGTTTATTCATTGAATAAAGTCTTTTGTCAGTGCTGTGGCACTGGTCTTCCAGCCATGTGACAGTTATACAGTTATATACAATATATGTATATGTACTCTGATATTGTCATCAGCAGCGAGCTCAAGTCAGCTGAAATAACAATATTAATCATTCCAAGACTTACATATGGTATAGTATGACAATTCACATATAAAATAGTAGTTATATGTTGTATTCATACACACTTAGATACATACATGTGTATTGATTAGACCTTTACTTTACAGAGTGGTTAGGTGCATAGTTTCCCTTCATAGGTTTGTATGCCTACTGTGTTGTGAATTGCATAATTATCATGTTGTTGGAGATATCATTTTGAGAGGGAGTGTTAGTAGAATGGTTTGTTTATTCTGTTAGATAGAGTGTGGTTAGCTTGTAGGGTTATGCTTAAAATTATAATACTTATGAGGCGCTTTCCCCATTTTGGAAAGCACGGTGAAAGGAGGAAGAAGACAAGACAGACAAAGGAAGAAGTAAGAAAACAACATCACAAATGGACACACATGTAGTTTGACAAGTCCCATAGGGCAATGGAGAACAGCGAAAACTGGAGAAAACTGGTTGCGGCAATGACCATCACGGTTAAAGGATTGATGATGTGGTGTTTTCTGTGGCGGAGTGGTTAGAGTGTCGGACTATTTTCTAGGTCAGACTGCTAATCTGAAGGTTGGTGGTTCGTTTCCCCGTGACCCCACCTCTGCCAATTTGAATTTCCACCGCTGTCTAGAACTTACAGCGTCATCAAAGGTCAGTTGCTCTCATACCATGTCTATGTTGTGTGGGAGGTTAAAAATCCCTTGGGTCGGTAAAAGTGTAGGCTTGGGCTTTCTATCGACAAACTGTCTAATGGTGAAAACAAGTCTATTCGGACTTATCCATGATATGCAGTATAAATCTTCAACAACAAAAAAATGATGAGGTCTTATCTGATTAATGCCAAACATGTGGCTAAATACTGGCAAGTATGAATTCCCTTTAATTCAGTAACACATGCTTAATGAGTGCCCTAGCATCTTAATTGGATATCTATGATCAAATCTAGGCACATGTTTTGGGTAAGAATATATTTTGGTTTTACCTAATAATGTACCGTAATTAAATAGCTCCAGTTGGTTGGTTGTTGGAGTTTTACGTCCTGAGGACATCTAGGGTCATATCAGCATGGGCAACGACTTGTGATAGGGCGTACTCATGACGACTTTATAGTGCTGCCCCACTGGGAGACCAGTCCACCAGCACCCTGACCTGATATCCCACCCAGTCACATTATTCTGACACAGAGCCAATCAGGCCATCCCCTTTCGTAATAATGCTGAGCGCCTGGCTAGGACGTGACAGGTATCAATGTGTAAGTCATTGTTTTGACTCGACCAGGATTTGAACGCGCGATCTACCAAAACAGGAGACGGACGCTCAACTCATTCAGCTATCATGTCTAATCAAATAGCTCGAGTAGCTCAGGAGGTAACAACAGTGAATGACGTCACACTCAGCGGCATTCGCTATTCATCAGGGTGCAGAGTCTTTGTATTGAACTAGAGTTAATTGAAACCCAATTAATGTGGGTCCTTACATAATAAAAGCCAGGCTTGTGAAGGGTTGGCCGGGTTTCGAAGCGATCACAACATCTGTTAAAGTTGCATAGTCCAATGGTTTGCAGTTTCTGTCATTTTTCTGAGATAAATATCTTAATTTGATCGCTATAATCTACCTTACTTTAGTGTGAAGTAATCTTGATTTTAAATCGCTAAGTTTTGAGATATTTGAAGTGCAAATATGTGAAATTAGTTTTGGCAAGCAGGCCAACACTCTGACATCACAGGCTTCGGCAGGAACAGGTTCTATTAAATTCCTCGGGGTTTCCTTCGATTTTTACAAATGCTTAATAAGTGTAGCAGTTTCTAAGCTAGATATCTATAATCAATTCTAGATAATTGTTTTGGTTTTGAAAATGTGATCCTTTATAGCAGTATGCAGCTTTAATGACTCGGGAGCAGTATCGTATGGGATGGCCTAGCCATGTAACATTCGCCTTCTGCAGGGGAACACCGGGATTTAAAGCCCGGCCGAGTCAAACGCATAGAACCACACAGTCATACACTGCACCCTGGCTGCTTGACTTAGTATCTATTCATTGCTGAACGGTAGGTATCAGAGTGTGGCAGCACAATAAAGCACATCTACACATCGGGGACCCATCCTAGTTAAGACCTCAGATTTGGCTGGGCTATAAAACCCCAGCCACCCACTCACCTTATCTAAGCATGGGCTGGACACCAGTATGGATTGTGGCTGGGTCGCCTTGCAACTGAACGCTGGGGATACCAGGATATTTGCTTTGTGTGTTTGTTTGTTGGGGTTTGCATCCTGTCAACATCTAGGGTTATATGAATTGCGTACTGACCTGTGACAGTGCACACTCATGGCCACGTTACAGGTGCTGCCCCAATGGGACACCATGCTGCTGACACCATGACTTGATATCCCAATCGGTCACGTTATCCTGATGTTGAGCTAACCAGTCCTTGCCTTATCCCAATAATACCAAGCGCCAGGCTAGGTAGTGACAAGTATCAATTTAGTAAGTTATCGCTTTGACTCTGCTGGGATTTGAACTCCGAACTTTCCAAACGATAAGTCTGCGATCTACCTATTGGGCTTCCGTCTCCCATTGAGGGGGGATTGGGGCGTGTTGTAGAATTATAACATAAACAGGTCGAGTGTTTAGGTATTTAGTCCGTTTGGTAAATGATCATTTGTATTCAGTAAATAAAGATATTTGCTCTTACCTAATCGCCACCCACATCCGGTTCAACAGGAAGGTGACACCAATATACTGTAAGACGGGAAGGCCACACCAACAGACTGTAAGATGGATTGAAAAATGGCTGGAAGACCAGTGCTTCGGCACTGACAAAAGACTTATTCAGTAGAATAAACATATTTACCAACAAAAAAACAACAACAACAAAAACAGACTGCAAGAGGGGAAGGCCACACCAACAGACTGTAAGATGGGAAGGCCACACCAACAGAATGTAGGATGAGAAGGCCACACCAACAGACTGCAAGACTGGAAGGCCACACCAACAGACTGTAAGATGGGAAGACCACACCAACAGACTGTAGGACGGGAAGGCCACACCAACAGACTGTAAGACGGGAAGGCCATCCCAACAGACTGTAAGATGCGAAGGCCACACCAACAGACTATAAGATGGGAAGGCCACACCAACAGACTGTAGGATGGGAAGGCCACACCAAAAGACTATAAGACAGGAAGGCCACACCAACAGACTGTAGGACGGGAAGGCCACACCAACAGACTGTAAGAAGGGAAGGCCACACCAACAGACTGTAAGGTGGGAAGGCCACACCAACAAACTGTAAGAAGGGAAGGCCACACCAACAGACTGTAAGACGGGAAGTCCACACAAACAGACTGTAACAGTCTCCGATTCTAAGACAAAGTACTTAATAAGACACGGAGAGTCACTGTACTGCACCCATTCCGACTATACCCGGATGTGGATGGATTAGCCAATGGGAGGAGAGTGTGTAGGGAGAGGGGGTTAGTGGGGGGTTAGGGGGGTGTTAGTGTCCACGTGACTCCGACTCAATGGTATCCTCCAATCAGGGCAGAGGAAGGCGTGAGGAGGCGGTGATGGAGGGGCTTAGTAGTTACTAGTTTACAAGTGAATCACGCAGGTTGGAGTTAGTAGATCAAGGTATTGTGGAGATCGAAATAGCGAAAGAGAATGATCAGCTTGAAATTTGAAGCAGTGCAAAATAGTAAAGAGATCATAGCAGTGACAAATATTATAGAGATTGAAACAGTGAAAGGTACTAAAACGATCGAAAAAGCGAAAAATAGTCAGATTGAAACAGCGACAAATGTAAAAGAGATCGAAACAGAAAAACGCAGCAAAGAGATTAAAAGAGTGAAAACTAGTAAAGAGATGTATACAAAAATAGAAAAATATAGTGAAAGATCAAAACAGTGAAAAATAGTGAAAATATTTAAGCGGTGTAAAATAGTAAAGAGATTGAAACAACAACATATAGTGAAGATACCAAAATAGCGAAAAATAGTAAAGACACTGAAATAATGAAGAATAATGAAGAGATCAAAAGTGAAAAATAGTAAGAAGATCACAGCTCTTGAGGTATTGGCACAGGCTGAAGCAAATAAATGAACACAGGGGTAGTAACAATAAAATATATTAATACAAAGAATAATGGACAATAGAAGTTGAAACAAAATTGTGAGAAGAAAAAAAAAGAAAAGATCCAATCTTGGCAATCTTCATCACCGAAGTGAGGCAATCCCGGATGTAAGAGTAGCAGGATGCGAGCCCGGGACCCCCCCCCCCCCCCCCCCCCCCCCCCCCCCACACACACACACCACCCCCTTCCCACCCACACACGCTGTATGTCAAACCTCTCTAAATCGACCGACCATGGGACCGACTTTAAATGGTCCATTTAGGGATGTGGCCAGTTTAGGGAGTTTTTTTAATATCATTACAAGGGTATCGTATGGGCGGTTGTTTGTGACCCAAATACAGCGATTAATATAGGGGAGTGGTCGATATGTGGAGGTGGTCGGTTAGAGAGGTTTTACTGTACTGGCATTAGTAGCTGGAACCGGAAGTGCTTACAAAGTGAGTCGGAAGTGTACTTAAGGATTGAAGGATTCTCCAAGCATCAGCTGTCCACTGGAAACAATCTCACAAGAGTTGGTTGTTGGAGGTTTATGTCGTGGCAACATCTAAGGTCATATCATAATGGGTACCTACAGACTTGTGACAGTGCGAACTCATGGTGACTGTATACAAACAACTGGCAAATTTATTGTTCCTTTTATATATGGAAATTAATATATATGTTAGAAAGATGACTAAAATAAAAGATAATGTCACACGCGTTAATGTTCTGTTAATACTAGTAAGAAACAATTAGCATCCAGTTTAAAGCAGTTGCTAAGAAGAAATACAACTAACATACAACATTCAAAAGAAGAAAGGAAAATAACAAACAACATTAGAAGGAAGAAATAAGCAACCAAGTCCTGCTTTCTTGTTGCCGTGGTATTATCAGAAGACGCACAAATAACAGTGAATTCAACTGAATAATGCAGCAAGAATTCCATGACGGAGCCAGTCTTTTTGTTGGCCTTTATTTGTTCCTTTTCTGGAGACAACCTTGTGGCATTCGCTCTATTTGCGCGCGCTCACAGGATTACAAGACGTTGCCAAGTTGCAGCGCCAAATTGCCGTCTGCTGCTTTTCTGTTGAATATTTTTTACTTTCTCTCATTCTCATTCTCTTTTCTTCTACTGATAACAATTGTATCTGTTCATCTCTTTAAGTAACTAGCCTCACCCCCCCCCCCCCCCCCCCCAACAAAAAAACCCCATGAAATTTAGATCACGAAATTGTCGTCTGTTATTTCTTATTGAAATGTTTTCTCAATTCGACTGAATTCAGCGACGTCTGCCATTTCTTAGTTAAATATTGTCTCTCTTAGTCTCACTGTTTTGATAATTATCGTCTGCTATTTAAAAAGAAAGCTAAATGCTGTCTCCACACTCTCTAGTTCTCCTCCACATCTCCTCTACATAGCGGCTTACGCTCTTCACATCTCTTTAAGACCAGACTTGTGTTCGGAAATTGTCGTCTGCGATTTCTTAGGTGAATTTTGCCCTTCTTTTCTCCATTTCTCTTTTTCACTCCCAGCGCTCTCTCACAGAACACTGTCCTGTTCCCCCTTCATCCGAAAGTAAGTTTTCTCATTTTCGTTCTCCCGCTAAGAAATCGAGAAAAAAAACCAGATCTGCGTTTCCGAGACTATTTCTGTTATTTCTCAGATAAATGTTTGCTTTCTCTCTTTCTCTCTCTAAAGTCTCTCCCTCCTCAAATGCCTTTCGCTTCCCTCGACCACGTTTCCTTTCTCTCCCCACTCCTCTCTCCATTCTCATCTCACTACGTTCTCCTTCCGTTTTCCCATTCCCTCTTGCTCTCCTTTCTCTCTCCGCTGTCTCCTGACTCCGCTATCTCCTCTCTGGATTCTCCTCTCACTCCTTTCTTCCTCTCTCTCATTTCTCTCGTCCCATTCACTATCCCTCTTTCTTCTCTCTCCTATACCTCCGCTCTCCTCCCTCTCTCTCGCCTATACCGTGTATTAAGTCGCTTTGTCCCTCCCCCCCCACCCCCCCCACATCCAAACAAAAAACCCACACACTTCCTGCTCACATTCTCTCCTCTCTCCCCCCAACAAGACATACACCTGACTGCCCCGCTCGCTTTGCTGCGGGTACTCTCTCAATCCGTGACGGTGTCTATTTGTTCTTGGCGCCGAGCGGACGACATTCTTTGCATCCAGGAATCACTGGTAACCATAGTTACTAGGACAACAGACGCTGCCCTGATCACTCATTTCCGGATACTAGTTAATGGCTGCTGCTAGTTGGTTGTTGGCTGATTGTTGGTTGTTGGCTGCTTGTTGGTTGTTGGCTGCTTGTTGGTTGTTGGCTGATTGTTGGTTGTTAGCTGCTTGTTGATTGTTGTATATTGCTGGTTGGATGGTGCATGCTGTCGATTCTTGGTTGCTGGTTGCCTGAAGCTGGTTGTGTACTACTGGTTTCCGACTCCTGGTTATTGATGGCTGGTTCCTTGTTGTTGGTTGCTTATTGTTGGTTGCCTCCTGCTGGCTGCAGGTTGCTGGTTACTGACCGCTGGTTGGTGGGTGCAGAGTGCTGGTTACTGACTGCTGGTTGGTGGTTACAGATTGCTGGTTACTGACTGCTGGTTGGTGGTTGGTGGTTGTAGGTTGCTGGTTACTGACTGCTGGTTACTGACCGCTGGATGCTAGTTACTGACAGCTGGTTGGTGGTTGGTGGTTGGTGGTAGGTGGTTGCAAATTGCTGGTTACTGACTGCTGGTTGCTGGTTGGTGGTTGTAGGTTGCTGGTTACTGACTGCTGGTTACTCACTGCCGGATGCTAGTTACTGACAGCTGGTTCATGGTTGGTGGTAGGTGGTTGCAGATTGCTGGTTACTGACTGCTGGTTGGTGGTTGGTGGTTGTAGGTTGCTGGTTACTGACTGCTGGTTACTGACCACTGGATGCTAGTTACTGACAGGTGGCTGGTGGTTGACGGTTGCAGATTGCTGGTTACTGACTGTTGGTTGCTGGTTGGTGGATGTAGGTTGCTGGTTACTGACTGCTGGTTACTCACCGCTGGATGCTAGTTACTGACAGCTGGTTCCTGGATTCTAGATATTGTGGGCTCTGAAGATCGTAACCACACACAGCCGGACTGGACGATATGGCCGCGGGCAGCTTTCAGTCTATTAACACCCCCACCCCCACCCCCACCACCTCCACCACACCCAGCCACACACACATGCACACCCACACCCACACACGCAACGCGGGAAGCATTCAGTCTATTAACACCCCCGCCACCACCACCTCCTCCGCCACTACACCCACACACACACATGCGCACCCACACCCACACACGCACCGCGGGCAGCCTTCAGTCTATTAACAACCCCACCCCCACCACCTCCACCACCACCACACCCAAACACACACATGCGCACCCACACCCACACACGCACCGCGGGCAGCCTTCAGTCTATTAACAACCCCACCCCCACCACCTCCACCACCACCACACCCAAACACACACATGCGACACCCACACCCACACACGCACCGCGGGCAGCCTTCAGTCTATTAACACCCCACCCCCCCACCTCCACCCACACACCAACCACACATGCACACCCACACCCACACACGCACCGCGGGAGCTTCATCTATAACACCCACCCCCACCACCTCACCACCACCACCCCAACACACACATGCACACATGCACGGCCTTCAGTCTATTAACATACCCACCCTCCGCCTCCCCCCACCACTACACCAACCCTCCCCCACCACACACACATGCACACCCAAACACCACACACGCACCGTGGGGGGGAAGCATTCAGTCTATTAACAACCCCCACCCCCATCCACCCCCACCACCACTGCACCCACCCACCCCACACATATGCACACCCACACCCACACCCACCCGCGGGCAGCCTTCAGTCTATTAACACCACCACCCCCACCACCCCACCACCACTACACCCACCCACACACACACACACATGCACACCCACGGCCTTCAGTCTATCAGCACCCCACCACTACCCTCCACCACTACAACGCGCACACTCACACACACTCACACACACACACACATCGGGCACTTCCACAACTACCACTACCCCTCCCCCCCCCACCCCACCTCGGACACACATATACAGAGTGGGCTGCCCTGCACGACCCTCCATCAATAGCACCGCAAGTACGAGCGTCTGGGTGGTGAACGGGTGGTGTGGTGAGTGGTGGTGTGGTGTGGTGAAGTGTTTGGGGTGGGGTGGTGTGGGGCGATGTGGCGAAGTGAATGGTGTGGGGTGGGGGTGATGATGCGTTGATGGTTGTAGTCAAAGTGTAATGGTGTGGTGTAGTCTAAGTGTAGTGGTGTGGTGTGGTGTGGCGTGGGGATAGTGTGGGGTTGTGGTGATGTGGTGTGGTGTGGTAAGGGGTGGTGAGGTGTGGTGAAGGGTGGGGGCGGCGTGGGGTGGTGTGGTGTGGTGAAGGGTGGGATGATCAGCGTGATATTGGGTTGTGTAGTGAGGGGTGGTGAGGGGTGGTATGGTGTAGTGCGGTGAGGGGATGTGTGGTGCGGTGTGGTATGGGGTGGTGTGGTGTGGGGTTGGGTGATGAGTGTGCTGTGGTGTGGGGTGATTTGGTACGATGTGGTGTGGGGTGGAGTGGTGAGGGTGGTGTAGTGAGGGGTGGTGAGGGGTGGTATGGTGTGGTGCGGTGAGGGGATCTGTGGTGTGGTGTGGTATGGGGTGGTGTGGTGTGGGGTTGGGTGATGAGGGTGCTGTGGTGTGGGGTGATTTGGTACGATGTGGTGTGGTGTGGAGTGGTGAGGGTGGTGTAGTGTGGGGTGGTGAGAGGTGGTAAACTGGTATGGTGTGGTGCAGTGAGGGGATGTGTGGGGCGGTGTGGTATGGGGTGGTGTGGTGTGGGTTTGGGTGATGAGGGTACTGTGGTGTGGGGTGATTTGGTACGATGTGGTGTGGGGTGGAGTGGTGAGGGTGGTGTGGTGTGGGGTTGGGTGATGACGGTGCTGTGTTGTGGGGTGATTTGGTACGATGTGATGTGGGGTGGAGTGGTGATGGTGGTGTGGTGTGGGGGTGGTGTGGGGTCGTGGTGGGTGACGATGTGGTAATCGTGGTTGGAGTCTCAGTGTGGTTGTCTGGTATTGTGGTAGGGTGGTTAGTTTTAACATATTTGTGAGTGTACGGTTGATGGTTTCTAGGCTGTCTTGGGTGTTGGGGGTGGTCGTTGTCGTTGTGGTGTTGTTATCACGATGATGATATTGGCACGATCATGGTGCTATTATTGTGGTGATTGTGATGAGATGATAATGCTGGTGGCAGTGTCAATATGGCGGTGCAGTAGAATGAGTAGTCTTAACATATCGGTGAGTTTCTAGAATGTCAATTGTTTCTAGAATGTTCGCGACCCCAGTGTCTATGTGAGATAAGGGTTGCATAGATAGTCTGGCGATACCAGTAGTGGTGAGGCAGGTGCAGGCAGAGTGGTGAGAGTCAGCTATGGTAAGGGTACCAGTCTGTACCGGTGTGACAGGACGGCCTTGACCTTGATGAGTGAGGGATTACATGTTGATGGCTTCAGGAGATGTGAAGATACAAGTGGGGTGTACGTTTATGTAAGCAGTGGGAACTGGGGACATGGATGCACGGACAGCTTGGAGGATGTGGGTGATGGGGAATAGGGGTGGGGGATGGAGAATGGGGATGGGGGTGGGGGATGGGGGATAGGGGTGGGGGGTGGAGAATGGGGATGGGGGTGGGGGATGGGGATACGAGTGGGGGATGCAGAGTGGGGGATGGGGGATGGGGGATGGGGATAGGGGTGGGGGATGGAGAATGGGGGATCGGGGTGGGGGATGGAGAATGGGGGATGGGGTGGGGGATGGAGAATGGGGGATGGGGTGGGGGATGGAGAATGGGGGATGGGGTGGGGGATGGAGAATGGGGATGGGGTGGGGGATGGAGAATGGGGGATAGGGGTGGGGGATGGAGAATGGGATGGGGTTGTGATGGGTGATAGGGTGGGGGATGGAGAATGGGGGATGGGGTGGGGGATGGAGAATGGGGAAGGGGTGGGGGATGGAGAATGGGGGATAGGGGTGGGGGATGGAGAATGGGGATGGGGTTGGTGATGGGTGATAGGGGTGGGGGATGGAGGATGGGGGATGGGGGATGGGGGATAAGCTTGGGGGACGGAGAATGGGGGATGGGAGTCGGGATTGGGATATGGGTGGGGGATGGAGGATGGGTGATGGGGTACAGGGTTGGGGGATGGAGTATGGGGGATGGGGGTGTGGGATGGGGGATAGGGGCGGGGGATGGAGTATGGGGGATGGGGGAGGGGTGTTTGGGTGCCTGTGGGACCAGTGTAGGGTGCTCCGTGCATGACTTGTATCACACAGACACATATTTGTACTGGTGTGGCTGGGGGCGGTGGGAATGGTACATGGACCAGTGTTGTATGTACCATTTGACACGTAACACACACATACACATATTCGTACTGACTGTCGACTGTAAGAATGGTACGTAAACCAGTTTAGTGTGCATCATCTGACACTTGGCACCCTCATACACCTATCGGTACTAATGGGATTGAGAGTTGTATGAATGGTACAGGGATCAGTGTGGTATGTGCCACATGACACTGGCCACATAGTACCTATATTGGTAGTGGTGGGGCTGAGGATTGTGTGAATGGTACAGGGATCAGTGTGGCATGTACCACGTGACACTTAACACACACATACACATATTCCTACTGACTGATGGCTGTATGAATGGTACAGGGACCAGTGTGGTATGTATCACGTGACACTTGATACTTACATACCTATATTGATAGTGGTGGGGCTGAGGATTGTATGAATGGTACAGGGACCAGTGTGCTATGTACCACATGACACTGGCCACATACATACCTATATTCGTAGTGGTGGGGCTGAGGATTGTGTGAATGGTACAGGGACCAGTGTGATGTGTACCACCTGACACTTAACACACACATACACATATTGGTACTGACTGACGGCTGTATGAATGGTACAATAAACAAAGGTAGTGTGTACCCATCTGACGCTTGGCACACACATACACATATCGGTACTAATGGGACTGACGTCTGTGTATGAATGGTACATGGACCAGTGTAGTGAACATACTCTACGTGGCATGTAATACTTGATACACACATACAGGCACCAGTTTTATCTGAGGACTGTCGGAGTGCTACAGGTATTACACCGCCTGAATACGCGGCGAGAGAGAGAGAGAGAGGGAGGGCGAGAAGGTATTAATTGATTGCTGGTGACTGGCAATCGATGTTGGTGAGGGCAGCAGCCCGCTGGATGCAAACGGATGTGAATAATTGATGAGTCATCCTTCAGAATGTCGCAGTATACCACGATGGTGGCTTGGCTCGCTTCAATACATCGTCTTTATGTGCCAGTCAAATGTATAATCTCAGGCCATTTCCCGTGCCTAGCCAACGGTATATATACACTTATATATCTAAATATATATGCATATATATGCATGTTTAACCGTTCTGTTCCTCTCGTTCTATTAATATACCACAATCTCTCCTTCTCTTAGCCATTTCATGTTTTCGTTAATATAATCCTGCCCGAGTGCCGACAGCCTATGTACTACATGTTCACGGGCTCTACCCGACATCTGATGTGTATTAATTACCATTACTCCTCATCTTCCATATCTAAGGTTGACGCTGGACTCCGCCGCTGCTGTCACTTGTAGACACCTGAGATATTA
Source organism: Branchipolynoe longqiensis (assembly GCA_030323885.1). Taxonomy (NCBI): domain Eukaryota; kingdom Metazoa; phylum Annelida; class Polychaeta; order Phyllodocida; family Polynoidae; genus Branchipolynoe; species Branchipolynoe longqiensis. The sequence continues at coordinate 2,321,293 of CM059189.1, forward strand.
CCTATTATTATTATTGTCTGTATTAAGAAGGTGGTTACTAGTCCCGAGAAGAGGGTTATGCTACATACTGTGATGTCTACATTACTCCCTCGTCTGCGCAGAAGGCCAATAGTAATAGATATTATAATGAACCATTATCAGGGAGTTGACCATGACGGTTAGTGTAATAAGGGACCTGTTTGTAAAGGGTAAGGAATGCAAGGAATGTCTCAATCACATTTTAAGAGCTCACAACTTTATTTCTGGACCTAGCAACACCATCTAATGTCTTCAAATGTTAATGGTATGAATAAATACTTCCCCTACATTTCTTTTATAGTCAAGATTCTTCCAATTACTGTATTTAAAGCAATATTATCGTCTAAAACATCAGAGCACCGATGAAATACATCTGATGGGTCCGGGCCTGATGGCTCGAACCTTCTACATTGCTAGGAGAGTAGCAAGGAATTACAGCAGTGAACCCTTCCCCGCATTTGATGGCCAATGCGGGATCGTCTTGGCGAGCAGACGCATTTCCATATGTGGGTTGCTTGCCCCAAGCCCGCACCAGCCACAGCTCAATTATAGTCTTGCCCACTTCACGTACAGGTAGGCATATAATTATATATAAACATAGCTCCAGTACAAATGAGGAAGAAACAAACAGATAGTGGGTTGACTAGTTTTAATATCTGGCAAGAGATTATAGGCCCTTGCCCCTAAAATAAAGAAAAGATGCTCAGGTGCGACTGACACTGGTCTACATCTGGTGGAGATCAGGAGTCTGCAGGTGGCGGCACTTGTAGAGTGTTGGGTCTTACCGAGTAGAACAGTAATGATTATAATTTCCCTACGGATCTTTGTACTTGCATAATTCAGTATACGTCACATATGTGATGAGTTCAGGCGCAAAACCTCGTAAATGCCGATCCAAAAATTGAGATAAACATTGTGAAGAATATCTGCTGGCTGTCGCAGTTACTCCTCTCATACTTAAGGGGCTGACACATTACGATGCATCGCCCAACGTATGCCAATGTATGTGATTTTTGCTAGCTACATCAGGATATATTGTTATGCGTTACACATGTGTTAGACACTCGTTGGTGTACTTTAGTGTAGGTCGATATCCGTCGAGATACGGCATCGCGCGTCAGGGGGTCAGCAAAGTTTTGTGCATGCACAAAACCTTCGAACTACGACAATGTTTGTGTGGATTTTACGTCGACAGTACGTTATGTATACATTTGGCATACGTCGATGTACGTTAGACGTATGTTAGACAAACGTTGTTCACTACATTGCACTAGGTTGCACTATGTTGACCTACATTAAAGGGAGTGGGAACGTATGTTTAGCGTTTCTCCAGCATGTCTTGACGTATGTAATGTATGAGGCGTAGTTTGGCGATCAAATAATGTATATAACGTTCACTGGTGTTCTGCGAAGGTACCATGAGCGTAATTCGAGCGTTTTTCGCTGGAAGAACGTTAGCCATACTTTGGTCATATGTTGGCCATAAGCTATGTATACGGTGTGTATATGTCCAACTTTGCCCCCCACACCGAAAAGTTTGACGCTCCTCAACATAAAAAAGGGATTTTACACGTTGCCCACGTGCTTGCAAGATGCGTCTTAATGTGACAGGGCCTTTACTACAATCAGGAGGATCCTGGCAACTGTCTGCCAGTCTCCCTACACTAAATACCAAAACACAACTCATAAGAAAGAAAGGGAGACAAGTCACGCAAGATTGACAGTGATAAGGTTGAGCTTTATTGCTACAACTCTTGTTCACCTACTAGTGACCTGCCACCCTGACTCACTTACAACCTGCTACACAGACCCACATAGCTTCTGCTTGTTCAGTCAAAATCAGTGCCTACAGCTCATTGAACCTAAGTCCTATGGGTGTTACACACAGCTCAGTGGTGAACTGCTTCCTTTGGTATCTCTAGAGTGTGTCTGTCCAGCAAGTGCAAGGAGTGGGCTCACACAGCCAGCCAATGAGACACATCTGCAGCCTTGGAGGGGTGGCACCCAAGCAGGGGCACCTGTCACTCAACCCCAGGGCAGGTGGTGTCCCTAATGTATGCAGAATGGCTGGGTGTGCTTACCCAGCCGTCCCGTGGTAACAACTAGTTGTGATACAGGTACAGTAAACAATAATCTATGCCATTCTCCATTTGGACTCTTCCTGGTGCATGGAGGGAACATTTCTGTTATTAATAACCATTTCTTAATATCCGGACATCATACTGCAATCCCGGTCACCATGTGTCATAACATTTAAACATAGTTATTCATATGTCACACAGCGAGTGGGCACACATTGCATCACTATCACATAACAATGCTCCCCAACTCCGCTTGGCTATTACGACCGAAAGACCGTATATTTTCACAATTGGAGTAAAACCTTCAAAATATTCATTTGTTATATTCTAATATTTTTGTTCAGCGCTCCGTAACCATTTTATCACAAGAAAAGTGGAATTAGTGAGAATTAAAATTACCTTCACTTCAAAATCTGTTTAAGATCAAAATAAAAAAGCGAAAAACCTTTTCTTCAACTCTGACATATCGACAACATGTAAACCTTCATATGAATATGGATTTTGCTATGATTTGGAATGTTTTCTGCTATTATTTGGAATATTTTCACTTTTGGTTTCCATGAAATAAAAGTGGTACCGGGTTTCATAGAACAACCTGTATATATGCTGCCCCATGAGTGGAGAGTTCCATCTCGGGGAGGGGGCGGCGGAGCATGCTGGTACCCGCCCCCACCCCCACCAGAGGGGAGGAGCGAAGGACCACTACAGGGCTTATTACACGCTATAAAGGGTTTATCACTATCCATATATATATATGTTTATAGTTCATTCGTAAAATGAGAAGAAAGACTAGGACTTGGTTTGCGTTGAGTTTATAAAGTGAGCAGAATGACCGTTGGCTCACGGCGTAGACGAGGCAGGGAGGAGAGAATGCCCACTCCACAGTGAATAATATAGAGGTTAAGGTGGTTCGAGAGAAGCATTAAGGGGCTGCCGTTATTTATATCCACATAATACATTATGTAGTACATATTATATATATCACCTCTATACACATACCGTAGATGTTGCAAGGATGTAAAACTCCAAGAACCAACCTCTATACACATGTGCATAATCACAGTCACAGGCAGCCACCATAAGATGGGTGTGAATGACAAATATCTACTAGTAGCAAATATGGAACCTGCGCCTAAGACCTAAGGCCTAAGGCCTTACAGCTAGGCGGTTTGGTGAGTAGAGATTAATCAATACCTTTTACGGCCCCGATCCGCTGAAGCCAAATGTCATCCCTACATCCGAGACACGGCATATTTGGCAATTAACCGCTGATGTGGATATGCCCGCCAAAAGCGAGAAAGACAAGGATAACAAAAAAAAGAGTCCCTAAAAACCACACCCTTGCCATCTCAATAGAAATAATTACGACAGCAGGAAATCTATGAATCTCGACGGGAGAGTTATAATTTAACACGCGTCGATATTGAATATGAGATCTGTAGATGTGAATTTAGTATATTGCATGCATAACATTCGTTAATTCTAATGTAGGCTTGGTTAAATGAAGATCGTATTTATTGTAGAGTACTTGGAAGTACAGTGGTTACCATCACTGTACAAGTAATTTCGCGTGAATGTATATCAACACTCAACCTTTGTCCAATTAATTCGACGCTATTGTCTTCGAGATCGAATGTACTTTAATTGGTCATTAATTGGAAGTCTAGACTGGTTTGTAGATGCATTTTTAATGGGTTTTGAGTTAGGAAATCTAGAGGCATAATTGCCAGGGCAGAAGTGATGAGATAACATGTAACCCACTCAAGTCACATTATCCTGACACTTTCCAAACGCCAAGTAGTCGACCTACTATTATCCTAGTCATCATAGGATTATCCTAGCTATGCTAAGCACCAGTGATGTATTTGGCTTTTGAGTTCGCCGCACTTATGTGACAGTGCACATTCATGGCAACTTTATAGTGCTGCCCCACTGGGATACCAAACCACCAGAACCATGACCTGATACCCCACTCAGCCACATTATCCTGACACTGAACCAATCAGTCCTAGCCCTATCCTAATAATGCCGAGCACAAGTATCAATTAATAAGTCATTGGTTTGCCTCGACCAGGGTTCAAACCCGTGCATCCCCACGATCTACCAAAACAGGAGACGGACACTCAACTCATTCGGCCATCCCGTCAGGTCATCATTGTGGGGTAGGGTGATTGTAAATCCTTTGCTAGGGACAAGTAAATTGATGGAGGCCAATTTGGGAAATCCTCACACCTGTTTGGAATCAGACTTTATAGGCGTACAATCGATGTCTTCCGAAAAACATCGTTAATACCCGGACATTAATTCTGGGATTCATCATCGATTATCGCCGACCAGACGGGATGGCCGAATGAGTTGAGCATCCGTCTCCCGTTTTAGTAGATCATGGGATTTCGAACCCTGATCGAGTCAAACCAATGACTTCAAAATTGATGCTCGTCAGGTGCTCATCATTATTAGCATCAAGCGAGGACTTGGTTGGCTCAGAGTCAGTGTCAGGATATTGTGACTGAGTGGGATATCAGGTCATGGTGCTGGTGGCCTCGTCTCCCAGTGGGACAGCGCTATAAAGTTGCCATGAGTGCAGACTGTCACAAGTTGGGATCCGTCCTGGTATGATATTAGATGTTGCCAGGATGTAAAGCCCCAACAACCAATCAACATCAATTAACGCCACCAATGAAGCTAGGTGTGGTCAGGGTTTTCGAGGGTGGTCGGTCGACCGGAGGGGGTGGGAGGGTGTAGGAGGTCACATGGGTGATGGCTGAATGCATTTTTTTCTTGAAGATTTATACTGCCTATCATAGATAAGTCTGGATAGACTTGTTTTCATCATTAGCAGTTATCGATAGAAAGCCTGAGTCTACACTTTTACCGACCTAAGGGATTTTTAACGTCCCACACCACATAGACATGATATGAGAGCAACCAGTCTTTGATGATGCTGTAAATAGTACTGACCAGGAGGTCTGGCGACACAGCGCGAATCCCATGCGCATGCGCATGCGTGGCGAGCATCCTTTAGATTCTGTCAGCACCACTGGAGGAGCATGGCCGACCTGCAGCTTTGCCTCCTCCAGAGCGGTATTGATCAACTGGGCAGATGGGGGCCGTACCGGATGTGTGAGTGGGGGTGTGGGGGGGTGTGGGTGTTTGGGGGGTGGTGAACTATGGAGTGGATAGAGTGACGGAGCCAGTGTTGATATTGGTGCTGGTTGCCGGTTTGCCTGGCTGGAGAGAATTGGACGCGATGGCTCGAATTGGTAAGAGCGCTTTCTGGCTGCCTTGATTCACGTGTATGGGCGGGCAGGCGGTCGGGCGCTCAAACCCTGCTTATATCGGGGGGCCGGGTCAAAGCAATGACTTTGCAAAATTTATTCTTGTCACTACCGAGCCCGGCATTTGGTGGTAATAGGATAGGGCAATGACTGGTTTGGTCGGTGGGAGAATAATTTGGATGAATGTGGTATTGGGTTATGGTGTATCTGGTCCAGTCTCCCATTGGGGCAGCACTATGAAGTTGTGAAGAGAGTACACTATCACAAATTGGTACCGATCATGATATGACTTTAGATGTTGTTAGGATGTACAATCCAAATAAACGAGCTAATGATGTGGTGCTGTGGTGTGGGAGGTGGTGGTGTGGTAGTGGTGAGGTTATGTTGTCGTTTGGTGGTGGATGGCGATGTGGTAGTGGTGAGGTGTGTTTGTGGATGGCGGTGTGGTTCTAGTGAGGTGGTGTTGGTGGATGATGGTGTGATGGTGGTGAGGTGGTGTTGTGGTGTGGTGGTGGATGGCGATGTGGTAGTGGTGAGGTGTGTTTATGGATGGTGGTGTGGTTCTAGTGAGGTGGTCTTGGTGGATGATAGTGTGATGGTGGTGAGGTGGTGTTGTGGTGTTGTGGTGTGGTGGTGGATGGCGATGTGGTAGTGGTGAGGTGTGTTTGTGGATGGCGGTGTGGTTCTAGTGAGGTGGTCTTGGTGGATGATAGTGTGATGGTGGTGAGGTGGTGTTGTGGTGTGGTGGTGGATGGTGATGTGGTAGTGGTGAGGTGTGTTTGTGATGGGGGTGTGGTTGTAGTGAAGTCTGGTCGTGAATGATGGTCTGATGGTGGTGATGTGGTGTTGTGGTGGATGGTGGGGTGGTGGATGGTGTGGTGTGACGGTGGTGAGGTGGTGAATGTTGTTGATATGGTTACTAATCTCCACTTAACCCCCCGCCCCCACCCCCACCCCACCCCCAACATCCTCAGACCCGTGTGTGCAGACAGCAACACCCACTGTATACAGTCGATAACCCCCCCCCCCCCCCCCCCCCCCCCCCCCCCACACACACACACAAACCGTCCGTGCCACCACTGCACCGCCCACACCCCACATCCCGCGTGTGTTGCATTCACACTGCTTATATTCTCTGGATCGATGCAGTGTGCCTCATCACCCGACCTTATCCTGACCCCACAGTGTGATAAGTAGCCTGCTGGATTCCAGCCTCATTGTGTAACAATATTGGAATCCCCGAAACCGCAACATCGTTTGGGGATTTAGTGCTATACCAACACAGTAGGAGCATGGACCAGTTCTGGTATCTAGCCATTTGATGCAAAGTAATGAAATATTTCTTAATATTCATTGCTAATTTACCAATTCATTCCCTAACTAATTCGGCTGTGTGTATTGAGGTTCGTAGATATGACCGTTTTCTTTCTGGTGATCTAGTCCATTGTGAAAACATCCTAAAACTCAGTGTACCACATCCAGATTTGTCAACCTTCACATAAATCCTAAATATAATTCTAACCTCTTGAATGGGTTGGCAATGCCTGCAATGAATGGGTGAGTGTGTGAGTGAGTGATTCCATTATTTTCCCTCGTCCAATCCCCTTCCCCTCCCCCTACCTTTCTCTCTCCTCCCCCTCCCATTCCCTCCCATCCCCTCCCTCCCACCCACGCCGTCCCCTTTATTCCCCTTCCGGCTTCCCTTGCCTTCCCTCCACTCCCATTCCCGACCAGACCGGATGGCAGAATGACTTGAGCGTCCGTCTCCTGTTTTGGAAGATCGGGGGATCCGAACCCATGAGTTTGTGGGTTCGGACCCTGGTCAAATAAAACCAATGACTTAAAACTTAATACTTGTCGCTTCCTAGCCTGGTACCCGGCATTATTAGGACAGGGCAAGGACTGGTTGCTTCAGTGTCAGGATAATGTGACTGAGTGAGTTATCTGATTATGGTGCTGCCTACCTGGTCTCCCAGTGGGACACTACTATAAAGTCGCCATGAGGCGCACTATACCAAGTTGGTTCCCGTCCTGATATGACCTTAAATGTTACTATGACAACAACAAACAAACGAACTCCCATCCCCTCTTCCTTCCCCTCACCATATCCCCTTTCCACCCTTCCCTCCCATATCCGTTCCCTCTCCACCTCGCCCATCCACGCCCCCCCCGCCGTCACCCCCCCCCCCCCCCCCCCTCCTCCCGCTCCCCGCCGTCCACCGCCCCCGGTCCTCGGCCATGGTTGTAGGTATCAGATCCTCGTGGGTCCCTTTGGGGGGAAATGGTATTGAGACCCGCAGCTGATAGTCTGACGCATACATGTGTGACTGTGTGTGGTGTGTGGTATGTGGGGTGTGTGTGGTGTGTGTGCTGTGTGTGGGGGTATGTGGGGGACAGGTGGGGGGCATGAACTAGATAGAAGGATCCGGTGAGTGGTGGTGCTGGTGATAGCGTGTGGTGGCGGGTGGTTGGCGGTGGGCTGGGTGGAGCAGATACTTGTTATGGATGAATGGATATATAGATAGCTGGAGGGAGGGAGAGAAGCAGGGAGGGAGGGAAGGAACGAGGGGGGAAGCGAGGGAGGCAGAGAGGGAGGGAGGGAGGCTGGGAGGCTGGGAGGGAGGCAGAGGGGGAGGAAGGGGGAGAGGCAGGGAGGGAGGGAAGGAACGAGGGAGGCAGAGCGGGAGGGAGGGAGTAAGAGAGGCTGGGAGGGAGGCCGAGGGATAGGAAGGGGGCGAGGCAGGGAGGGAGGGAATGAACGAGGGGGGAAGTGAGGGAGGCAGAGAGGGAGGGAGGCTGGGATGCTGGGAGGGAGGCAGAGGGGGAGGAAGGGGGAGAGGCAGAGAGGGAGGCAGGGATGCAGGTACGCAGGGAGGGATGGAGACAGGAAGGGAGGCAGGAGAGGAGGGAGAGAGACAGGGTAAGGGACGGGGGGGGGGAAGCGAGCGAGGCAGAGAGGGAGGGAGGGAGGCTGGGAGGCTGGGAGGCTGGGAGGCTGGGAGGGAGGCAGAGGGGGAGGAAGGGGGAGAGGCAGAGAGGGAGGCAGGGATGCAGGTAAGCAGGGAGGGAGAGAAACAGGGAAGGAGGGTGGTAGAGAGGCAGGGAGGCAGGCAGGCTGGGAGGGAGGGAGGGAGGCAGGCTGGGAGGGACGAGGGAGGCAGGGAGGCAGGGAGAGCGGGAGGCTGGGAGGTAGGCAGGAAGGCAGGCTGGGTAGGAGGGAGGGAGGGAGGGAGGGAGGGCGCAGGGCGGTGCGAGAAGGCAATGACCGACGACGGTTCGGGGTATTCGTCTTGTAAAGGTTACACCACTGCTATTGATGCTGGATGTGATTATGAATGTGACAGCAGTGCTTTTGCAATTGTGATTGACAGCAGTGCTTTCGTAATTTGTAATTGTGATAGCAGTGCTTTTGCAACTGTGGCAGGAGTGATTTTGTAATTGTGACTGACAGCATTACTTTTGGAATTGTGACAGCAGTGTTTTTGTAATTATGAACCCAGTGCATTTGTAATTATGACAACAGTAATTTGGTAATTGTGACAACAGTGCTTTTGCAATTGTAACTGATGCCAGAGCTTTTGTAATTGTGAAGACAGTGCTTTTGTAATTGTGACATCAATGCTTTTGTAAATTTGGCCGCAGTGCTTTTGTAATTGTGACTGAGAACATTGCCTTTGTCATTATTTCTGACAACAGTGCCTTTCTAACTGTGACTGACAGCAGTGCTTTGGTAATTATGATGACAGTGTTTTTGTGATTGTGATGATAGTGCTTTTCTAATTGTGACAGCAGTGCATTTATAATTGTGACAGTAGTGAACTTGTAATTGTGATGACAGTGTTTTCATAATTGTGAAGTGCTTTTGTATTTGTAATGACATTGCTTTTGTAATTGTGACAGCAGTGCTTCTGATTATTGTGACAGGGGTGTATGTGATTGTATTGCTTGTGATTGTGACAGCGCCTTTGCCCTGCCTGTGTCATTGGCCACAGTTAACGTGAGTGTGACAGTGACAGTGTTATTACTCCATATGTTTATTATGAAGCATGCGTTATGGTTGCTTTTCCTGTGATTGTGCTGACCGTAACGTCAGTATTTCTTTCCCTCTCCCCTCTCCCCTCTCCCCTCTGCCCTCTCCCATTGCCTCCCCCATTTGAATACATCAATGCAAACTAATAAGCCATCAGCCATTCCCCGCCCCACCCCCCCTCCACCAGCATCCCGCCACTCAATCACCATTCAGTGAGGACACAGAGCAGATGGCCACAGCATATCTATCCATCTATCCACCCATCCATCTATCCATATATACATACATAGAACCGCGCACTCTCCCACCCACAAATCACCCACCACCCACACTCCCACCCGCCCACCCACCCATTCAGCACCTACCCACCAACCCCCTTGCACAACCCAAGGTCACGTGACCACCCTCCCACCCAGCTATCTGTACCCACGTGGTGACGTCACGAGACGCTGGCATTGCGTTGTCAGTGTTGTGATGAGCTGCTGCTGACGCTGGTGTTGCTGTTGCTGCTGTTGCTGCTGTTGCTGTTGCTGCTGTTGCTGCTGTTGCTGCTGTTGCTGTGTTGCTGCTGTTGCTGATGTTGCTGTTGTTGCTGCTGTTGCTGATGCTGATGTTGCTGCTGCTGTTGCTGCT